>OX411245.1:600000-1101305 GCA_948150575.1 Tinea pellionella
GCTTCGGTCTTGATTTCAAATTGAACAGTTTCCTTTTCGTTGCAAACTTTATTACCGCCCATCTTTTGAACAATTTTAGGCGGTGACGTCACATGCCATTGCCAGAAATCTGAACACTGATTAATCTCATTCTTGACTACCACAGAGAATGAACCAGTGTCAGTCAGTTTTGCATCAATGATAGTTATTTTATACACTTCCTCGGACTCCTTTACGATTTTAATGCGTTCAGAACTCTTGATTTCAATACCGTCTTTGTAGAATTGTACTTCAGGTGCTGGTACACCCTCGATTTCTATTGTCACTGTGTGAGTTTCACCAACCTTAAAAAAAAAAACACAATTTTGGGCAAATGTAATTAGTAAATAGGATTCTACCAACAATAGAAAGCTAAACTAACTATTTTTTTTAGTCTAAATCCTCTGATGTTTGTTTGGAGCACCTTTTTTAAAAATTTTAATCTTCGCCACTAACAGATACATACCATACAAGTTTGATTCTCAATCTTCTTCTTAATCTTAGGTGATTGTTTAACAATCAATGTCATCTCTTTGGTATCTTCACCGAGCTCATTAGAAGCTATCACATGGTAAGTGCCAGCATCTGCCGCTGTCACATTCTTGATTACAAGGGACATACTTTCCTCATCTTCGTACAGGAACCTGCACGAATTTACATTTACATTCAGTCAACAACCGACAATAATTTTAATTTTATGATCCTTGTAGATAGCTTTTGAGTTCAGTAGATCTCTGAGCGGCCGTGGTCTAGCGGTAACACGCGTAAACTCACGATCTATGAGACCCGTGTTCAAACTTTGCTAATTCTAACCGGTGCCAATTTAACGTCGTATATGTTTTATACTTTGGTCGCTCGGTGCCTATGGGTACTATTAAAGAGTGGTAGGCAGACTATTAGCCCAGTCTGCCGTCCTGGGGTAGTACCACCATTTTCTAATGTAATACACGTGAAGTGACCTAGTCGCGTTTCGGGAGCAGTTTGAAAGTAGGTCAGGTATAGTGCTGTACTGCTGCGTGCACTAGTAATATTAATCTGTCTGAGTGTTTGTTTTGACCCATATAATAACCTATACCATTTCGTCTTTATACAACAAAGTTCTAACTACTCTATTTATTCTAGTACCTTAATACGAAACTTACTTATGCCTTGTATCAGCTTCAATAACTTCACCCTTATGTTTGAACACGACTTCAGGTTTAGGAAACCCTTTACATTGCAATTCTAACATGGCTGAACCACCAGCGGAAACTATTGCCTCACGATGTTCGATCACCAATGTAGGCTTTTCAGGTTCACGATAAAGTTGGTTTACCGCTCCTGTTGAATGTATGGTAAAAAGTAAGCCCACTGTTAGTTGAGCGTAGCGTATTAGTTATTTTACGCTTCAAGTACGCCTAAGATTACACATAATTTTTCAGCGTTTAAAATGTAACTCAGATGTAGCAGAAATAACATATTATAGGACGCGTAAAGCATTATTTACAAATTGATATTTAGTCGAATAAATAATATTCATTTATATAAAAAAATGCATCTAAAACAACGATAATAAAAGAGCACAGTGAAAGCTACAAGACCCCATCCAACATTGAACACACCTGACTTGATTTCATAATGATCCTCTGATTCGATTCCCGATTCTATGATAAAACGAATAACGAATTATTTCATACGATTTTTGCTTGCAATCCCATCTATTTTATTTAACTATAACTAGCGGAAATTAGCAAAAAATGGTTGCTTATTACCTTGTACAGTAAGTTCTGCTGAACAAGAAATGTTGCCTGTACTCGTTTTGGCAACACAAGTATATAAACCAGCATCTTCTGGCTTCACATGCTGGAATACCAGAGCTAGAGAATCTTCATCATCACCTAGAAGCACCTAGGAATAAAAATATGCATTAACTTAAAACGGTAAATTATACGTAATTTTACTTTGAGATAATTAATCGCAGTTCTATTTTAATACCTTGAATCTTTCTTCAGGATCGAAAGGCTGTCCATCTCTCTTCCAAGAGAAAGAAGGTTTCTCACCTTTAGCCAAGAGTCCTTCCCCGCCAGGTAATAATCCACCAAAGAGGATTTTATCATCTAAAAATTAAACAACAGCTTTAGGGGACAAGTTTAAACGACATAAGTTAAAAATTGTTAATATTTATTTTGATATGGAAAACTCACCGACAACGGTAACCCTGGCTTCAGTAGAAACATCACCGTAGATGTTCAAAGCACGACAGGTGTACTTCCCAGCATCCCCTGGGTTCACATCGGCGATAACGAGCTCATACCAACCGCGTTCAGCCCGTGTTCTGATGATAGAGATACGGTCCGTGTCCGAGGTAGAGGTGATTTCTTTACCATCGCGGAAGCTAAACAATTATATTTAATACCATAATAACCATAATAAAGAGTGGTAGGCAGACTGATGATGGTTATTAGCCCAGTTTGCCGTTCTGGGGTATATTACCACCACTTTCAAATGTAACACCCGTGCAGTGATCTAGTCACGTTTCGGGATCAGCTTGAAAGTAGTCGGGTATAACGGGGGGTGCGTCAAGTTTTGATAGATAGTGGACAGTCTGCCGTCCTGGGGTAGTGCCACCACTTTCGAATTTAACACCCGTGAAGTGACCTTGTCGCGTTTCGGGAATAGTTTGAAAATAGCTAACAACTGCTACTACAGAGAAACCTGTGCGGGCAGCAGTCGCCTTCACTATGCCGGCTTGAGGAGACGAGCATGTACCATTTAGATTGACAGTGCACACTCCTCTTATTTTCTTTTTTTTTTTAATTAAAATTAAATATTAACCTTAATGTGAAAATAAAAGGTTTGTAAAAGTTGTCATGGACGAAATAATCGTTTGCCAAGGTTATGTACGATTTATCAGTATTAACAGATTGTTTTATGGTGAAAAAACTTGTACTTACAAAGTAACTTCAGGATTAGGATCTCCCTTAACTCGTATCATGAAACGCAGGTATGTATTTTCCAATATTTCAGTATCTTTCAGTGCAACCAAAAAGTATGGAGCATTCAATGCGTTCCTTTCCCTTCTTTCGTCTTCTGATACTATGAATTATATAAATAGTGTTAATTATTTTTTTATGTAATTTTTCTACAGATTTTAATTCCTTAATTTAATTAATTTCTTAATTTACTGAATTAAAATTGTAATACTAAAAATTACACATAGAATTGCATTCTTTCCGATATTACGAAGTTTTTGTATTTACAAAAATTATTATCCAAGTCATGGTGCAAAAAACAAATTATTCACTAATTTAATTCGTAATTGTGTATTGTATTTTAAAATGTGTACCTACCTGACATTTAGTTTTAAAATAAAATATAATAATTAAAAACATTAAAATTAATTTAAAATTTGGAAAATAGTATTTGTGACTAACTACTGTGTTAAAAAGGTAGCAAGTAAGGTCTGGTTTATGATAGTGCATAGAGAAGGTTGTGAAGACAGGTTCTAACTACCCCTAATAACTAATTAGGTTTGAAGATACGACTGTTATCCGCTTACAATGTCTTAATAATGATTTGCATAAACATGCACTAAATAAATAACTACCATATTATGTATAATAATATACAGGCTGTCCCAAAAATCAATGTCAAGCCGAAATCGGGAATGGTTTAAAAAATATATAAAAAAATAGTGTATTTTGAAAATTATAGGTATTAAAAAAAGTCTGTAAAAAGTGTCGCTTTTATCGATTTTTTTAAAAATCTATAATTTATACACTACCTGGATTTATTTTTATATTTTCTCATAACTGTTATGACCCAATTACAGCTTTACGTTGATTTTTGGGACAACTGTATATTGATATGCGATTATGGTGTTTACTTCGAATTATTTTATAAGACTTCTTATTTCTTTTAAATACAATGTAATTGATACTTGTTTACATTTGTTTGTTTCAAATTAGCGCGAAATAAATCGTTTGTCTTGAATACGGATCCGCTTTAGCGGTTGATGCTAAAGAACCAATCAAATGAATCGTTAACTAAAGAATCGTACATTCGATTGTACGATTTATTCGTCTTAATGATCTGAATAGTCTGAATAATCATGGCAGTAATCAGGACAAATAATTTATTTATAACTAATAATAAACAAGTAAAGTATAATGAAAAAAATAACTTACATTGGTGTACAATCAACTGCGCAGTGCAATGCGCGTTTCCCTGTTTATTCTGAGCTCTTGCGGTATAAATACCACTGTCATCTTCTCTACAGTGCATCACCTCCAATCTGTGGCTGCTGTCATCAGCGGTGATGTTCACACGATCCATCAGTCTGTCAGTCAAAGGCCTATTGTCTTTCAGCCATGTTACATTGACATCTGTTGCATCGCGGAGTGAGCATTCGAAGGCGGCGTTCTCACCAGCTGTTTGGATTATAATGGAAGATACACCTTCAGTGAAAAACGGTGCAAACTCGAATTCTTTTTTTTATTGTAACTCCATCTGATGTTATGCTAGAGTGCGGTCTTTGAACAGGAACAACTGCTACTACACATAATTCGACAGGCAGCAGTCGCCTCCGCTATGCCGACTTGAGAAGATTTTTTAAAAATAAACTTGAAATTTTCGAGTTATGTCGTTTTTCAAGTGAGGTACACTCAGGCTTATATTTATGTACACAATATTTAGGGTTGCCAACATTTATCCGCGGATTATATTTTTTCAGACATTTTCATTTTTTTAATATACAGTATTTTATAGAAAATAAAAGAAAAAAAGTAAAATCTAAATATAGGCCTACTTGGGCTCTTGAATTGTCATAATATGATTGTATGACTACATAATATGGCTTGGAAAAGGCTTTATAAGTAATAAACTGAAATATAATATTTTTGCGTACTATATATTCCTTCAATGGTAAATAGTACGCAGATCCGAAATATAGTACGGTTAGCAACCCTAACAATGTTATATACAAAAACTTTACAAACATTCATTCATTCGATCACTTGAAGACAATGTACTCGTACAATATTTACAACTAAACAATCCATAATAATCCGATAACATTAAAAAAAGACATCATTACCATATTTCCCCTTTCATTCGAGTATTTTAAAACAGAATCCTATTTATATTAAAATAATAAAAAAGCATGTTATAAAAATGACAAATGGAAGTTAGTGTATCTAAAAGCATATGTACAAGCACTAAGAAGATGTAAGGACATTGTTAAGAAACAGTATTTATTCCCAGACTTACGCTCGATGTTTTGCCCTTCAAGTGTTTTAGTGAACACGGGCCTTCCGTCACCCGACTCAGATTTACAAATAGCTCTTGTTGATAGCTCTCCTGTTGATATAGTGCCATTAGATATTGCTTTGGCACTTGAGTAGTTTGATGATCCACCTGATAAATAGCATTAAGTTTACTATTTTTTTTAATGCCTATACTAAACTTACAACACAGGCACAAAGCGACAGTACATATAACATTGGCAAGGCCAGTGAGATTTGAACACCGGTCTCATCGGTCGTTCATGTTAGACCACTGCCACTCTACCATATTACCCAATAAATTTTCTTTAAAACAGTAATTAGTTATGTCTCAGACAAGTCTCAGTGGAGCTTTAAACAAAAATTTTAGAACGAAAAAAAGTTATATTGTTTAGCTCACCAAAATTCAGGTTTTAATAAAAAATCAAATAAAATTGTAATTTTTGAACGTAAAATTAAACAATTACAAACCTTCAATAGAAGATTCTTCATACTTAGATGACGTTATCCCATACTTGGAACCTTCCAAAGAAGCAGCAGCAGAATCATAACGGGAGCTACTTTCATATTTACCACTCTCCCTTCTCGAGTCGTATTTTCCTTCGATGGAGCCTCCTGATTCGTACCGTCCTCCACTCTCTCTCCTAGATTCATATTTTCCCTCAATAGAACTACCTATTTCATATCGACCCCCACTCTCTCTCCTAGACTCGTATTTTCCTTCGATGGAACTTCCTACGTCATATCGTCCCCCACTTTCTCTCCTGGAGTAGGAACCGGACTCGTAACGCCCGCTGCTGCTTCTTCGAGAGCTCGAGTACTCTAAAATCAAGTTAAATGAAATCAAATTAAAATATATTTAAATACATGGTTTACATATAGATCTTTTGCATTGCCAAGTTTTATCGTTTGCGTTGCTTTTAATGTACAATATTTATATGAACTCCATACCTTCTTGAGTCGAAGAGAGTCTCGAGGACCTACTGTACCTCGTGGACATATCTTGAGCGTTTTCCCCTTCGGTTACAGTTTGGCTGCTATCAGTTACTGCCTCACCTAAACTTTGGCTAGTTACAGCTGCAGTTTTTTCTGTCTCAGAAACTTGTTTTGCTTTTAATTCTTCAGTAGCTTGTTTAGTTGTTTCCGATACAGCTTGTTCTGTAACTTTAGTAGTCGTCTCTGCTTTAGCTGCTGTAGTTTCGACTGCTGATTTTTTAGTTAATTGTTCAGAAGCTGATTCTGAAACAGCTTGTTGAGTAACTTTTGCAGTAGTTTCTGATTTAATTGCTGTAGTTTCAACTATTGAGTTTTTAGTTAATTGTTCGGAAGCTGATTCTGAAACGGCTTGTTCAGTAACTTCTGCTTTAATTGCTGTAGCATCGACTGTGGATTGTTTAGTTGTTTTTGAAACAGCTTGTTCAGCAACTTTAACAGCTGTGGCTTCCGATTTAGTTGTTACTAAAGTCTCTGCTGAAGATGTTACTTCGACTTCGGCTTTTGTAGATGTAGTTGAAGTGACTTGAACAGATTGACTTGACTCAGATATCTGAGTTGATTCTTGTTGTGTAGATTTAGTTTCGACAGTGACTTGTTCAGACGATTCGGAAACTTCTGTCTTTGAAACTTTCTTAGCTACCTCAGCTTTATCTGTCGAAGCTTTCCTTTTAGTTATGAGTTGTCTTAAGGAATCTTCTCTTGTTGATACTACATCAACTTCGGCTTCCGAAGCTTGTTCTGAAACTTTAGTACGTTTGACTTTAGCTTCAGTATTGTCTAGGGTAAGTTCGTTATCTTCTTCTTCAAGTTCTCTCTTTTTGGTTTTTTCTGTAGTTTCTGCAGGTTCTGGTGAAACTATTTGAGGTGGTGATTGTGTTTGGTATAGAACTTGAAGATCGTCTGCAGCGTGTTCAGCTAATGCGACTGTAACAAGTTTAACACATGAATGCAAGGTTATCGGTTGTGGTCATATGGTAGTCTAGTATAGTACTACTAACCAACGTCACTGCTATGTTGCCTAATTTCAGTTAACCAAGTTGTCTTAACGTGCTCCTTATGGGCTGTTAGAGTGAGATAGCTGGAGTTCTTTTGGTCGTGTAACTCGAACTTGCACGCATCCGATGGATGGTCTTTAAGTTCGACTTCTGGAAGCTGAAAGAAAACAAAAACGTCACCTTTGTTAATTATAACAAATTAATGACTTTCCTTCTTGATGGACAAGTCTTACACTATATCTACTTATAGCATAGGTAAAATAATTTCAAGATGGCGCCTAGTGTAATTTTCTGGCAGAGAAAAGTAATTGTAACACAACTAGTCCCACTACGACGCAGCATAATTAACAAAAACTGTTGATAATTTGCCAAAAAAACATTTTTTTGCAAACTGACATGTCCATTAGGCAAATGTTTGTAAAATTATAATATTTAACAATTATTTCATACCAAGTCAATTTACATTTAGACCACTTTGTTATTGTTGCTATTTTTTATACATCTATACTACGTTAGTGCTTAAATCATGGGCATTAAAGTACATATGACATAGTTACATTGGTACCGGTCTGAATTTATGGTTTGAGGACCTTTTTGTTTGGGCTTGAGAAGCTCGGGGTGGCCGCCATAAGTTCCGCCCCAGGTGTATCAGGACAACGACAACACAAATAAGACAGACACGAAGTAAATAAGTGTATTATTTTTCAACAATGTTTATATTACTATATATATTTATATACTATATAAAAAAAAGAGCGGCCGTGGTCAAGCGGTTAAACGCGTGAACTCACGATCGATGACACCCGTGTTCGAACCTCGCTAATTCTGACCGGTACCAATGTAACTTTGTTATATGTACTTTGGTCGCTCAGTGCCTATAGGCACTATTAAAGAGTGGTAGGCAGACTGATGATGGTTATTTGTCCAGTCTGCCGTCCTGGGGTAGTGCCACCACTTACGAATGTAAAACACGTGAAGTGACCTTGTCGCGTTTCGGGAATAGTTTGAAAGTAGCCAGGTACAACGAGTGGAGTGTGCACTGTCAATCTAGATGGTACATGGACCGTTCATGGACCGCACTGTAGCTTTACATCAGTCGGAGTGTTGTCACATGCTGAGGTACAATAAAAAAAAAAATTTTTTTGTCGATTAGGAATCTAACCCGGGATCTCCGCATCTCAGAGGTCAAAAAGTGAAAGATAGGAAACTAACCTTAATGATATCTTTAAGCACGAAGACGGACCTGTCGTCGGAGATTCTTCTGACCTTACAAACCAAGATTCTAGCTTTGAAAAGGAACAAATAACGTTCCTTAGTACGACCTTCGTTATCGGTAACTGTGAACCAGTCGTGTGTTAGTAGACGGCCTAGTTTGTAGATGTTACCGCGATAACCTGAAAACAATTTTAAAATTATCATTGATGTTAAGCTAGAGTGCGGTCCACGAGCGGAAATAACTGCTACACTACAACAGGGAAATATATGCAGAAATAACTTTAAATATGCACCATCCATCGACAGTGTACACTCCTCGGCGTACTCGGCTATTTCCAAGCTGATCTCGAGACCCGAACCTGTGGAGTGATCTTATCGCGTTTTAGGATCAACTCGGAAGTAGCCAGGTATAACGAGAGGAGTGTTTTTTTTTAATTGTAGCTCGCCATATTACAACACTCCGCCTGATGTAAAGCCTGAGTGCGATCCATGAGTGGAAACAACTGCTACTACAGAGAAATCTCTACGGGTAGCAGTCGCCTTCGCTATGCCGGCCTGAGGAGACGAGAATGCACCATCTGGAGTGCACACTCCTCTCTTTCAAACTGCTCCCGAAACGCGACAATAACAAAGGGGTGTTACATTCGAAAGTGGTGGTATTGTCCCAATACGGCAGACTGGGTTAATAACCATCACAGTCTGCCTACCACTCTTAGTGTCTCCTTAAGTAGGCAATTGTTTCCATTCATAGATGCCGAGCTACTATAGAAAAAGTGATTTGGCTTGCCTTCGATACTAGAGATGAACTTGTTATCAGTAGCACGGTTAGGTACACCAAGAAATAGTTCTAATGCTTTCTGTATATCAGTGCAATCCTCGCCGATGCGCTTGGAGTATTTTACAAGTTCCTGAAAAAAAAAACCTGATTGAAACACATAGATACATAATTAAAAGCAGTCGTGGTCTAGTAACGTAAATTATTATTATTTTTTACTGTAGCTCGGTATGTGACAACACTCCGCTACTACAGATTATGCAGGCAACAGTCGCCTCCACTATGCCGGCTTGATGTTGACAAAGGTGCACTCTCGTTGTAACTTTATAACGAATATACATTGGATTGCAATAAATGACATAAAAACTATATGAAAATGCATCTTGAAGCATGTATTTCGGACTTTTATTATTAATAGATTACCTATTTATGTGTTTGACGTAATAGGAACAGACGTAGGCGGTATCATTACTAACGCGACTGTTTTCTCAATGGCCACCACAAGATTGTCTCTGTTTATTTAGTAATATTATACAAATAAATAATTATGAAAAAGCAGCCATCTTACATTTGTATAAAAAAGTAACTTTGTTCGTCTAAACCGCTGAAAATTTAAAAGTGATCCAGTCTGCTATCCTAGGGTAGTACCACCACTTTAGAATTTAACACCCGTGAAGTGACCTTGTCGCGTTTCACGAGCAGTTTGGAAGTAGCCAGGTATAACGAGAGGAGTGTGCATGGGGAATAACAGCGACTGCTGTCTGTAGAAATTGATCTGTAGTAGCAGTTGTTTCCATTCATGGACCGCACTCTAGCTTTACATCAGGCGGAGTGTTGTCATATGCCGAGCTACAATTAAAAAAATATGAAGAAGATGAAATAGAGAATGAATGTTTCTACGAGGAACAATTGAAATGAAAATTTATATTTTCAGGTTTTTGGTAAAAAATAAAGAATTAATTTTATAGTGAACACATTATTTCTCAGCGACTGGAATATTGCCGTACATTTTGCAAGGATGAGAAATTGATTAGGCGACTCACAAAACATATACAGGTTGTTCCAAAAAGAGCACTCAAAACAAATAAAAAAAAAAACTCCGCTGAACAACTTTTATCTCGGAAACTTTTTCCCCTAAAACATTTTGTTTTTCAGATATAACTAAAAAATGTGGTTTTTAAAGTTATTTTGCGATTTAAAAAAAAAACTATGACGAGTATCTCGTGTATTCTAACTTTTTAATAGTGGGTCAAGACCTATCTTCTACTCCTATCTCGTCAATTTCCGTCCAAATTCCAATAAAAACCCCCAGCAACCTAGATATAGTCATATGCCTGTATCTACCATAGACTTACCTTGAGTAATAGTTGATAGTCGTTGATGCGTTGTATTGGAAGCTTAAGATGCTCTGCGATGCCTTTGTCGTCTCCGAGATCTTCAGATACGTCCTGAAATTCAGTAAATATGAATAATGTATCTTAATTAGAGAATAAAATATTATTTTGAGTAGAATAATTTTTTTATAGTTATTTTTGATTACCAAAACTAAAACTTAACGCTTTTTTGTTTTATTTAAAATTAGTTAGGTATGTGAAGGGCATAAATACGAATTTAGTTTGCCCTTCATAAGGTTGCAGGAAGCTCTTACAACGATATCTATCTCAGATGTAGGTCGAGATTCAATGTACTCGTATTTTGGGAATAAACAAGTTTTTCATAGCTGTTTAGTTTATAGCGTAATACTATGAATATAATAAAAATATATTAAATAAAAATGTATTAAAAGAAACTGGAAAGTTTGTTTGTATGTTTGTTTGAACCATGGTTTGAACGCGCTAATTTAAAAAAGTACTATAAATAGATTTGATTTGCTCTTTTTTAGTTAGCCAGTTTATTTAGAAAGGTTACAGGCTTTTTATGTTTGGAAATTGTGTTGTACAACTAAATTATCTATAGAAAAGATCTCTAGGTATCGAACGGGATTATTTTAGCAAACGGATTCGCAAACGAAGTTGCGGGAAACAGCTAGTACTTATATTATAAATCTCTGACTACTACAAGCAATAATGAACCAAACAGTTGCTTAGAAATGAATATTTTAAACATCAAAATTGCTTGTAGACAAAAGTTTTAATTCTAATCATTATTGCGACTGTACTCGTAGCGACAGTGAGATATCGTCAAGTGCCTATTAGCGTTTGGCTGACAACCAAAATGTCTAATCAAACACTATGCACTAACTAATTACGTATTCCTTTTACGGCTATTCCCGCCATTTTGTGAATATTTCCTGTGAATAAATATGATAATTATATAACTAAAAATTTAATATATTGTTTATAATTTTATACATGATTTTTATTTATTTGTTTATGAATTTTGTGCGTGATTGTCTATGCCCAAACCACGCCCCTAGTGCTCTTAAATCATGTCATCATTTGCGATTGTATACGATTTTATTTATTCACAAAATTAGTTAAAATTTTGGTTAACAATACAGTATTTTTACGCACACACATTACAAGAATACGTCTAAATTATATAGGTAGGCAGGTAGACACAAAATAAATGTTGCAAACTTTCCTCGTAAAAATGTAAAAGCGCGGGAAACAGTTATTTATATTTTACCTTGACACAAACTGTTTTACATTAGCACTGGAACAGCGACCTATATATTAATTACCACGTAAATCAACTAACGACTTGTTGCAAAATTCTAAATATAACCACTAAAATCATGAATTCTGGAATTAAATGATTTCTCGCGGAATACTATTACATTCATTTTGATTAACTTATTTCGATAAACGTTTCAAAATTAAATAAATTATTTATTTACAGTTACACAAACAAAGGTACCACTCCTTACACCGGCAGACTGATGATGGTTATTAGTCCAATCTGCCGTCCTGGGGTAGTACCACCACTTTTAACTCACACCCGTGAAGTGACCTTCTCGCGTTTCGGGATCAGTTTGAAAGTAGCCAGGCATTACGAAAGGAGCCTGCACTATCAACCTGAAAGGTGCATATTCGTTTTCTCAAGCCAGCATAGCGGAAGTGTTTGCTATTGTTTGTTCTCTGCGGTAGCAGTCATTTCCGTTCATGAACCGCAAGCTAGCTCAACATCAGATGGAGTGTTGTTATAAATGTGTCGAGCTACAATAAAAAAATAATATCGTTATATGAAAAAGATTATCGATAAAAATTTAATCCGATTGGACAGCACTAAATATAATACTGAAAATATATAACCTAACTATACTGGTATTAGATGCATGTAAACAATCATAATATGAGATATATTATATGAGTTTTCAATAAGTTTTTCAGTTGTGAAAATAGGTCAAGGTCACTGAAAGATAAATAAGAAATAGAACTGACAAAACACGTGTAAATAAATGTTGTAAAAAAACTTTTTCAGAACAAAATAAATTCCTGAAAAATAACATTTGACTACGATGGCGCAGTTGTTAGCTCACTAGTTCGTAGCTAGGACATAGTTTGTATCCCATTCGAAAATATTTATTTATTGTTAAAAGAAAATAACTAAGCTATAGATTATGATTTTGTTAATAAAACAAAGTAAAAATTAATTTGATGAATTTTCAGCGAAAAAAGCTGCATGAAAAATTTATTTAGGACTCATTTCATGTTTTTTTAATCATATTTATAGGGATACTCAACTTTATAGCCAGTAGCCTAATATATATATTTTTTAGATACGTTGTATTGTATTGTATTTGAAGTGTACCGAGTAAAATCTACTTCAAAAACTATATCATGTAAAACCTTAAAATATAGATATGAATGTTTTCAGTAAAATGATTCAAAATATGACCTTGGTTAAAAAATACGCAATACAATTATTTAACGGAATGTAATATTATCATTTTCAGAATTTTCAGACACTCGCATAATTCGCATCATCGTACGAGCGATCTAAGAATAGTTTACGAACACATCGATTCTGTCTGCTTGGCAACTTTGATAGTTTAATTCTTATATCTTTTGATAGTTTTAATTTAATTTAATCACTAATTTAATGTCTAACTTAGTTATTATCAATAATCGAATGCATACAAAATAATCGAGTAAACATAATCGAATAAAAACACTTTTCTAGTCACAGCACTGCTAGATATCGATGATCCGAATCGATCTCTTCTCCATATCCGTACACAATAAAAAATTAACAATAAGAGAAATCAATGTCAAGGCCAAAACCAATATTTCATAAGGTAGATACCACCCACGCGAAACTCGAAATAAAACAGTATGAAACACAATACCAGAGGTAAAAATATGAGTACCACAATGCAAGTAACGGTCCTACCTGAAAAGGCACAAGTTCTTAAGGTTTTATGGTCACAACAGTCACGCGTCACTCTAAGGGAGTGGTCGTTCGGAGCTCCTCCAGCAGGCAAGTCGCGAGCGCGGCTTCCATACGACTGAGAGCTACAATTCTAACTATAGAACTGAGTGAAACCACTTTTTCATTCGACAATTTCTCTGTGACGTCGACAAGGTCGGGTAACAAAGGTCTCATCCCTGCAGGAATTATATATTTTTTATAGTAACTCGGCATGTGATGACACACCGTCTGTAATTAAGCTAGAACTAGTTAGAACAGACTAAGTTTTAAAAAAATGATAATTTGTTTGTTTATTTATCTAGTATGCCTTACGGAACTAGCCAGACTGGTTAGAAAATTCAGAGACTGATACAAGAATGGCTTTGCCAATTTTTGTACCCTAAATAAAAAGTTTCTTATGGATGGAACACCAATTATACTATAGTTATACGCTTAAGCCACTGAGCTGTAGTAGTAACACTGGGACCGCCCTTTGATTCCCAGCAAAAACCGATTATAATCATCGTTTGTTTGTAGCGAGCGCATCGCGGTCTGCTCGCAGCCGGCTTGCGAACCACGTACATACAAACTATAATTTTTGATAATAGTAAAGCTGTGTAAGACGAGATAAATGTAACAAGTAAAGAAAGAATTTGTAGTTCACATCGCTGCAGTGTTTCATACAACTTTGTAATAAATTCTTCTTGCCCGTGCACGTGTTAAGGGCGATCTCCTAATACATTCCAGCTAAAACAGCATTGCCAGCATCTAGGAATTCTAGGACCACGCGTCACAGCAGAAATGCTTAGCAATTATTATAATTTTTGTTTATTGTAGCTCGGCATATAGGCACTGAGCGACCAAAGTACTTCCCCCCCCCACCCTTCGCCCCCATCATCTTTCTCTATTGACTAACTCTTCTTCATTTCAGCTTTCAATCATTCACACACCGTGCAGAGTCTTCACTCTATTGGTCTCTTACTCTTACTCGTTTCAGTTTTTCTTTTTCGTTTAATAGTTTCAGTTTTCATTTTTACTTGTTTCAGTTTTTCCCTTTTACTAGTTTCAACTTTTTTTCCACAAGTTTTTTTTTATTTCTTCTAGTTTTTAGCTTCTGTCATTCTAGGTTTGCCTCATCTCCAGCGGACACAGTACTCGTCCATCCTCACCTCGTTCGTGCTTCAAATTTCTCTTTTGTTCTTTCGGAGCAGACGCTTCACGTCTATTCCACCTCTCATACATGCTGAAAAATCTCTGGCGGGTTATCAGCGATTCTCTTTCAGATAAAAAAGACCAAAGTACATATAACATAGTTACATTGTTGGATTAGCGAGGTTCGATCACGGGTCTCATCGATCGTAAGTTCACGCGTCTTACCGCTAGACCACGGCCGCTCAATTAAGCTATTTAATGATTAGTATATATTTGTTAGATAAGATTAGTTCTAGACTTCTTTTCTTTAAATAAAATATATTTTTTAATATTTCTAGAGTCCGAATCTTAATTTATTCACGAGCATTAAAAATCTCGCATGGAGCGATTTATCGGTTTCTCAAACGAACATGGTTCGTGCGAGTATGTTACATTACACCAGTCTATACACAGCAATTTAACCCTTTACCATTTATTCATTAACATGAATATGAATTACTTTGTAAGCTTCTGAGTAAATGTACAATAACATACTCTTGAGTTCTGTATTCCACCCACTTTAAATTGTATTTCCTTTAGGTTTAGCTTATTTTTGTATTTTGAGTCAAACGTGACGAATGTCTACGCCTCACAATCATGATGTGGGTTTGTTTTGTCACAATGTAGGTATTTTGTGTTAAATTATTTAATACCTATAATATTCTTTACAATTTTTTTAAATTGACAACACTGATGTAAAGCTAGAGTGCGGTCCATGAACGGAAACAACTGCTAACACACAGAAATCTCTGCAGGCAGCTGTCGTCTCCGCTTAGCCGCCGGCTTCAGGAGACGAAGAAGCACCATCAAGTCTCGTTATACCTGACTGCTTTCTTGGTCACTTCACGGGTAGCTTGGTACTACCTCAGGACGGCAGACTAGGTTAATAACCATCATCAGTCTGCCTACCATTAAATAAATAAATAATGGAAAAAGAAAATAAAAAAAAGAGTATCAAATTATGAACGCAAACGACTGGGGTGTCGTTAGCGGTACCCTACTACATAAACTAATAACGAAATATAACTTCTATGTCATGGTAATAGCAACCAAATTGAAGTGCGGATATTTCAGACGTCATTAGTAGTGCCTAATTTCACTCCAAATGGTTTAAATGTTATTGTATTAGTAATAATTGCCCTCAATCGTAGCGACTCTGATAGCTCCGAATGTTATGTGAAGAAGAAGCATTTGAACTATTCTTATCTTTGGCACAGTGCCTAAACGCATTGACTATACTCAAAACACACACTATCTACTCATACAGATGTTATTCGCGCCCAATAAATAGTTTAAAATGCGTCTCGCTTGGAGATTATCAAAATATTAACCTTAATTTATTTACTTTATTATATTGTTTTTCCAAAAAAAGACAATTCAACTAGAACCATGTGTAATTTTTCTTTACAGCGCCATCTAGCGGCAGCTTTAAGAATTATGATCTATTTCAGTTATTGAAACGCTAACTGAAGTTGGTAGAGAGCTTTGAAAGTTTTTAAAAATATTTTCAGATGGCGTTGTAATTTTAACCGAATAAATTCTGCCTATAGATCCCGCTAGATGTCGCTAATAAGTTTAATATAGAAAAATTCTTCAGTGAGTGTTTTGTATTGTAACTTACATAACTATTAATTATTTTATGCTTAATCTTACCTGGAAGTACTTCTGTACGACAGGATCTGAAGCCAATAGATGTTGTGCGAGTGGTTCATCGCGACAATAAGCGACGTGTTTATCAAACTCGCGTTCCATCCTTAACAACGCACGACCCAACATTCGTGGCTCAGCGGAATAATATTTGATGCCTTCCAGTAACACTCTAAAATTAAAATAAATTAATTAATATACTTTGTAATTATGTATATTGTCAGTTTGGTCAGAAATTTGTTTCCAACTGTCCTTAGATCTCAGGTTGCGTCCGAGAGATACATTGTAATGAAGAGAAAGAAAAAAAGACGAAAATACAGATAATGGATATGCTAATGAAAAGCGGTAATGGTGATAGTAACGATGACGTTTTCTGCCAGTTTACTCCTCAGTATATCAGTCGAGTACAATGGATTTTTTTAAATTCAGATAAGTGACAATACAAATACAAAAATCTGTTAATTTGTGTGCAGTTTTTCTAAACTTTAAAATCGAGATCCTGGGGGGCAACCATGAACTCTTATAGCAATATTGATATAACCTTCTGTTGTATACCTAGGCCTTTCGACTAAAACGTTGCCATGGTTTCGGTTGTTGTTTATTGTGAGAGCAAGATGTTAAAATACAATCTTAATATATTTAGCGTTTTATTATGCAACACCTCCAATGTCAATTTCGTATCATGAACTCTTAAAATGGTCCCTTTGAATATATTTTTTCCTCCTATTATTTTAATAAGTAAAGTATTTTAATAAGTAAAATTACTATACGTAGCGATTTTACCAAATTAAGTTATACCATATTAATAATACTTACGTGTTATGAAATTCAGAAATCTGTTTGAAATTAGAGAAAAGCAATTCTCTGTTATCGAACACAATTTTGGGCGTCGTCGCTTTGTCCATTGGTTTCATATAGCGTTTGACAACTTGCTGCATATCTCTACCGAATTCTTCTTCCGTTTCCACCAATTCTCTTACTACAGCTCTGAAAAATATAACGAGAGGAGTGTGCACTGTCAATCTAGATGGTACATGCTCGTCTCCTCAAGCCGGCATAGCGGAGGCGACTGCTGCCCGCACAGGTTTCTCTGTAGTAACAGTTGTTTCCATTCATGGACCGCACTCTAGCTTTACATCAGGCGGAGTGTAGTCACATGCCGAGCTACAATAAAAAAAAAAGATAAATTATTTCTCTATTTGTTTCAAAACTAATTTTACTCGCGGCCGTAGTCTAGCGTAGAGGGCGGGCCTCGGATTGAAGAGACTCTTGTTCAAATCTCGCTAAATTCTAACTGGCACCAAATGATGTTATATGTACGTTTAAAAAAAATCCATATCAATCCATCCATACAAAATTGAAAGTATGTTTGTTTGTGCAAGGGTTCAAGGCTGCAAGCAATGTAGCGTGGAATAACTAAATGAGATGCTAATCATCAAACATTATTCAAGTTTAGAGGTCGATAATATTTTTTTTAAATTCTTTATTTCATCAGGGGCTTGCACACTCGCGGCGATGTCAGCCCCATTGAAGCCTAAACACAAAATTAACTAAAAATAAATCCTAAATAACAAAAACAAAAGAAAATACATCTAACTATCTCTAAAAAAATTAACAAATTTATACAACTCGACAGCGGCTACAGACTCGGGTTGGGACAACATACTATTACTATGCCCATATCCCATTTATTTATACAAAACTTCTCATGTAGCCACTGTCTATTGGCTATCCTGACACAATCCCTTAACATATGTACTACATCCTCGACTTTGCCACATGCCTCACAATTAGGTGAGGATGTTTTTCCCATAAAGTATCCAAGTCGATAAAAGTTAAGGCGGTAAAATTATCGTTATAAATTGCATCATTCTGTTTATTTTCTTTTTTTGTAGGATATGTAGGATTTTTGTAGGGCAGTTTGACGAGACGTTACTCTTAAAAAGTTCCCTTGGAATGGAACGGGAACACCAAACGTAATACCAATTCTACGCATACTTTGCGGGTAACAGCTACTTATAAATAGAAATACTCGAGCAAAAATAGATTTATCAAGGGATACAAAAATGTAATAGTAATATCCGAAAATAAAACGTATATTTGTTAAAAATTGTTTTGACTGACTCATCCGATGAAAATGCTATGATTATTGCCAACTGAGGTGTTCGGATATACCTTCAGAGATACTTTGTTACGGCAGTCAGCCAAATACATACATACATACATCATTTACCTTTTATTAACGAATCTAAACATAAGGAAACGATCACAAAAAAAAATTAATCAATTTCTTAAGTTAATCGCTTTATAGTTACCGATTTATTTAATTCACACCCCTACGTACCGATTACGAGCAACGATTAGTGTTTTTTTAATCGTAGCTCGACATAATACCACTCCGCCTGATGTAAAAGCTAGAGTGCGGTTCATGAACGGAAAAAATTCAAGCAGCAGTCGCGTCTGTTATGTCGGCCTGAGGATCAAGATTGACAGTGCACACTCCTCTCGTTATGTCTGGGTACTTCAAAACTGATTCCGAAAAGCGAGGTTACTTCGCGGGTGTTACATTCGAAATTGGTGATACTACCCCAACACGACAGGCTGGGCTAATAACCATCATCAGTCTACCTACCACTCTTTAATAGCGTCTACAGGCACTGAGCGACCAAAGTACATGTAACATAGTTACTTACATTGGTATCGGTTAAAATTTTGCGAGGTTTATTGGTGATGGCGCTTAGAGATATGTATTTAATTTCAAAAAAGAATAAATTGATGAAAATTGCATGAAATGTGAAAATTGTCAATGCAATTTGGCAACAAATACAAGTTCAGAGTACTCATTATTTACAATTTCACCTAAATATCGCACAACTACATGGAATGATGTTATGTAACAAATGTGCGAGCCAATTGTTGCACGAGATAAATTACATTCTCAAGTACATTTTTGTTTACAGTTTATTACAATAATACTGTAGATATAACTATGTATAGGTCGCGTCAAATTGTACGGCGTCCCGGATGTTAGCTGCGGCGCTACTTCGCGCAGGTACAGTGAAGTTTACAACAATAAAATTAAATTAAGTACAATTTGTGTACTGCGTAGTGACTTGTGCCTAACTTCGGAGCTGCCATAAAGTTTGGTTCTTACTTTGTCCTCAAAATGCATTATGTATGTATAAGTGACTTTCTTAGAGTGTCATTAACAGAAGAGACGGGAATTACACATTTGCACATAGACCCTGAGATGGGAATCAAACTCACGCTCACACACAGTACCTAAGACCACTGCGCGCTTACGTGAACGCGTTTAAGGGCTAAAGTCCAAAGTTGTCACTTGATCGAATTGAAAACGAAATATATGGGATTTAACGATTCACTATCTTTCCATCGGGAGTCCTTCCAACTAGAGCGGCCGTGGTCTAGCGGTAGGAAGCGTGAACGCACGATCGATGAGGTCCGTGTTCAAACCCGACTAAATTCTGACTAACGGAACTATGTTATATGTACTTTGGTCGCTCAGTGCATATTATATATAATACAAGCACTGTTTAAAGAGTGGTAGGCGGATTGATGACGGTTATTAACCTAGTCTGCCGTCCTGGGATAGTACCACCACTTTCAAATGTAACACTCGTCAAGAGAGAGGAGTGTGCACTGTCAGCCTGGATGGTGCACAACCAAAATTATTTTTTAAACACTACTTTGCATCTAATTTCCGCTAATCAATGTTAGTAAGGGTAGGTACACAGTCATATCAGCTGTCAAACCTTTCACCAACATTCAAAAACCTCTCGACGCGTTTTGCAACACCACGTGGCATGACGACGACTCATCTATTAACATTGATTAGCGGAAATTAGTTGCAAAATAGTGTTTAAAAAATAATTTTGGCTGTGGATTTCTGCAAAGTAACGCCTAATACTATTAAACATGGTGCACGTACGTCTCCTCAAGCCGGCATAGCAGAGGTGCTTTGAAAGCAATTTTTCTGCAGTCGTTTCAGAACTAAAGCGTAACGTCGATAACGTAGTCAGGAGGTTTTTTTAACAATACCATAACTTACTGTCTCCTAGCAATAAGAGCACCAGTATCTTTATCCTTCTCTCCCTGAGTTGTATCATCTTGTAACAACCCGGCTGGTACATAGCCCTGACGAGAGACCATCTCACCACCAGCCACATCTTCGAGAACACGAACTAACCATCTGAAAGAAATAACATTTCGTATAAGTTGCAGCGGCATATTTTATGAAGTTTGTCGTGATATGTAGAGTTTACTCTGTTTGACAAATATGTACTTCTTTTTCGGCTTGAATTTTACGTTTAAAGTTTCGGTTTTTAATCCTATAGAACATTTCAAAAGGGTCAAAATAGCTGTAGCCCTCTTCTCACCCGCGTTAACAACAAAATATGATTAAAACAAAAACGTTCCCACTGGTAATTTGTCCAGTCTGCCGTCCTAGTTAGTACCACCACTTTCGAATGTAACACCCGCAAAGTGACCATGTCGCGTTTCGGGAATAGTTTGAAAGCAGCCAAGTATAACGAGAGGAGTGTGCACTGTCAATCTGGACGGTACATGCTCGTCTCCTCAAGCCGGCATAGTGGAGGCGACTGCTGCCCGCACAGGTTTCTCTGTAGTAGCAGTTGTTTCCATTCATGGACCGCACTCTAGCTTTACATCAGGCGGAGTGTTGTCACATGCCGAGCTACAATAAAAAAAAGACATAATCATAGAAAATCCAGTAGTGTTGCTTGTGTGGTCGGCGATTTGCAGTTTGCGGTTGCCTTTAGTATTATAGTTTTAGTTTAATACTAAAAGGTTATTTAAAAAAAGTTTTCCTATTTAAAAAGCGCATCTCATCAAACCGGGCATAGCGGACGCGACTGCTGTCTGCAGATCCCCTGCTCTGACAGCAGTCGCCTCCGTTCATGGATCGCACTCTAGCTTAACATCAGGCGGAGTGCGATCATATGTCGTGCTAAAATAAAAATAAAAAACTAAACTAATTAAAATAAATCCTCAACGCGTGATTAATAACATTTAAATTAAAAAAGGGAACATGAACAACATCAGTAATCCAGTACCAACACATTATTTATTTGTAACAATCGTAAAATCGTGTAAATTAATTTAGAACATGTCAAGAAAACAGAACGAATGATACATTCATATAAAAACCGTAATTCAAACATACTAAATAAATTTAAATACAAATATTTAGATCCAACGTATAAAAAATGCTAACACACACGAAACTGTTTATAATTATTATTTTACGTGCTATTCTCATTGTTATATCACATCCTATCAATAAGGATAAATCCCAGAGCATATTTTAAGCAGTCAAAAACTCCGATCTTAAAGGCCTTAACCGACCTTAACCGTAAGCATCGTCAAACCAATGTTGCTAACGTCAAATGTATGAAAAGAAACCAAATATGTTTTTCTATTATTTTTCGAGATTAGCCACCATTTTAACGACAACAATATGGATTTACACAATATTGCAACGCGTGTGGAGTAAATGTAAACGTTTAACGGTCGTCGTCGCCGTAAAAGTAATAGTTAAAGTTACTTTAAATGGCCTTCTGGTGCAAACCACCCTAACTCCGACATCAGTCTCCGATATCAGTCACAATCATTATTAGAACGATGGGCAAACAGCATACGGTAAATTTTTTAGTATTTTTTTTTATTTTTTTATTTTGGCACGACATATGACCTCGACTGGTCTGATGGTAAACGTAGTGGAGGTCCATGAGCATTGACGACTAGAGAACCGCTCGCACGGGGGCTCCAGTCGCCACCACTATGCCGGCCTGAGAAGGTGCTTTTTCACGCTCCGCTTGAAGGATCCAAGGTGAAAGGATTGGGAGAATACATTTCTAAAAAATAATCTCCAATAAGATTGTGTTTAAGAACATGTAATACGTCCCGGGAAAAAGAGAGACAGAAGTATCTCTTGAAACTTTCCCTAATTAAAAGTGTTATTTTTAATAAAATGACGTCTAGTTAGTGGTATAGCGTGTAATAAAAATTTACAACTCACTTTAAAACACATCATACTGAAAATAGATACACTGACAGGACGAACGCACTAAACTACATGCAAATATACACTTACTAAATTATAAACAAAGCTTATTTAATATTTACACTATTATTTTTATTAGATAATTATTTTTATTATGTAATCTTTACAGAACCCAATATCGTATGCGTTTTTTATAGTATATAGTGTATATTCTGTGCCGTAGTTATTTGTTTATTATAGTGATTTGCGATAATAATTAGTGCTGAGAAAGTTATAAAATTACTTAATTTCAACATAAATCTGCTATGTTTCAAACAATGTAAAACAAAATGTTTGGACGCTCAGGTGTTGGCTTTAACGTTAAGCGAGAATGCGCTCCATGAGTAGAAACAACTGCTACCACAAGCCTAGCTCCGCCTAGTCATTAGCCTATAACGGGGGCTCAACAAATACTTATTCACGATTACTGTTACAGATAGCCCTCTGTGCAGAGAATGCACGGGGGCTGAAGAGACAGCAGTCACGCATGTGCTTTTGGAGTGGACGAACCACTGCCTCAATCCTCAGCATGGCGTGGACGCAGTAACATGAAGATTCTCCTGACCTGGAGACATATTGAGTAGCTGCAGTGATTCGGACAACCTGACAAGCCCGACATAACGGGCGTATTATGTCCGTACAACAATCCGTTTGAGGAGACCAACATGCACCATCCATTGACAAGCTAATCAGATTCAAAGCTAAGCAAATGAACCATTAAAGGAGAATGCCTAACCGACTAAGAGAAATGGGCCCACAATTTTTTTCTCGGGTTTCACGATCATTTTTAGTTCATTTTGTAGGAAAATAAATCTATATTCCTTATCACCAAATAGTTTTACTTTTTTCACCCAAGTTATTGAGTAATTGGACTTTTACTGATACAATATTTGAGGTTATTATTGTATTAAAAGCTTTAATAATTGGTAATATTTATTTTTTATGTTAATAACATTGTATATTGATTGGGAAACTATGTTTTGATATAATTGAAATAAATTAATGAAGAAATAAGGTATTATTTTAGAATATTGTTTTGTTAACAAACTATTAGGTATCAAATGGGCCCAAAAATGGGCATTCTCCTTTCAAATCAAATCAAATAAAATAATTTATTTGTGGTACATGGTATAAAAACAAATATTTTAAATAATATAATTAATTCGTAACGATATAATTAATTAAAACATGACATCTTTACTACTTCCTAGTAATTTGTTTACAATATTTGCAAATATAATTGATTTCAACTAGACATAATAACGTTTAACAGCTGACCTATATAAATTTAGTGTTATATTACAAGATTATGTTGAATACGTATAGTATGGGATAGCGTTACGATTATTTAGATGACAAACCGAAATGATAGAAACATAAACGTTTAATAAAATGACTTTTTAAATTGTTAAAACAACATTAACTGAAAGAGTTATAGATAGAGTTTTTTTTATTTATTGTAGCTCGGCAAATGACAACACTTCGCCTGATGTAAAGCTAGAGTGCGGTCCATGAACAGAAACAAATGCTACTACAGATAAATTTCTACATGCAACAGTCGCCTCCACTATGCCGACTTGAGGAGATGAATATGCACCATCTAGATAGACCAGTGGTTCTCAACCTTGTTTTAATGCGGCACACTTTTCACGATTTAAAAATTTGGCGGCACACAAAGAAAAAGATAAGTTTAAAAATTATTTATTTACCTATAACACACTGCGTAAAATAGTTTATGGTAATAATTTTAAATGCGCTAAATAAAATAATATGTACTACAAAAATAACAGTACGTTTATTAAGGGATACTTGTAATGCAATTTTTTTTTCTTTAAATCATATTATTTAATAATATTAACATAATTATATTATCTAAAATTTAGCGGCACACTTTTAGAATTTTGCGGCACACAAAAGTGCCGCGGCACAGTGGTTGAGAATCACTGAGATAGACAGTGCACACTTCTCTTGTTATACCCGGCTACTTTTAAACTGTAACGTTCACTTCACGGCTGTTACATTTGAAAGTAGTGGTACTACTACAGGAAGACAGATTTTACAGATCAATCTGCCTACCACTCTTTAAAAATGAAAACTTTATTCCTAATAGTTGAATGTAAATAGGTGCCAATTTTTTTTAAACACAAAAAACCACAGAAGAATTACAACGTTTGTTTTACACATGTAAAATTGTAAAAGAAATTTTTTTTTAACACTATTTATAACTCAATAAGTCAATGTTTTTGAAACTATGTACGGATTATGCCTTGTCATCTACAAGTCTACTATTTGGCTAAGGAAAGAGAGTTGAATATGGACAGCTGTACAGTCAGTACCGAAATTGTTTTACAAATATTTTTTTAAATAAACTTTATGTTATAATTTGCAACTGTACTTTTATTATTGGACGAAAATGAAGAAAGTAAATTAAACAATATTAAAAATAGTATTTATAATTACAGAATGGTAGGCAGACAGATGATGATTCCAGCCAACCTGCCGTCCTGGGGTAGTATACTTTCAAATGCAACACCTGTGACCTTGCCAAGTAGCCAAGTATACGCGAGGAGTTTGCCCTGTCAACAGTTGGTGCTCATACGTCTCGTTTAACCATCATAGGGGAGGCGATTGCTGTCTACAAAAAACTATCTGTGGTAACAGTTATTTTCGTTCTGGACAGCACTCTAGCTTAACATCAGGCAGAGTCTTGTCGTAATATGTAGAGCTACAATAAATAAAAAATTTAAACTTTTTTTGCTGTCTATACAGATATGTGCGAATATTTATAGACAATATTACGTAAGACACATTCTTTCTTATTCCTTATTTGATAGCAGAATTTTTCTTCTGTCTACTTCTTCTGATCACACTCCACTCTATGTTACCGCAAAACAGCGGTCCACGAGTAAAAAGAATTGCTAACACAAAAAAAGAAGATTTTGCTATATTAGATAACAAAAAGTCTTCCTATATCTTCAATATTCTACAATATAAGCGTACTGAAAAAATGAAATTTAATATAATTCATTATGTACAAAAACTGTCCCCGCCAACACGGGTAATCATTATTTTTACACGCGACAGCGATACGGGCTAATACACTGTATTCTTATAAAAAAAGTTCCCGGAAAAGTGTGGTTCAATGACCTGTATATGCCTGGATATTCTAGAATCTTCCCTCAATCACACGGGACGTTTATGTCATATTTATAAGGCATCCAACTAACAAAGATATATTGTTATATCTATCCCATTTGGACAGTTTTGTTTCGTATGGAAAACGTGATCATATAAATTAGAAATACATTGATAGACAATATTAATTTTTTTTATTTTATAAGTGAAGGTTTTTTTTAAGATCATATTTTATCTAAATTAAACAATATTTTACGACTTAGTTTAGTGGTTATTATAGTTTGATTTTGACGTCTTTTTGCCGCGATCGCGAACACTGTAAACTTTTGAAACATTTCGAATTAAAATAAACTATATAAACGAATTTAAACAATTATTAATTAATAGAAAAAAATAGATTAATTCTGCTACGGGAGAAGCGTGAGAAATAAACGTGCGAAAATTCTCAAAATAAAACACGAGTCGAAGACGAAACAAACCTAAGATGTAGTGACACAGTTTCGCATAACAAAAATGATGCGAACAAAAAGAGACTTCTGCGAATCGTGTAATAGACACATGTAAATTAGAAAATGGCGATTTATAAAAGTCGATATTAACCTCGATTTTTACATAATATTGCGCAAGACGAAACGGGTCAACATCTTAAATAATACATTATGACATAATTACAGGATGTTTCAGTGTTTTTTCATGTATCTTTTAAAGAAAAATGTGTACAGCTGTATGAAAAAAATAGGTTATAAAATATTTCATCCGCTTGTAATATATGTAGGTACTTGTACCTATCCTAAATTGGGGCAAATAATACGTAAATTATCATTTTATTTAGTCTCCTCTGTCACTGATGTTTGAAGCAGACCTACATGTATTTTAATAATTTTTTATATCCAAAAAATAAGACTAACCTTTCCTCATTTGCAGTATTGTTACTAAAATCTGTTTTATCTGAGACGTGTTTGCTTCGCGGATGATTTTTCTTCGGTCTAACTGACATTTTATGTTTTGCAGCCGATGTGTCTAGTAGTTCTGGTTGTCCCAGGTTCAATTCTGGATCCAGTCGTGGTACTCTACGAACAATGTGTAATTTGTAGTTTAGGATTCAGATGAGCTAGAATTTCATATGTATATTTTAACCTAAACAAGCATGTGTATTTAGCGGCAAAAAGCTTTCTTTGAAGCAGCATTTGTTAGAAATATATATGAAATCATGTGGTATAAATTTTTTATAATGCTTAATGTATTGTAATGGATGTGGTCGATACGAAAGTGGTTATGTCGAGAGAGTAGTCACTGGCGCTCTATAGTTTTTGTCTACCCCAGTTCGAATATGACGTGAGCTAAGGGTGGTTTGCACCAGAGAAGGCCGGTTAAAGTAACTTTGACTGTTACTTTAACTTTAACTTTGACAGTTACCTTTACTTTTACTCCACGCGCGTTGCACCATCGTGTAAATTAATTCGTTATAGTTAAAAGGGTTGCTGGTGTAATGAGGAGTTAGATAAATAATACAAGATTTAAATGAATTCTCTGAATACAAACAAGAGCGGCTTTTCAAAGATTTGACGTTAGCGACATTGATTTAACTATTACTTTAACTTTAACCGGCCGAAATTCGCCAGTAACGGTTAAGGTTAAAGTAATCGTCAAATGTGACAGATTTTTTTTGAAGCAAACCAATTTTAACTTTAACCATTACTTTAACGTGACAGTAATAGTTAAGTCATATGGTGCAAATGGACATAAGTAGTAGTAGTTAATGTATTCTATAAAATATGATTAGGTTTTTTATAGTAGACATTTGATATTGCTAGCCTGATGAGGTCCTTCAGCGAAAGGAACCCTCTAAACTAAACGAGTAATAATTTGGTGTACATTCATTGACATATACAACTAGATGCGCAGTAACACTCCCAATGTGACGCGAGAGAAAACATGGCCACAGCCACGTTCAGGTTCTCTGTCAGTTAGTATTTGACTTGACGGCAACATTGTCAAATCGCTTGAAGCGGCCTACGCTTTTTTTATGTCAAATGTATGAAGTTTGCACCTCTAGTATGTGTACATTTATTTTATATTTGGAATGAGTCATATTTCTGTGACATCCATCACAGATGTCTTGAGACGGATGTGGTCTAGTGGTGCGTGACACTTCAATGCCAGGGTCTCAGGTTGAAGACTGCTCATGAACAATTATATGACAACTTGACCTTCAATATGTATACATTTATTTATTTTTATTGTAGCTAGCATATGGCAACACTCCGCCTGATGTAAACCTAGAGTGCGGTCCAAAAACAACTGCTACTATAGAGATATCTCTACGGGCAGCAGTCGCTTGCGCTATGCCGGCCTGAGGAGACGAGTATGCACTATCTAGAGTGACAGTGCACACTCCTCTCGTTATACCTGGCTACTTTCAAACTGCTCCCGAAACGCAACAAGGTTACTTCACGGGTGTTACATTCAAGTGGTGGTACTACCCCAGGACGGCAGACTGGGCTAATAACCATCAACGGTCTGCCTACCACTCTTTAATAGTACCTATAGACACTGAGCGACCAAAGTACATAAGACAAAGTTACATTGGTCCGAATTAGCGAGGTTCGAACAGAGGTCTCACCGATTGTGAGTTCACGCGTCTTAACACTAAACCATGTTAAACTGCTCGAAGTTAAAATGCCGACATGCTTATCTACCTTAAATTTAAGATTATAAGAATATTTTTGAAGTATGGTAGGCAGACTGATGCTGGTTATTAGCCCTGTCTGCCGTCTTGGGTAGTACCACCAAGTGTAACATCCGTGAAATAATATAGTCGCGTTTCGAGATCAACCTGGAAATAGCCAGCTATAACGAGAGTCGTGTACCCTGTTAATAGTTTATCGTTAATTATTTTTTTTTTTGGTTTTTTTTTCTACTTATTATCTGCGATCAGTCGATTGATTTTAATCAGTACAGATCTTTTGTGTGATGTATTGGCGTTTCGAGTGTCAGTGGGTTTGTTATTGCCACTGTAGCTCTATATGTACGAGTATATTAGGGAGCACGTGGGCTCGCTTCAGTCTCTTCGTCTGACTGTGGTTAGTTGGTTGGCGAGTGGATTCGGATGCACTTTTAGGCGCTTTAGGCTATGTATTTAGCCTTGTGTCTCTACTTCGTGGGTGACAGTTCGTGTGCCGAGATAATCGTGGATCTCCGTTAATTCTCGGTTAATGCAAATAATTAAAATCTCTTTAACTATTTGCATTGCAAAATATATCTGCTATATTATTTTGTCATGAATGACCTTAGTCATCTAGAGATTTAATTCTGGCTAGACTTTAGCAGATGGCGTCAACGTTACTTGATATTTTTACTCTTTGTCAATCTTTCAGCGGGGCTTTGACTTAGCAAATGATTTTAAATAGAAAACATTTATTTTTTACGAATCACGAGATGCAAATATTATATCTTGGTCGCCACGTCAACCGACAAATCATAAAATATTGACAGGAAGTCATTGCTTAAAAAAATAACCACGGTAATGAGAATTTTCCATTTAATTTGAAGAAATGCTTGCAGCTGATTGCAGACTGTATGAAGCGCTGTATTGTTCTTGAGTGCCTCCTGCTTGAAGACATTAATAGAGGTAGCAGTTATTCTAGTTCATGAACCGCACTCTAGCTTAACATCAGTGCGGTTATGTGATGTAGTTTAATAAGAAAAGAAAACAATTTTGGTGCATTGTAAGTTTTTTTTTAAATGTTTATATTGCGTGGTAGGCAGACTGATGATGGTTATTACCCCAGTCTCATATCCTGGGGCATTAACACTCACTTTTAAGTGTAAGACCCTTAAAGTAACCTAGTCAGGTTTGGGGCAATATCGTGTAGATTCATATTGTTATCGTTAAAAGGGTGGCTGATCCCGAAAAACATATTTGGCTTCTTTTCATACTTTTAACGTTAGTAACATTGGTTTGACGATTCAACTTTAACCAACCAAGATTCGCTGGTTACGGTTAAGGTTAAAGTAACTGTCAAAAATGACAGACGTGACGATGGTGCAACTCGTGTGGAGTAAATGTAAATGTAACAGTTAAAGTAACTTTAACGGGCCTTCTGGTGCAAACGGCCCTTAGTGTGTGATGTCGAGCGTCGCCGTCGCCCCAAAATGTGTTTCTCTACTATATAATATGTATTCAGTGAGGGTAATTGATCTCATAAAGCATCTACGATGTCAACTCTCACATGTCATTAGTATTTTGTGTAGATTTACGAGCTAGCGATGCCAAATAATTAGACATTAATATATCCCCAAATAAATAACTGTACCTCAACTGCCGTTCTACCTATACTCAATGGAGAATTATCGACACACAGTCTTGTTTAAAATTCCCATACCCTTTCAGGGTCGAAAAAAAAGTTTGATGGTTTTTGATGATATTTAAATTAAAACAAATCGATTGGACCAATTATTTTTAAAATCGTTGTGTATCCCAAAACCTACAAAACTAGATTAAGGCATTGTATACATATGTTTATTATTATAAATTATATTTTATTTTCAAATTTTTATTTACTTGCTTTTAATTTGATAATTAAAGAATATAGTAAGGTTTTTCAAGTAGTTTTCATATTATTCTGTGTGCTCTAGAGTGAGTTTCCATTCATGGACCGCACTCTAGCTTTACATCAGGTGGAGTGTTGTCACATGCCGAGCTACTATAAAAAAAGGGATGTTTATGAAGAAATTATGAAATCGACAATTATTTTTTAAATTTATTTACTTTAAAAACTTTATTGTTATACAACAAAAGGCGAGCTTAATGCCGCAATTTTCTTCCAGCTGGCCTTCAGGAAGCAGAAAGGTAGTAATAGCCACGGGTAGAAAAAACAAAAAAAATCTGTTTGAGCACCAAAATAAATACTTAATATAATTTAATCATGGTATTCGACGAAGTCCTCAGAAGAAGTTTATCTATAAATTCATATACATAAGTTTTTTAGTCAATTATTTTGACTAGTATTTTTTGAATTATATTTAAATCACGTGATCGTCACGTAAAACATTCATTGCGTTTATCTGTTTCCAAAGTTCTGCCTATCTAAGGCCTAACACACAAGCGTGATAATATTTATGTCTTAGAATTTATGATAATAACTTTTAATGAAGACCAAGACATAAATAATATTAAATTTATTATAATATTATTAAAATTAAAGCAAATCGTGTCAGTGAAGTTTGGAGCAATTAAATTTGCAGTACGTGTTGCGCAGACGCATGTTGTCCGAAATAGCGTCCCAGAAAGCCGTTGTGACGTCAACACTGACACAAATAATAATTGGGGTTACTTCCAGAGACCCTCTCCTTGTTGCACGTGGGAAGCTAATGTCATATGGCAAAGTCCAAGACTTGAGTTTTGGTGACGACCTGAGTGCTTATAGAATTAACGTGACCATATATATTTTTTTATGAAATCAATTTATTTACGGTAATAATTGGCCCCTAATCTATAAATACAAAAAAAAACATGTTTTAACCTCTATTTTGGAACTATGTTTTTATATTGAAAGTGTTGAAATATAATTAATTCGCAAATATCTTTTTGTAGTTTAAGATGAACTTTTTTATGTTTAATTTTTTTTTCTTGTGGTTTATTTTTGTGTTAATTTTTAGTTTTCCTTTCCGAGGTTTTCTTTATACAACTACTTGTCACATATACCGTAAAGCCTATCATTGGCCTTATTGTTACAAATTAACCTTAACCTTTTTTGTTATACTCTAGGTCTACGCTGTTAGCTTTAAAACAAATAAATAAATGTACGCTAAGAACATTATATTCTCTAAATGAAGCGAAAATTTTAAAAACGGGACAATTCTTCATACTGGTGTTGATTTTGGGGACACTGGGACGGAATATGGTCTATGGCATTACGTATAGGATAGGTTGATTGTCTCAATTTTTTTCTTAAAGTTTAGCTTCTTTAATTATTATTTATGCGGCATTCTGTGACCCCATTCCATGGATGTAGAGTTTTTTCTCATAAGGAGAGCAGGTGATATCGATAATTAAAGTTGTTTTCGTCGTACATTTTCGTAAGGTTGATTTAAGCAAGGGTAAGTTCATAGAGACTACCACAGAGTCTGCAAACAACAGTTGCCTTGCCTTGCCTATGCCAGTTCCAAGAAACGTTTGATAGACAATACGCACTCCTCTCGTTATACCCGGCAACTTTGATGATGGTTATTTGTCCAGTCTGCCGTCCTGGTGGTAGTACCACTTTCGAATGTAACACCCGTGAAGTGACTTTGTCGCGTTTCGGGATTAGTTTGAAAGTAGCCAGGTATAGCGAGAGGAGTGTGCACTGTCAATCTAGATAGTACATGCTCGTCTTCTCAAGCCGGCGTAGGAAGCGACTGCTGTCCGCACAGGTTTCTCTATAGTAGCAGTTGTTTCCATTCATGGACCGCACTCTAGCTTTACATCAGGTGGAATGTTGTCACATGCCGAGCTACAATAAAAAAAAAACTTCTAAGCCGACCCCTATCTATCTAGCCGTGTACTGAATCACTTCACGGGCGTTACACTTGAAACGAGTAGACTGGAACTTTTAATTCCATCACTTTATTTTTGACTTGACTGGGACTCTATCTGACTGATATAGGGTAAAAGTAGTTTTCAGATAAACTGCATATAGGAAATGCATTTCGTATTGTTGTCTATGGTCTGGGACAAATGAAAAACTGAGTGAAAATCTTAGAATGAGGAAAGTGTATTTGGTGCATGTTCACAACTTTTTCGGGCGGTTAATGTTCCCCAACCTACGTATTTAAAAAATAATATTTTTATGAAAAATATCGGTGACCATTTCCGGGATAAAATTGGCTAAATTTTTATTTGAAATATTGCAAAATTAGTTAGGTTTTTAGCATTTTAAATTTGCGAACATTTTTTTATTACTTAAGCCGGTATATGTGAAAAACGGAGATAGGCAGAACCGTTGGAATCTTATCATTTATAAAGGATTTTATATAGTATAAAGGAAACCACATTTATATATTTTTATTTATTAATATATAACATAACATCAAGCATGTGTAAACAATGGTTATAGTCACCAACATATCAACCTTATTCCATAGCATTAAGGTCGAAATTGATGATATAAGTGCAATTATCACAATAATTAAAATACGACTAATTTAGGCGCCCTCTACCCGAATGTTTTGGTGTAAGACCTGAATAAAATTAAAAAGTAAAACTTCAAAATGCAACGCGGCATTTTATTTTTGGATGTAATATGTATTTATTTATGTAAAATACCTATATAACATAAAGAAATCACAAGACAACATTAATTGCATACTACGAATAAAAGCAAATATATTTACAGTAGTGAATTTATATAAATGAAAACATTTAATAACAAATGATTAATGAATAAATTTACATGGCAAGCATTGTGGGTGCTTTTGAACCTAAAACAGTTGGCTGAATTAGTTCAACCCTTTGCCTTCTCTACAAAAAAAGAGATTTATTTTTTCAACTGACGTTTGATATTTTTTTATATTCCTATTAAGGCTTAGGATGTGTTTTGTTGTAGTCACAAGTAAATTATTTTCCTAACGTATGTAAAGTTGGTTCTTCGAGCAGGATATCTTAATAATAATACATTTTATACGTGGGTACACTAAATACATAATCAAGTGATAAACCTCGGGGTTGGAAGAAATGATTCTCGTAACAATACACCCGTCCTCTGTACCTGCATCAATATAACTGTATTATGATATTTGATTGTTTTTATTTGATGAGGTTTTGATGATTTATTAAATGATTAAGATGATGAAGCATATAATGAGGTTGATAATGATGAATACGATACCAGTCCGCTCAGAAGACGACAGTTACGTTACAATACAAATTTATCTCAGTGTGTTTCAGATGTCAGTAACGCGTGAAATGGAATAAATGTGTTGTTAGGTTACGAATTAATTACCGATGAATTGATCGTTTGTTATTGCAAGCGCACACGCAACTAGAAACCAAAATTAACTCACAATTCAAACATACTTAAAATCTAGTAAATTGTTATTTCGAATGTGAAGAATTTGGCATTTGGCAGTTCTAGATGCAACTCGTCGCCTTTATACTTTAAACATACAAACTTCATTCTTTGCTTTTGCATTTTTGGTTAAATAATTAAATTATTTTAATACTAAGCAGAATTGTGAAACAAATCAGGAAAACTCCAAAGCTAAAAATCGCAAGGAATGTAAAAAACACGTAAGATTTATAGACAAATGTTTAATGTTACGAAATCCGTTCGGTGCATCGACCTGATGATAAAATTAGACAGATCAGCACGAGGAATGTTCCTGCATGTCCACTAGAAGCTATTAAATAAATTCCTAACAGGCCATATTGCAGTTACGACAAATTCTTAGAAAGTATATTTAGAAGATGCGGAAGGGTTTATTTATGTATGTCATACTTGTCTCAAACGCATACTAATAACTGTGCAGAAATAGAAGTGCATTTACAATCACACCGGCTAGCTTGGTTAAAAAAAAGTTGTAAATATGAATATAATGGAGACCACGCTTATCGTAATATATTATTAGATATATAGCAAAGTAAACAACGTATCATAGTTCATTTTAGTTAAAACAATGACGAAAGAAAGCGTTATAAACAAAACAGAAATCAATCTACTCGTAAATATACAGATTTCATAACTGACCTCAAATTAAAATATTATTTATTACATCGTCCAATGAGAGCCTAGTTGTGCAAAGCTCGTGCTAATAATACGATTTATACTTACTTGGCTCCTAAAGCTGCTTTTGTATCGAGAATCTCTACGATATCACCAGCCTTTAAGGATACCTCGTCATCAGCTGCTGCCGTGTAGTCTGAAGTGGCTACTACCACATCTTCAACCTGAAACAATGGAGAATAAAAATTTATTAAATTATAAAAAATTGCATTAGACACTTATCAGTTACGTTTTTATTAATTTACAGCATTTTAAATGCATGACAATTGTATTGTATTGTATTGTATTAAATGCTAGATTTGTTTTTGTATTCTAAATATAACTACTGCTAAAAACTGTTGAAATAAAAATGAAATAGTTTCATATAATACCTTAGGTGGACTTCTACTACAGCTAGATCTAGACCGTGAAGTCGAACGAGAATTGTATCTCCTAAAACTTGGTGAATTCTCCAAACTGCTCATTCTACTTCTAGAACGTTCTCTATCTAATAAGGCGCCGCTCATTCTACGACCCCAACCCCCGAGTCTCGTGATCCTTTGGTCTCTACTTATATTGCAATAACCAGTAAATGTTTGTAAGTCTTCATCATTATCGTCAACAACCGGACAACTGTACATAGAGAATCTATGTGCTGTAGGTTGACTCAAATTCAAAGCTGAGAAAACATGCATGGGCTCAAAGTGTCTAATTCCATTCTCATCTAATACTGTATACGCCACTTGGCCAGTCAATACCGCACGACTCGCCTCTCTGGGTACGACGGCTTGCAACCCCTTCTTGATTATCAATAATGTTCTTGATCTTTGTTTACGTTTAAATAGAAAGTCTTCCATCGCGAGACTATTTTCATTAAACATTAAGTTCAGAGGAACATCCTCCGAACTCAACAACGGCGGAGCTTCAGGAATGATCATTAGGGCGGCACTCTCTCTCACTAAATCTCTTAGTTTCGGATCTGTTCGTGCTAATTCTGGGTCTGTTTCTAGTTTTTTCAATGCTGAATTCATGCTCGGAGTTTGATCAGCCAATTTACGCATAACAGTCAATCGTTTTAATATATTTAAGCATGTCGTGTCGTTTGAGATCTGTGATAAGGTTTTTGCATCGTTCGCGAACGCTTTTAAGCTTGACGCTACATCGTGCAAACCGAGCACTTTAGCCAACCCTATTGATTGTATAATTAATTCTTTCAGTTCTTGTGTGTCGGTATTCTCTAACATAGTTTCTAATTCTCTATTACTAGATTCCTGAACAGCTGCAACGATTGCTTTTTGTAAAGTTTCAGTGGCCTCGTGATCATCTTTTATGAAGGATATATTTTTTGATATATTTGATAGTACGTGTTTTAAAATACTGGAGTCGGTTTTAGTTATGTTTTTAAAGGCGGGACCCAAAAGTTCGTTTTCAGAGCTTATAAATTCACTGAATTTTTCAACAATGTCCATTTCTGTCAACGAGTGTTTGTGTAAGCTGCTGTTGATTGCCATTTTTATTATTTCTACTTTAGGTTGCGATGAATGTTCAAGTATTTCCTCACAAAGCATTCCTTTGTCCTCTTCGCTCTGTAGTATTTTAAACATTGCAGATACAAAATCCTCGTCAATTGTCTTGCCTAAAATTGTATCTATTGATTTTAATATTAACTGATATTTTTCTTTGCCATTATTGTTATTTATTTCCTCATATTGCTCTGCGGTAACTAATGCGGCCAAAACCGCAGCAGCAATAGAATTTTTTACGTTTTCTTGATTATATTTATGTCCATTTCCTGAATTAAATCCTGTTTTATCTTGTACCTCTGTTTTTCTTGTTTTACTTCCCCTCTTTTTTCCTTCGTTCGACGATGTATCACTGTTTAAGTTTTCATTTATTTCAGCTTTCAAGTGTCCACTCATTTCCATTATATGCGTAATGACAGCCATTAATTGATTAGCCACATCATCCTTTAGTCCATAGTCGGCAATGAAAGCTTTTAAAGCTTCAGCCTTTCTTGTTTCATTTAATATCACATTAATTGCTGGCAAATCAGCGGGTACTTGCCTGCCTATTGACATACCAGCTTCAGATAATTGTCGTAACATATTTGTATCAATACTCAGTTCACCCTTTGTAGAAGTAGTGTCGTTTGGATTAGTTTTGATTTTTAATAGCTTGAGTTCCTCGGGTGTTACTACAAAACTTTGAACAGAAAATTCCAGACCTTCTTCGCCTTCCGTCAAATCTGGTGCTACAAATTTCAATCCTTCAGGTGTTTGAACAATTTGTCCTGGGACAAACGTCACACCGTTATCATCCGTTTCAATAACTCGTCCAGGAACAAACCTCGGTCCTTCTTCTGTATCAACAACTTGACCAGGCACAAACCTGGAACCTTCATCTTCAGTAGATATCACTTGACCGGGTATAAATGTAGGGCCAGCTTTTGTTTCAATAATTTGTCCTGGGACAAATCTAGGTCCATCAATAGTATGTATGGTTTGGCCGGGCACAAATTTAGGTCCAGTTTTAGTATTAACAACTTGTCCTGGAACGAACTTAGGTCCATCTGCAGTGTCTACTACTTGACCAGGGACAAACTGTTCACCATTTTCAGTAAATACAATCTGTCCAGGTACAAATATTCCTTCTACCATCATTCCAGGTACAAATCTCGATTCGTTAGCTTCATTTTTGACTAACCTTCCCGGTACAACTTTCCCTTCAAGTTTAGGAACTCTTGATCCTGGATAGAATTCAATTCCTTTTTGAGTTTGGATCATGTGACCGAATACATAAAGAGATTCTTCTGATAATGATGAAGTTTTAATATCAATAGGCAATCCTACAGGGGCACCTTCGCTAAATGCTATATCTTCAATCGCTTTCGCTACAGAGAATTCCACATGCCCATTACCTTTGACTATAGTTTTCCCCGGCATAAATTTATCACCGTATTCGGTAGTTACAATTTGACCTTCAATAAATTTTGGCCCATCAATTGTGTCGACAGTCGTGCCTGGTACAAATTCTAAGGTATTCGTCTTTGTTGATTTGGTAACCCCGGGGACAAAACATGGCTCACCATTTACAAGTGCCGTTTGACCGGGGACGAATTTTAGTCCATTAGGAGTGGTTATAGTAGCACCGGGTACAAATTCTAAAACGTCGTCATGATTAATAACTTGTCCAGGAATAAACTGCCATTCATTATTAACTTTAGCATTCTGCCCAGGTGTAAATATAGGGTTATTGCCCTCAGAAATTGTTTGTCCAGGTATAAACTGTACACCATCGGGAGTCATTATTGTCTGTCCGGGCACAAACACTTCTTCTGTGCCCGTGTTAATGACCTTACCGGGGACAAACTGTATACCCTCTTCTGAAATAACTGTCTGACCTTCGTTGAAGCGGTATGACTCGTCTTTGTGTTTCATTGTTTGTCCACAAACAAATTCTTCTCCATTTGTTGTCGACAAAACTTGACCAGCAATAAATAAAGGTTCATTTGTATTTTCATTCATAACTACATGTCCTGGTATCAAACCCGGACCGGCTGGTGTATTTATAGTCAAACCAGGAACAAAAACGGTTCCTGATGGTGTTTGAACCGATTGACCAGGAATGAATACGGGCCCTTGCGGTGTATTTACGTGTTGTCCAGGTACAAAAGTTTTAGCTTTATTTATGTCAATAGTGAGTCCAGACACCTTTGCAATTTTTTCTCGTTTACCCTTTTTGATGTTTTGTACAACATCTGGCAAAATGTCAATTGTCGGCAACATATTTAATTTAGCATTTTCAGTTAATTTATCAACGACGTTCAGCGTTTCGTTAAGTCGTTCTTCAGATAGATCTTTCACGGCCGATAATATTGTTTCAGAAGGACGAATTTTCATTGGCTTTAATGGGTTCACACAGGGGACGGCATCTAACGACGTAGATATTTCGCAGATACTCTTTTCCACATCATATATCTCAGTTTCACAATGATATGGCGTTAACTTAACAGGTGTAGGTAATTGCCTTATTTTAGGCATGATTTTGTTATCACTCTTATCTTTCTCAAAGGTTTCCCAATCCCAAGACTCAATAAGTGGATGTAATTGATCTCTCCAATCGCCACTAGTCATAATTATGCTAGATTTAGTACGCATATGATTTACATCGAAATTATTACAGTTAAATGTTTTAACGTCATGTTTCTCGTGCTTTATCTCTTCTAATTTGGCTTTCTTGGCGACGCGATCCTTTCTTAGTTTCTCCTCCTCTAGTTCTTGTACTTCGGCCAACTTCTCTTTATTTTCGAATATTTTTTTCATAGAAGACAGACCTGCCGTCCGTTTCCTTTTCTTCTTGCGTTCCTGGAGCTCCTCCAGCTCTCTCTGTTTCAACACTTCCGCGTTCGGCCCTTCGCCTTCGAATATATTGACATCTTCGGTAAAATCTTTAAAATCCATGGAAACACTGCGACCTTGTTTAGTTCTGATCAATACTGTATCGGAGTCTTTCGCCAACATAACATCTCTGACGTCACCGTCTCTCACAGCGGCCTCCATCTGTGCGGTAAATACTAAACTACACCTTCTCTCCTGAACTGTGTAAACATAGCGCTTGTCATCGGTGACTTGTTTCCCGAGTAACACTTCGATCAGAGCCTTCTGTGCATCAGTAGAACCGTCCAACACTGGGAATATGTAGCGATAGTCGGGTAACACTTCATGTTTTCTATTTCCATAATTAATCTCAGGCGAATAGTGATGAGGTCCGATCTCTCCGGCGACATTCGTAATCTTGCACTTAGTTTTCGTAGAATTAGCTGTCAGCAGCACTGGAATGTAGTGATGGGACGGCAGTCCGTACGACTTGCCCGTGATCCTGCAGCATCGCTTCGCATCTGCCGGCGAAATCGGCGCAAGGAGCGGGAAATAATTCGGTTTAGGTAGGCCTCTGCTGCGGCCGGTTATTCTACAGAAAGACATGTCGCAGACGATCACAAAACCATATTATAATATTTTGTTTACGGCGGAGTATATCGATCGAAGTAGAACGCGGCGCGTCGTGTGCGAGCGCGTCCGCAGAGAGTTTGCGACTGACTCGAGAGCGGGCGGGCGATTCACCGAATGTTTTGCACCTTTGCGGAGGCAGACGGGTGTAGAGCCGGTTTCTATATATTTGTTCCGGTTACAGAGTTATTTATAAACAAAGAAAGATGAATTTATTCTTCCAGTAAAAATATATGACACGGTTTCACGTGAAAGACTCAATCTTGCAAATTTATGGCTTTCTTTTTGTTTTTAAACTATAAACCTTATTATTCAACCCCCGTCATTTGTCACCCATTTTTAATTCTAAACATAATATCGTATATCCTCATTCGTGAATAAAAACATCAAAGTGATGTTATTAATTTGTTTGGAACGAGCCATTAAACAACGCGTTACATTCTAAAAACATTTATTTCTATAAAATACGAACAAATGCGCTCATGAAAGTTTTCATCACATCTTTAAACATTCTGAAAGGATACTGAAAATCACTGAAAACGCACGAAAACAATGTATTTGTTGAAATAAACGTTGTGAAATTAAACGAGGACAAATGGGCATGAAAACACTTTAATATACATGAACCAGCAGCAGACAAAACTATGTCCGTATAATTTAAATTAATTTCGTAAATATTTGTAAAATTAATTTAAAACCGATGAACAAATTATTTTTATTAACAAATGATACACAACTATAATAATATGTTTTAAAAAAATACAAATTAAATTAAAAGCCGTAACCCTGATGTAAATTGGCATCGACTTTCCACATCAGCTGTATATGACAGATGGTAAGACGCGATGACCTCGACAACATCTGACAAAGCGTAAAGTTAATATTAGAATAAGAATTAAATATAGCCGAAGCCCTACAAAAACATTAATTTAAAAAAAAACACAAGTCAGCTTTTACCTTTTTAAATGTGTTATTGAAAAAGAAAAAAAAAATTTTTACAATTAATATTATACTTTTTATACAATTGCTTTATTAAATTATGATTTAGGTATACATAACTATATATTTATAGATCCAATTAATTGGAGGGAAAATATTGAAGATAAAAGAAACCATTTCTTTATTTTTTACCTTAAATTACCTTCAAACATTTTTAAAGGCCGCCATGTCGAACTTACTAAAATGTTGAAAAAATTAAATATTTTAAAAAATAAAAATTATAATTTTTTTTTATTTTTAGTAATAATATTTTTTTTATTAAATATTTTTTCTTAATTAAATATAAGGAATAAATCTCTCTAAGAAACATTGAGTCTCAAATTTTAAGAATACCATCATTTATACTAACAATAAACTTTAAAAAATTTAAAACGACAAAATATATTCTCGACAAAGAATCTTACAACAATGGCATATGCGAGTAACAGCCAGAAATTATAATCTCATTGTTCTTGTACGCATGAAAGCTCACGTTGATAGAACAATGATTGTTTGTACTAAAACATTACATACTAGCTTTTGTTAACCATCTATACTAATATTATAAAGCTGAAGAGTTTGTTTGTTTGTTTGTTTGAACGCGCTAATCTCAGGAACTACTGGTTCGAATTGAAAAACTCTTTTTGTGTTGGATAGATCATTTATCGAGGAAGGCTTTAGGCTATATAACATCACGTTGCGACTAATAGGAGCGAAGAAACAGTCGAAAATGTGGAAAAAACGGGGAATATTAATATTATATAATAATAATATGAAAAAATAAATATGATTCCCAAAATAACTATTCCACGCGGACGAAGTTGCGCGCACAGCTAGTTTAATATAAAACGCAAGCTACAGGATTTCAGTTCTGACTAAGGGGATAAGAGCATTTTGCATGAGAGAAGCACCGAACTAAAAATGTATTTGAGCGGCCGTGGTCTAGCGGTAAGGCGCGTGAACTCACGATCGATGGGACTCATGTCGAATCTCGCTAATTCTGACCGATACCAATGTAACTTTGTTATATGTACTTTGGTCGCTCGGTGCCTATAGGCACTATTAAAGAGTGGGTGGCAGACTGATGATGGTAATTTGTCCAGTCTGCCGTCCTGGGGTAGTACCACCAATTTCGAATGTAACACCCGTGAAGTAACCTTGTCGCATTTCGGGAATAGCTTGAAAGTAGCCAGGTATAACGAGAGGAGTGTGTACTGTCAATCTAAGATGGTACATGCTCGTCTCCTCAAGATGTTTCTATTCATGGGCCGCACTCTAACTTTACATCAGGCGGAGTATTGTCACATGTTGAGCTACAATAAAAAAGTATAGGTTTTTTTCAAACGAAATTACTGACGTCACTGTTTGAAACGTTAAATTCCATACATTAGTCGGCGTTTCTCGCATATATATGCTATGCGAAAATGCTCTTAACTAGACCTCTTAAGGTGTTAAATTAAAGTCTTTTTACTGTGTGCATTATGCTCCTGAAAATGTACCTGGGTGTGAGGATTGGTACAAAGATGCCGAGGAAGCAGCTGCTCCACCACCCAATGGAAGAAATTAAACTCTCTAGCATTAGTTAAATAAATTAAAATAAATTAAATTATAGTGGTGTGCTGTGAAACAAAGATCGACCTTAGGCACAAAGTAACGAGAGGAGTGTGCATTGTCAACTTGGATTGTGCACATTAGTTTCCTCAAACCGACATTGTGGAGGCGACGCGACTCCTGCCTGAATGAATAGCTGAAGAAATTATTCATAAATATGTAAATTGGAAAACTACAAAAAGAGTCGTGAACACAAGAAAAGAATTGGACGTATTGTTTACGTAGAATTTTCTAGAATCTTAAATTTTAATGTTTAGATTTTGAGATCATTTTATAGTTGTAATAAAAGTGCATTATTGCAGTACAAACACAGCTGTTCTAATCTAGTGCGTCTATTTATATCTACTTAGAATACCTAGAATTTGGTACACATATATTCACTAATACATAGCCAAACAGATAGTGTATTTAGTTTTTTTTTCTATTCTCCCATTCTGGGAAGGCAAAGGGATCGAAGCCTACTTCCAAGCTGATCCTGAAACACGAAGGTCACTTTACGTTACCATTCCAAAATAGCGGTGCTATCCCAGGACGACAGACTAGTCTAATAACCATCATCCCTTGATGCATAAAAAATTACTAGATCATTGAAAAAGCCAGTATTTATTAAATTAAATTCAATAAAAACGATGAAAGTTAAATAATCTGGAGTATAGTGTTAAAACCATCGGTGAAAAAAGCACGTGAAAAAATTTGGAAAATGCACAACAAGAAATATTTAGTATTATGTATGTGGGCGTGACAATTGTATTGTATTGTATTGATCTTTACTGTATGCATGTAATCGTATGTATGCACGAAATCGTACTTTGGTAATCTCTATTATTCTAAGTATTAAACTCATGGGAAATTATTAAAATGGAACAATATTTTAAATTAAAATAATTATTGTTTTAACCTCAAAGTAATGATGTTGTAATTTTGTATTGAAACAGTTTAGTATTAGTTACGAGCGGTAGACGTGGTAAAAGATTTGTAACAAATATAATTATGAGCACAATTGACGAAAGAAAGGCATTGATCAAGGAGAGAAAGCTCCATTATCGATGTATCCACACTTTGGTAGCATTACAAACAGGCCATCGTATAATTGTTCCGGAGGGTGTCTCGAAAGAAATTTCTCACATTAAAGTCGTCTACATATTATGTTTAACGTTTGTGGTGTTGGGTTATTGTAATTATCATATTATACAAAGCTACGCTGTCGAAACCTCAGGCCGAATGAAATTTGCAGAAACGACCATATTTATTTTGTACTTTGTTAATCAAGTCGGTTTTGCTCTCGACAGCTTATTTACGAATTATGAGTATTTTGATTTGATTCATAATTTCATAGACTTAGACATCAGTATCGATTGGAAGAAAACAGATACGTTAAGAAAGTTTGACTTTGCTATAACACACATATCCTTTCTGGTTATTTGTGCAGCAAATATTGAGTTAATTGTAGCCTTCGTTCACATTTATGAATTCGATGCATTTACTTTCCTTATATCATGTATAATGATAACTAATGAATTTTCTGTTTTATATGATGGTATACAATTTATACCCAGTATGGTATATTTAGCTTTACGCCTGCGTTATTTAAACGTGGATTTAATACGTCGGGCTCATATTAATACAAATCTCATTCTTGATAATGCCGTTATTAAATTATTCTTGTGGATTAATAATTTGAATAATACACAATTGACTATACAGAATCAATCTGTTTCATTCTTTATTAATATTTATAAAAATATATTGGATATGAAGGAAGGCATTTATCGCCGTTTTAGAATACATGTGAGTATAGCAGAATTATACTAACGATTTTATTTCAGAGTTATTTCCCACATATAGAAACGCTACTAAAAGTGATGTTATTGATTTTTACTCCTATGCTTTTACGCTTACGACCAACCAGCGTCAGTGACTTCTCTCCGTACATACCACATTCACCTCAACCACCTCCTCATCTGATTCTGAACAAATAAATGACCATCCTGGTCTAGATTCGCGCCTCCATTCGATACTATATTCTTAATTAATGGGTACATTTTCTTTCAGTTTCTAATAATGCCTATCATTACTTCAGCATTTACATTGATATATATAGAAAATTTATTACTATTAAAGGTGGGTTACTATATAAGTATAATATAATTTTCCAGAAGAGATACAGATTGATAAATAGGTTATATTCTATAACCACTTTCGAATGTTAAACCCGTAAAGTGACCTTGTCGCGTTTCGGGAATAGTTTGAAATTAGCAAGGTATAGCGAGAGCCCGTGGCTCGCGGTCCTTTGACCGTGAGTGACAGGTGTCGTATGGGAGGCACTGTTGGATTTGCTGGTCTCCCATCGGGCGCGTCCTCAGGTGGTGGATAGAGGGTTCCGGGATACCTGCCTGAGGCACAACGGCGCGAACCAAAACCAGCAAGGTGGACTCTCCACGGGTCACACTCTGCTTTCAGAGAAGACCTGAGTGAGAGACCACCCTTCATCGCGTGGGCGGAGGCGGTAGCGGAGTACCAAGCGTTATCTCCTTCGCCCCAAACCAAGAGCGATATTCCCAAGGTTGGACTGCCGCTCATTTACTTGGCTGGAATGGTGTTTCTTCCCGATGAGGTGGGGCCTAACGGCCAAACGTCCAACATAACCTCGTCATGCACGTCGTCAATCTAGATGGTGCAAGCTCGTCTCCTCAAGCCGCCATAGTGGAATCGACTGCTGTCCGCACAGGGTACATGAGAACACTCCACCTGATGCAGTCTCTAAGGGAAACAACTGCTTCTACATAGAAATCTCTACAGGGGAGCAGTTGCCTTCGCTATGCCGGCTTGAGGAGACAAGTATGCACACTCCTCTCGTTATAAATGATATAAACTTATTATTAATTCAAAGATTGCGTTTTTATAGCACTATTTTCCACCTGATATTAATATAGAGTGCGGTTTTACAACTCACAAACATTGTTATCCTCTTCATTCAGGGAGAAGACGAATTGTTTATGTCGTATATGTTCTTTTTTCTTATCCTGCATTGGGTTATGGTGATTGTAACAACGCAAATGATTCACTTTTTGGACAGCGAAATTAATAACACAAGAAAAATATGCATATATATTTTATTAGAGAATAGTTTTAGTGGTATGTATTGTTTATATTACCTTTAAGTAGTAGATATTAAAAACTGTTCCATAGAATGATGTAAAAAGCTAGCAATCTCGCGAACCAGAAGAGGTATAGGTCAAAGTATATATTTTTTATTTTTAAGACCATAAATAAATCAAATTATGTAATAATAATTTAAAAACTCAAAAATGTGAATGCAAGGATTGAAAGTTGCTGGTGTGTTGAGTAATTAGACTTTTTCTGGTGCAAAATTGAGATTATTAATTTATTTATTAAATGTTTTAATTGATGATATCTATTTTTACGTAATTAAACATAATATACATAAACATAAGATAATAGACATATTGATAGTAAACGATGTGTTGATATAATTGATATAAGCTAATGAAAAAAAAGATATTTTATTAATAAACTATTAGGTATCAAGTGGGCTCGAAATGGATATTGCCCTTTGCCTGGAGACGAAATTCCAACATTGCCAAGCAATTACTAATATTGTTGTGTTAATTCAAATTGGAAATTTATATTTTCAGGACCTGAACATGAAATTGCAGATGGTATCGTGTCCTTATTAAAATACAAAAATAAACCATTTTCAGTTTATGGAATTTTTACAGCAGACGTTACGTTTCCCATCAAAATAGCTATGGCTCTTATGACTTATATCATTGTCCAAGTTCAGTTCACTGTAGCAGCGCGATCAGTGTAGCATTTCAGCAGCATTGTAGCATTAGCAGTTTTGTTTTTGTCTAAATAATTTTAAATTATTATTTAAGAATTTAAAGTTTATCTTTAATAAAAAAAAGGAAAGTACTACATCATCTACATCAACGTAGCTGGACATAGACCTCCCCCATTGAGCGCCTGTGTGACCTGGTGGTAGCAGCCTGCAACCAGCAGTTTCTGCTACACGTAGGTTATTTACCTTGTTGGCGGACGTCCTATGTATATCTTTCATATATTTCTTTTTTTCTCGAGTTTGCGATGATTTTTAGTTGATTTTTTAGGAAAATAAACCTAAATCAATTATCGCTACTCATAACAGTTTGTTTACAAGCATTATATTTTCAAATTAATGATACGTTTTTTATTTAATTAAACATTGCCTATTGATTGGAAAACAATGTATTTATTTATTTATTTTAAGTAGTACAACAAATAATTTACAAAACATAAATATATAACAATAAATTGAATGACCAGTAGACAATCGATATATCAACTGTGACTATGACAGAAGTTGTGTTAATGATTGTGTAGCAAATAATAATATAAATTATTTTACGCTTTCCTAATTTATTATATTCTATTAATATTATTTTATTTTAAGTACTGTAATTAAGTACGTTATTATCTGTATTAAAACACTGGAGGAAATCTGTATACCCATGGACCCACAGGACAGGCTTTGCCTAGTGTGGGTCCACTAAACTCCTTGTTTTTGTAAACTAAAAATTGTATAATAAAAATAAATAAATAAATAAATTTTAGTATTTGATTTAACATAAATCTAAATCTAAATATACTTATATAAAATGTTAATGTTAGTGCGTGAAGACAGGGTTTTCTCTATGACCACCAACTCCAATCTACTTCCCGTTGGGATGGGAAATACCCCTTGGTCTCCTGGTGAAAGTAAGGGAGTTTGGTTGCGGTGGGTGGAAGAGGGTGGTTGTGGGCGGTGAAAATCTCAAAAAATGTATATCTGTCTTTTTCTAACTTATGACATGTTGAGCACTAAGTATAGAGTTCTAAAAATTTTTGAAATAATCTAGAAAACTCCAAAATGTGTGCAACTGTTACAATTGATCTAGAAGTTTCTAAAAGTTTCAAGAATGATCTAGAAAGTTCCTAAACGTTATTAACTGCTAAAATCGATATAGAATGTTCTAGAAAATCCTACAAATTTCTGAAATGATTTAGAAAGTTCCAAAATAAGCGCAACTGTTGAAATCGATATGGAATATTCTAGAAACTTCTAAAAACTTCTAGAATAATCTACAAACATTAAAAATGTGCATAGCCACTAAAATAGATATAGAAAGTTCTACAAATTTCTGGAATGATTTAGAAAGTTCCAAAATGAGCGCAACTGTTAAAATCAATATGGAATGTTCTAGAAAGTTCTAGAAACTTCTAGAATGATCTACAAAAATTAAAAATGTGCATAGCCGCTAAAATAGATATAAAATGTTCTAGAAAGTTCTACAAATTTTTGGAATGATCTAGAAAGTTCAGAAATAAGCGCAACCGTTAATATCGATATGGAATGTTCTAGAAAGTTCTAAAAACTTCTAGAATGATCTACAAACGTTAAAAATGTGTATAGCTGCTAAAATCGATATAGAATGTTCTAGAAAGTTCTACAAATTTCAGTTTACACATTTACTAGTAGAGTATTTCTTATTTTAACCTATAATAATTATTTCAATTCGTTAATTAGTTAATTAATTTGATGAACTCTATAGACAACGTATGTTTAATGGTCAAATAACTAGTCTCTCAATATCTAAGATAGAAATCTACAATATCTACGTTAAAAACGGATCCTTAAATATTTTTTATACCATCAAACATGCGATGTATTTTAACCCGAGCAACGCCAGGTTTCGTCGCTAGTAAGTAACTAGAATTGTTTCGATAAATCGTTACCCCCTTCTTCTTATTTAATTTGTCACATATATATAATCTTATATAATCTTACTTTGATAATCTCTATTATATTCTAAGTATTATACTCATGGGAAATTATTAAAATGAAACAATATTTTAAATTAAAATAATTATTGTTTTAACCTCAAAGTAATGACATTAAAACAGTTTAGTATTGAAAGTTACGAGTGGTAGACGTGTTAAAAGATTTAAAACAAATATAATTATGTGCACAATTGACGAAAGAAAGGCATTGATCAAGGAGAGAAAGCTCCATTATCGATGTATCCACACTTTGGTAGCATTACAAACAGGCCATCGTATAATTGTTCCGGAGGGTGTCTCGAAAGAAATTTCTCGCATTAAAGTCTTCTACATATTATGTTTAACGTTTGTGGTGTTGGGTTATTGTAATTATCATATTATACAAAGCTACGCTGTCGAAGCCTCTGGCCGAATGAAATTTGCAGAAACGACCATATTTATTTTGTACTTTGTTAATCAAGTCGGTTTTGCTCTCGACAGCTTATTTACGAATTATGAGTATTTTGATTTGATTCATAATTTCATAGACTTAGACATCAGTATCGATTGGAAGAAAACAAATACGTTAAGAAAGTTTGACTTTGCTTTAACACACATATCCTTTATGATTATTTGTGCAGCAAATATTGAGTTTATTGTAGCCTTCGTTCACATTTATGAATTCGATGCATTTACTTTCCTTATATCATGTATAATGATAACTAATGAATTTTCTGCTGTATATGATGGTATACAATTTATACCCAGTATCGTATATTTAGCTTTACGTCTCCGTTATTTAAACGTGGATTTAATACGTCGGGCTCATATTAATACAAATCTCATTCTTGATAATACCGTTGTTAAATTATTCTTGTGGATTATTAATTTTAATAAAACACAATTGACTATACAGAATCAATCTGTTTCATACTTTATCAATATTTATAAAAATATATTGGATATGAAGAAAGGCATTTATCGCCGTTTTAGAATACATGTGAGTGTAGCAGAATTATACTAACGATTTTATTTCAGAGTTGTTTCCTACATATAAAGACGCTACTAGAAGATGTTTTAATGATTTTTACTATTATGCTTTTACGCTTACGATAGACCAGCGTTAGTGACTTCTCTCCGTACATACCACATTCACCTCACCCACCTCCTCATCTGATTCTGAACAAATAAATGACCATCCTCCTGATCTAGATTCGCGCCCCCATTCGATTCTTAATTAATGGGTACATTTTCTTTCAGTTTCTAATAATGCCTGTCTGTGCTTCAGCATTTACATTGATATATATAGAAAATTTATTACTATTAAAGGTGGGTTACTATATAAGTATAATATAATTTTCCAAAAGAGATACAGATTGATAAATAGGTTATATTCCATAACCACTTTCGAATGTAAAACCCGTAAAGTGACCTTGTCGCGTTTCAGGAATAGTTTGAAATTAGCCAGGTATAGCGAGAGCCCGTGGCTCGCGGTCCTTTGACCGTGAGTGACAGGTGTCGTATGGGAGGCACTGCTGGAGTTGCTGGTCTCCCATCGGGCGCGTCCTCAGGTGGTAGATAGAGGGTTCCGGGATACCTGCCTGAGGTGCCCCGGCGCGAACCAAAACCAGCAAGGTGGGGTCTCTCCTTGGGTCACACTCTGTTTTTAGAGAAGACCTGAGTGAGAGACCACCCTTCATCGCGTGGGCGGAGGCGGTAGCGGAGTATACCAAGCGTTATCTCCTTCGCCCCAAACCAAGAGCGATAGTTGGACTGCCGCTCATTTACTTGGCTGGAATGGTGTTTCTTCGTCGTCAATCTAGATGGTGCATGCTCGTCTCCTCAAGCCGCCATAGTGGAGTCGACTGCTGTCCGCACAGGGTACTCTGTGGTAGCAGTTGTTTCCATTCATGGACCGCACTCAGCTTTACATCAGCGGAATGTTGTCACAGGCCGAGCTACAAATAATTTTTTTATTTTTTTATTATAGCTCGGCATATGAAAACACTCCACCTGATGCAGTCTCTAAGGGAAACAACTGCTTCTACATAGAAATCTCTACAGGGGAGCAGTCGCCTCCGCTATGCCGGCTTGAGGAGACAAATATGCACACTCCTCTCGTTATAAGTGATATAAACTTATTATTAATTCAAAGATTGCGTTTTTATAGCACCGTTTTCCGCCTGATATTAATATAGAGTACGGTTTTACAATTCACAAACATTGTTATCCTCTTCATTCAGGGAGAAGACGAATTGTTTATGTCGTATATGTTCTTTTTTCTTATCCTGAATTGGGTTATGGTGATTTTAACAACGCAAATGATTCACTTTTTGGACAGCGAAATTAATACCACAAGAAAAATATGCATATATATTTTATTAGATATTAGTTTCAGTGGTACGTATTGTTTATATTACCTTTAAGTAGTAGATATTAAAAACTGTTCCATAGAATGATGTAAAAAGCTAGCAATCTCGCGAACCAGAAGACGTATAGGTCAAAGTATATTTTTTTTTATTTTTAAGTCCATAAATAAATCAAATAATGTAATAATAACATTATAATAATTTAAAAACTCAAAAATGTGAATGCAAGGATTGAAAATTGCTGGTGTGTTGAGTAATTAGACTTTTTCTGGTCCAAAATTGAGATTATTAATTTATTTATTATATGCTTTAATTGATGATATCTATTTTTACGTAATTAAACATAATATACATAGACATATTGATAGTAAACGATGTGTTGATATAATTGATATAAGCTAATGAAAAAAAAGATATTTTACTAATAAACTATTAGGTATCAAGTGGGCTCGAAATGGATATTGCCCTTTGCCTGGAGACGAAATTCCAACATTGCCAAGCAATTACTAATATTGTTGTGTTAATTCAAATTGGAAATTTATATTTTCAGGACCTGAACATGAAATTGCAGATGGTATCGTGTCCTTATTAAAATACAAAAATAAACCATTTTCAGTTTATGGAATTTTTACAGCAGATGTTACGTTTCCCATCAAAATGGCTATGGCTCTTATGACTTATATCATTGTCCAAGTTCAGTTCACTGTAGCAGCGCGATCAGTGTAGCATTTTCGCAGCATTGTAGCATTAGCAGTTTTGTTTTTGTCTAAATAATTTTACAAGATACTGTTATTTAAGAATTTAAATTTGTTTATCTTATATAAAAAGAAAAGTACTACATCATCTACATCAACGTAGCTGGACATAGACCTCCCCCATTGAGCGCCTGTGTGACCTGGTGGTAGCAGCCTGCAACCAGCAGTTTCTGCTACACGTAGGTCATTTACCTTGTTGGCGGACGTGTATATCTTTCAAATTTTTCTTTTTTTCTCGAGTTTGCGATGATTTTAGTTAATTTTTTAGGAAAATAAACCTAAATGAATTATCGCTACTTATAGCAATTTGTTTACAAGCATTATTGTTTAATTTGTCACTTTCTGATGAAATATTTGCGGTATTAAATGCTTTTAAAAATTAACAATATGTTTTTTATTTAATTAAACATTGACTATTGATTGGAAAACAATGTGTTTATTTATTTATTTTAAGTAGTACAACAAGCAGTTTATAAAACATATCCGCTACTGTATGCATGTGATAGATATTAATAAAATTGAATGACCAGTAGACAATCGATATATCAACTGTGACTATTGACAGAAGTTGTAATGATTGTGTAGCAAATAATAATACGATAATATAAATTATTTTACGCTTTCCTAATTTATTATATTAATATTATTTTATTTAGGTACGTTATTATATTTTAGTATTTGACTTAACACAAATAAGTAACGAGAATTGATACTGATTTTTTAATTGTAGCAACACCGCTTTAGATTTTATGACAGATAGGTGGAGCCGCTTGGTGCCATGGGAGATAGTTCGTCGGCGCGGTTCTCAGAGCGGACCATTAATTAGACCAATTAACACAACAATATGTACAAAATTCATGTTATAAATTGTATATTAATTATAAAGCATTGTTGGTGTGCTATGTAATTGCTATGAAAGGAGTATAAAACGTACAGACTTATATTGACAAATATTATTGAGACTAGCTGTGCGCGCGACTTCGTCCGCGTGGAATAGTTATTTTGGGAATCATATTTATTTTTTGTTCACAAACCTACCTCCTCAGCTTTATTATAAATTACCTATAGCTGTTACCCACGATTTTTAACCGACTTCAAAAGGAGGAGGTTATCTATTCGTCGTGTATTTTATATCGTGTATATCTCCGCCGTTTGTGGACCGATTTTGATAATTCTTTTTTTGTTTGATAGAGTATATGTCCGCATTGATCCCGTTTCAATTTGAAGATAATATTCCGTCTCTAAGGGTGGAAAATTAGGGGATGTTTCGCCGTTTGTGAACCGATTTCGATGATTTTTCGACGATTTTTCGACGATTTTTCTTTTGTTGGATAAAGTATGTCTCGTGATTAGTCAATTTTAAATTTGAAGAAAATATTCCATCTCTAAGGGTGGAAAATTAGGGGATGTTTCGCTGTTTATAAACCGATTTTGATAATTCTTTTTTGTTTGATAAAGTACGTCTCGGGATTGGTCCTATTTAAGGAATAAAATATTCCACCTTTAAGGGTGGAAAATTAGGGGATATTTCACCATTAGTGAACCGATTTTGATGATTCTTTTTTTGTTTGATAAAGTACGTCTCGGGATTGGTCCCATCTAAGTAATAAAATATTCCATCTTTAAGGGTGGAAAATTAAGAAATATTTCGCCATTAGTGAACCGATTTTGATGATTCTTTTTTTGTTTGATAAAGTACGTCTCGGGATTGGTCCCATTTAAGGAATAAAATATTCCACCTTTAAGGGTGGAAAATTAGGGGATATTTCACCATTAGTGAACCGATTTTGATGATTCTTTTTTTGTTTGATAAAGTACGTCTCGGGATTGGTCCCATCTAAGTAATAAAATATTCCATCTTTAAGGGTGGAAAATTAAGGGATATTTCGCCATTAGTGAACCGATTTTGATGATTCTTTTTTTGTTTGATAAAGTACGTCTCGGGATTGGTCCCATTTAAGGAATAAAATATTCCACCTTTAAGGGTGGAAAATTAGGGGATATTTCGCCATTAGTGAACCGATTTTGATGATTCCTTTTTTTGTTTGATAAAGTACGTTTCGGGATTGATCCCATTTAAGGAATATAAAATTCCATCTCTAAGGGTGGAAAATTAGGGGATGTTTCGATTGATTTTAATGATTCATTTTTTATCGGGTAGGACTCGAGAGTGTCTGTCTATAAGCCCTGCTCATCACATTTCATTTGAACAGCGCGTTTAGAATGTTATCCATACAATCAATCAACAGTTACAACTAAAAATTACAAAATAAAAACATTTTTGAAAAAAATTGAACCGACTTCTAAATAAAACACAAGGCACTATAAAGTAAAAAAATAATTTTAATTGAGAGTACATACACACAATTTAATAACCATAAACATGAATAGATGCCTATTATTTATTTACAAATTAATTATTTGCATTTTATTTATCTAGCATATATCTGAAGTCGGTGCAAGCATTTGAAACATGTTTTATGTATGGTAATGTACCTAGAATCAAGCAATGCGGAGTTTCATATTTGGTTGGCACCGACTTCAGATATATGCTAAATAATATGTAGGAGGCGGAGGTACTACCTTCTCAAGAATGGTATCTTGTTACACTTGTGCCGATGTTTTGATACCTTTTTCACAAAAGTATGGCTCAGTCATTCCTTTATAGCTAACACTCCGCCAAACCATCACTGAAGTCAGATAATGCCCACGTTGCACTCTGTCGACTAATTGAGAAGCTTCCTTAGAGCTTTGAGCATAAATACGGTCATTTTGTTTGTTAAAATGTTGCTTAATTGTAAAAATTTTCTCATCCGTAAACAAAATTTTGCTGTGATCTCCCTTTGCGTACCGCTTCAGTAGTTGTTTCGATTTTGCCACCCTATTCTTTTTTAAATTATCAGTTAAGAAATGACCAGTGCGTCTCTTATAGGCTGTAAGTCCTGAGTCATCTTTTAAAATACGAGACACGGTTGTAGGTGCTATCTTCATCTCCCGAGATAAAATCTTTTGCTTTCAGACAGGATTTCTTCGAATTCTTTCCCTTACTGCTCTGACCGCCTTTTTCGTACGAACACTACGTGGACTGCCAGATCTTTTTCTGTCACAAACAGAGGAGTTCTCATTGTACCTATATTAATAGCCCGGTATACAAACATTTGACTACTACCAAGTGCATGGAGAGTTTTAAAAATTGCATTTGGCTCCGTAGGTATGGAAATGCAATTTGTGTAATGCAATCACAGCGATTCGGTTTCCTTGTCACCCCACTCGTATTTTAATATCGCACAATGCGTAATATTGTACAATGTATTGGCGCCAAAATGAGAAAATACAATGGACAATCGTATAAAAATGACAGATTCCAAATTCAAATGTCTGAATAGGATATATCTGAAGTCGGTGGCAACCAAATATGAAACTCCGCATTGCTTGAATCTAGGTACAGTACCAATCATAAAACATGTTCCGAATGCATGCACCGACTTCAGATATGCTAGATAAAATGTAGACAATTAATTTGTAAATAGATAATAAACATCTAATCTTGTTTATGCTTATTAAATTGTGTGTAGATACTCCCAATTAAAATTATTTTTAGTGATTTTAGTGTTTTATTTAGAAGTCGGTTCAATTTTTTTCAGAAGCTATTAGTATGAAGTGAGTCCAAAAATGGGCATTGTCCTTTAAAAATAAATGAATGAAGTTAATGAATGAGCTACGTAAAGAAAATAGAAAACGTGTCGCCACAAAATGTCGGCGACTAATAATACTCGTACTTCTCAGGTGTTAAATTAGAAACTAGCTAGATAATTATTTTTAGTAATAATTAAATATAATTTATTATTATTAGTTTATAAATCATAACTTTACGTTGACTTTAATTACTTGCCAATTCTTTTATTTATAAATCTTTTATTGCGGCTACGTTTTACACTACTAAGGCCCTGTTGCACCAAAAGGCCCGTTAAAGTTACTTTGACTGTTACATTCGCACGATGACTTTAACGGTTACGTTTACAATTTACTCCACACGCGTTGCACCATCGTGTATATTCATATCGTTATCGATAAAAGGGTGGCTGATGTAAAAATTAATTTAAAAAACCATATTTGGCCTCTTTTAATACACTTGACGTTAGTGACATTGGTTTAACGATTACTTTCGCTGCTTACCTACAGTTAGCGTTAAGCAACCCAATTTGTGGGGCACGATGAAGGTGAGGGGGAAGGGCACACCCCCATGCTACCCACCCGCAGGATATTTTTGTATGTTCTATTTATATTTAAAATTAACTCTTAATTTTTTATTGTGCGCGATAGATGTGGTTTGAAAAATGATGTAGTGACGAGGATTGAGAAAGGAATGCTTGAAGTGACAACACTCCGCCTGATGTAAAGCTAGAGTGCCGTCCATGAATGGAAACAACTGCTACTACAGAGGAACCTGCGGCTTGAGGAGACGAGCATGTACCATCTTCGATTGACAGTGCACACTCCTCTTGGTTTTTTTTCCGATCAAATCGGAGACATAAGGATGGGCTGCCTAGTGCCCATAACCGTCGGGCGTGCATGAAGAGAATTATGGATGTGAAGGAAGCGAGTCTGTTGTGTCAGGATCGTGGTAAGTGGCGTTTCGTTGTCTCTGCCTACCCTTTTGGGAAAAAAGCGTGACAATTGTATTGTATTGTATTTTACTATTGTAAACTTGACTGTGACTGCGCGAATTAGCGACCGCAGCTAACTTCGAGACGCCTAAAAGTTTGAATGAACCTATATAAGTCTGTTCTTATGATTGATTCGCAGTTCTAGTTAGCATGGTGATGGTCGCGGCCATGCACCGACCTTGCTTATATCAAATTAGCAGACGTGTACTTGGCCAACACAAATAATACAAAATATATTACATTGATCACAGCTGCTCGCCACTTTCTACTGTCTTTTATTTATTTAGTTTCTTTTCTTTTTAGTTTCAGTTATATATGGCATTATAACAATTTGCTAAGTCAAAGTAAATATTTGCATCAAGTTAATCACTAAGAGTTTCGGCGGCCATCTTGAGACGTCAGGTTATCTGTTTTGAATTATTTTTCTAAACTTGTGTTTCTTCGAGTGTTAATGTGTAATAATGGTGGATTATTAACCATTAAGTGTTCGTGAACGTGCGTGAGTGCGGGCAAACAATTCAAAAGAAGAGAATCTGTGTTTCCATTTTCCCTCCCTAAGAAGTTTCAGTAAAGATTCTACCACTTTACTGGAATAGATTTTGACATGACTGAGACTTGACCTGACTGTTTGGTGTGATGAATGAATGACTCGTGATGCGCACAATGTTATTAACTTGAAAATATTTACTTTGACACTGGCAAATTGTTATACGCCATATAAAAAAAAAAAGTTAATTACTCAAGTAAAGTTCCAGTTAAGTCAAAAATAGCTTTAGTAAAGTTCTAGAATTTTTACTGAAATCTAGAGAGTTTTAGAGGGAAATTAAAAACAAACATTCTCTTCTTTTGAATTGTTTGCCCACTCACGCACGTTCACGAACTCTCTTTGCAACAATCAATATCACTACCCATATACCTTGTTAAACACTATTTTTGTATTAAGATGAAAGCCAACACCTGAGCGTCCATACATTTTGTTTTACCACATTGTTCGAAGCATAGCAGATTTATGTTGAAATTAAGTAATTTGATAACTTTCTCAGCACTAATTATTTGCGCAAATCACTATAATAAACAAATGCTAAGGCACGGAATATATAAAATGCTTGTGAAATATAACCAATATAAGATTGTTGAAAGAATGATTTTTATATTATAGAAAAGTGTTATTTAGTCTTTGACATGAAAGTGTTGTTAGAATGGTCGGTGATCTATGATATGTTCTTTGTCAAATATGTAGAAAGGAAGTGTAATTGCCCGTGGTTAAAGAATTAAGATAATTGTATTGTTTAAGAGTAAATATGTAAAGTAAGGAATAAAGTTATAACCGAAGAAATGGTTTTATTTGTGTTTAATATTTCAACAAAGATGTTTAAAATATAACTAACTAAAGTTTGTAAACTCTTTCGATTTGAATTCTGATTTATTTATTTGAAATTATTGTGTCTAATTTTTCACTTAATGATGGTGGCGCCCTGGGATTCTCCGAGTGCGGAAGTGACCGTTAATGGCCCCAAATCACGTTACAAAATCCACTCCAATTAATATCGAATACTTTGTTTTTCCTTCACATTATTTATGTATGTACATAGATTTATTAGCTGGTAATTATTTTGGAAGTGACCCAAATACAGCCACCATATTGTTTGCTTTTATGATTATTTTATTAACTTCTCGGCACTGTTTAAAACGCAACACTAGAAAGAAATCTTTATAAAAATAACCCCACAACTCACTTAACGCCGTGAAAGCGTAAATTTAAACTATCACTGGGCTCTCTGAAGAACATTGTTAAAATCATGTTGGGGTTGCCAACGATCGCGTTTCGGGATCACCTTTAAAATAGCCCGGTACAGTAGGAATGGCGTGTGCTGTTAATGGATTGTACATTTTCGCCTCAAATTGGCATAGCGTAGGGGACTGCTCTCTGCAGACATTCGTCTTAGGCAGTCTAACTTAACATCAGGTGGTGTGTTGTTACATAGTAGTACCTACTAGTAGGTAGGCAGACATGTGGGTTGTTCCCTTGGACCATCAGCTCTGTTCAAATACAGTGATTAGTTTTTTATTAATGACGGAATTAGGGAGGATTTCGAATTAACATGGGTTAATTATTGTACACCTTGCCCATTGAACCTAAGTCCTTCGAGTTCGTCTGTATAAATAAACTTTTCTGAACAAAGGAAACTGGTAATAAATACTTCAAGTGTAAAATGAACAAACGATTTTCTTTTGATAGATATAACACGAGCAATTTACAAGTGTGATTTTTTATTTGCCTCCTTAGATCTATTTCAAACGATTTTAAGTACTTTGTTAATGTTCACAAATACATAATTTAAAAACTTACCAATAGAAATAAATTAATACGTACACAACAGACTGAGCTGGGATAGGAAATGAACCTACGTCCGCCGTTATAAGAACGGGTGCTTTAACCCTATAATTCCCAAGGTATTCTATATCGTCCCCTCAGGGGTAACTTTGAGATGTAAATGGGGGTTCTAGACAGAGATTTAAGTAACCGAGACTTTGACTTAAGAAAACCATCTTCTTCCTTTGTTAAATGACCTCGGATGTCATAACAACGACAATTCTGCCAATGTCGAGTAGTAAAGATTTTTGCATCAAATTGCAATGGTGTTTACAATTTGTAGCTTTCTTGGAGTATTTGTCGGCAATTCACCCGGTCACGTCACAATATGAGCGTTTTCAGGGCGTGGGATAACCGCAAAAAAAAACCGCTTCCGTTGCCACATTTTTTTTTTTTTTTTTTTTATGCTTAATAGGCAAGCGTTTGACCACACCCTGCCTGGTGTTAAGCAGTGATGTGGTCTAAGGTGGAGCACGCTTGCCTATGAGGTACATATAGAGTGAATTTTAATGTTTTCACAATTACTCACATGCGCAGCATAAAATTACGCAAAATAACACCAATTTTACACAATAATAACCACCAAGCTAATTAAGGAAAGGGATAAAAAAACACCTCAACCTTCACGGGCAAAAGCGCGCCAAACACTCCTTAGAAAACCATATAAATTGGAGTGGTGGGACAGTCTGCCATCTTGGGTTAGTACCGCCTCTATCACCTTTTCATTTATTTTTTCTCCACTGAATTGATTAATGAATTTACCAGCCATTGGGGTTTCGCGTGACTGTGCCAAAGTTCCTCTATTCCTCCATGAACAGCCCTTCCAACTGCTGAGTCGACGTCACATACTTCTGCGTTTTCCCACTACAATTTATATTTCAGGTTCAGTGCTAATTAACACAACTCAATATAAATTATCGTTTTTTTATTAATTAGCCAAAAATAAAAATAAAAATACAGATAATTACAGTATAATTTATATCAAAGGAAAGCAAAAAGAAATAAATATTTAACTATATTAAATAAGCAGTCGTTATTATTATGATAAATTGCTAACTAACTCATTTAAACGAGCCAAATCTTTCACGGAAATTGCACTAACACATTATAAATGCACCACATTAGTCACTCAAAACTGTCAAACGAAAACATTTTCCTCGTAAATTGAACTTATAAGACGTTTCAGTTGTTAATTCTCAAGTCCTTATTTAACTGATTCTTAAAAGAATAAGCTTAACAACGATGTAACTCGAATTAGTGTTGTTTGTAGTTAAGAATTATTTGCGTAACTCAGTTGATTAATTGAGCCGTCTGGACTATTTGGCACAACACTAGAATCACGTCATCGGTCATCGATCTTGAAGGTCTCGCTTACGAAATAATACGATTTTTTAATATTTCATTCATTGCATCGAAAGGGGGCGCCCTAGGAAGACAGCCTGGTTGGTCAACTGTTCCGAAAGGGTCAGGTGAGGTTCAACCTCGACTGATGGAAGCCCAGTGGGAACGCAGGGCGTGAACTGAGTAGTAGGTGTCATTTATTGCAGTCTAGAAGACGGTTTATATTTAAAATGCTATAAAAGTTAAATAATAATCTCAAACTATTTGCCTGTTACGCTGAAATATCGGATTTGATTTCCACAAGAAATAAAATTGCAATAAATTATGTTCAGGATTTTCAAATAATATGCAATATAATAAGATTTTTTTAACATAATACTTGGTATAAACATAAGTTTGGTCCTTCAAGACGGATAGAAAACATGCAAAAGGTGTCCCAGATGAGAGATATTTTTTTTGTTTCTGATTTGGGTATTATATGAGTACGAATATGTATATGTTGCCCTTGTCCTGATACCCACAATGCAGGGTATCCTAGTTTGGGGTCAAGGCATTATATGTAGATGAAATGTATGGTATTTTTTTAATTCGTTATTTTTATTTTAGCACGTCATTTGACCGCACTCCACTATCAGAGAGAGGGGGACCCACAGACAGCAGTCGCCTCCGCTACGCCGGCTTTGTGAGATGCCTCTTCACACTGCACTATATTATAAATCGCGTAAATATTACTTAATAATAATTTGTTTACATTTTACTCTTGACAGCGAAATATGGAGGCGATGAATTAATTAAGTGGAATACATGAAAAAAACTTGTCAACGGAGCAATGAATAATTTTGGGGATAAACCCATAAATAAACAAGTAAACTGTCATGGCCTCAATATTGTACAATTTATTCGCAAGACTTCGTGAAAATAATATTTTTAAATTATATAATTTTAAGAATTCTTTGAAATCATTTTTCATAAAAAAATCAACGTACTTTCAGAGGTGTGATTAACAGAGGGTTAATGCTATTTTTTTGGGTTATTACATGGGTAAACACCTCCATTCCTTAGAATAGTTAGTAATAAAGGTAGGCAGATATAACAAGGACTAATTACATTAACTTGATAAATAAAAATAACTAAATTACAAGTAGGTTCAAATAATGACGTAAGAAAAGGCCGGATTTCCGACAAAACTACACTGGGTTTATTCTTAAAGTGGCTCAGGGCCGTAACACGATGATATATTTACTGCAACTTCTAAGAATACGTTAAAATTATACACAAATGTTGACGTTTTGTTTCAAGTCTACTCAGTTAGACAGGGGTCAGTAGTCACTGTTAACTAAAACGCAGTCATACAAAGCTTTTATAGACTAAAAGATTTATTGTTTCTTTGTCCATAAATCTTAAAAAATGTTTTTTTTTAAGTTACTCCAGTCCATAAACAGAGACAACTCGTCTATAGGCAACACAATTGTATGAGCGACCGTCGTAGCAGTAGAGAATGGACCTCCGATCGATGAGACTCGTGTTCGAACCTCGCTAAATAATTTCTGACCAAATGTAACTAGTATAGGCATTTAAAAAAAACAATCGCCCCCACTATGCTGGCTCACCTCCAGGTTAACGGAGCACTCTCCTCTCGTTATTTCAGGGTAATTATAACCCGCTGATCGTTGATTGTCGTCCTATCCCAGGATGGTAGATGACTCCATCATCAGGCTGCCCTACGATAGGGTTGTTAATATTTTTACCGCTATCGCTTAGTCACGGCCGCTCTAAAAAGGCGTTCATGGGCCGCACTCTAGCTTTGCTGTCAGGCGGAGTACGGTCACAATATGTCGGGCAGTTATAAAAAAAAAGTAAAAATAAATCGAGTGACCAACACGATGTAGACAAAATAGATTTGCGAAAATAGATTTACACGTTGAACGTGCTAATGAGATTTGCAAAAAGATTTGCTTTATAATGTAAACATTTATTTTGTGAAATTTAATATTTTTCATAAAAATATGTATAAAAAAGGTGGCCGAGAAAAGCGAAGCTAGATAAATTATAATGTCCTCCCATTATTTCTAATGGAGAGAGAAAGTGAATGGTGATGGTGACGATCACGTTTTTTTTATTTAGTGTTGTTTCTAAGCCTTAGTTCCCGAAGTGGTCCACGTCCCCCAGAGGTCTACGTGAGACTCGACGGGGGTCTAGGTTGGCGTGACAAAAAAATGGGTGTTCACAATTCGTATTCGGAGTCCACGAAAATTTATTTCTTTTGTATAATGAAGAACTAAAATGTTGGCTTGACTTTACCTATCAATGTAGGCAGATAATATTATAAGATGCTCAGCGACTGTTATTTGTAAAAACTTGCATATTCCATATTCAGTACAATGTGTCGAGACTTGCAAAGCGCCGCCACTGCCGCGGGATGGATGGAATCACTTTTTTGATTGGCCAACTTCACTTTTTTGACATCCACTCACAGCACAATCAATTAATTAATTGATTTAATTAATCAATCAATTCTCAATTTTGTTTCGAAAACTATTAATTCGTGGTTGGAATTTAGCCCACCGCAAATTTCCATCTAATCTTCACATTTTTTTGTCGAGTTTTGGGAATATGCTAGAAATATGGGCTTTTGAAAGTGGTCTATGAGAAAAAGAGTCTGGGAACCTCTGTTTCTAAGTATTTTCAATAACTATACGCTGAAAATGCACTCTTATTTTATGAACTTATTACTGCCATCTAGCGAAATATACGAGAACTAAATCTAATACCGCAACTTTAGTCACATAAAAGACAAACAATTGAAATAGTTAAAGGTAATACCGATAGATGGCACTGCAAAAAAAATCACAAAATTGATTCACGCCTTATTCTGAATCACGGATATTTTTGCAGAAGTTTTGGATTCGATTCCGCGAATACAGAACTAAAGGCCGGTAATTCAATACTTTCTTTGCCTTTTAAAGCGACTTTAGTTAAGAAGATATTAGGATTATATTCAATCAAAATTACCGGCCCAAAATCTGTAGTTCAAAGCAATTTTTCTCAGTGTTGATTAGAACTCTATTTAATATAAATTGTCAAATCTAAATTAGTGCAGGATTTGAGGCAAATGTAACTTACATCGGAATCCATGGTGAGACGCAGCGTCCGCGCTCTCGCTCGGCGTTCGCTGACAGTTCGCCTCGATAACCTCGGCACCACCACACGAGATAACCACTCACCAAACTCTGGTAATAAAATAGCTTAAATTAACTATTGTTTTTAAAGTAAATTATATAAAAAAGGAAAGGCCTGCTACAAAAAAAATCTAGCTAGAATGCGGTCCAAGAATGGAAACAACTGCTACCACAAAGAAATTTCTGCATACCACAGTCGCCTCCGCTATGCCGGCTTCAGGAGCTATGCACCAGCTCGGTTGGCAGTGCATACTCTTCTTGTTATGCCTGTCGAGAAGGTCACTTCACGGGTGTTACATTTGGAAGTGGTGGTACTACGCCAGTATGGCAGACTGGGCTAATAACCATCATTAGCCTGACTACCACTCTTAAAACTTAACAACATAAAGGGGGAATTTAATAAATTATACAGAACCACAGAGATATATACTAGAGGTGCAAACTTTATACATCTAACATAAAATAAAGCGTAGGCCGCTTCAAACGATTTGACAATGATGCCGTCAAATCAAATACTAACTGACGGAGAACCTTAACGTGGCTGTGGCCATATTTTCTCTCGCTACTCGTAGGGAGTGTTATTGCACATCTAGTTGTATATATCAGTACAGAACTTCTTTAGTAGATCAGAGGAATGTTTAGTAAATAGAGGACTGTGTAAGGATTTCGTAGACTTGTTATGAAATATTTTGTTGTGTAAAAGTGTAATAGAAATAAAGAAAAAAGACTGTAAGCGTGCTTTTTCGATTAAAAACCAGTCTGTGGATGTTAATAGCCAATTAATTAAAACACTAAAATGAACATCGCTTTCACAAAATAAATATGCACAAAAACCATTTCTAGATATTAATTATTTGAGATGATATTTCGTACTTTTCTGAAGTTAAACTGAAGTATTACAGAAAGAACGCCTACACATCGAGGTGTCTATCTGACCACTTCCAAGCTGATCCCAACTAGGTTACGAGTGTTGTTTTTATTGTAGGTAGGCACGTGCCTAGGGCCCGTAATTTTTGGGGCCCGAAAATTAGGTTTTTAATTATATCATGACTGAAAAAAGGGCCCGGAATTACAATGTTGCCTAGGCCCGCTTTAGCCTTATTCCGCCACTGGCTCGGTATGTGACAACACTCCGCCTGATGTTAAAAGCTATAGAGTGCGGTCCTCGAACGGAAACAACTGCTACTATAGATAAATTTCTACAGGCAGCACTCGCCTTCAGTGTGTTGACGAGGAGACGAATGTGCATCATCCAAATCTAGTTGGCGGTTTACACTTGAAAGTGGTACTAGCCTAGCATAGACTAGTATAATAAAATCTCTAAGGCCCATTGAAGCGTAGATCAGTGCCGGATTCAGCTAGCGCGGGGCCTGTAGCAAATTCTGTCAAGGTTCTTAAGTTTAGGTTATTAAATAAGTGGAAGTGAAGCATAGCCTAAGGAGCTTCGCGTTTAAGGCATGCAAGATATTTTACGGTCCTATCTAAATTAATATTTTTTTATTACGGTCAGACAGACGTTTGGAGCGCGGGGCCCGGGGCGCCGCGGGGCGTAGATGTGCAATTTGCATAGATTTATAAATGGTCGACACTTGCGACTGGCATCTATGATTGTGTTTATTTAAATAATAGTAAAACGGCAATGTTCATTTTAGTGGTTTTCGTAGTATTTATTTTACTGACCTATCTGTTCTGCCGACATGTTGAAGTCAAATGTAACAAGTTTAGTGTCCATGTTTGAATGTTCAATTTTCATTTTTTCACTTACACCCACGCACTTTGATTGTATATATTTACATATAAGTATGTTCGTTCGCTTGTTTGTAGTTCGTTTAATGGTGGCTTTAACCCATTGCTTGTTTTGTAAAAAATTTAATTGATAAATGTAGATAATAAGAAAATAGATATTTTACTCAGGTTAGTAAAATTTTACTGATTGTTGCCGGCTGTACATCTTTGAATCAGTTTTGCTCAGTAATTATAACACTTACGAGTCTAAAAAATATATATTAAACAACAGAATATAAAGTTTTCTGTTGTTGTTTTCATTTTCTTAATTGTATCCTATAAATATTAGAAAAAAAAACTTTAAGTGGGCGTGATAATTTTTTGATGCAGTTTTTCTTCGACTTAACTCTTCGAATATATTTTTTTATTACATTTGTTTACATTTATTACATTTCTAAGCTAGTGCTTTACACTTTGACCGCCAAAGTTCACATTATAACATAGTTAAATTTGTGTTGACCAGCGCGATTTGAACACGGGTCACATCGATCATGAGTTCAAGCCTTTAATCGCTAGACAATGGCTGCTTTTAAAAAGTAACTAAGATGATATCCACCTGTCTCTAGTTAATTAAAATATAAATTATCATTATATTAGCTAACAGAGGAATGTATGTCGCAAACATCACTCTTCACTTGCCAAAATGCCATCTTGCCAAAACACAAAACTTGAGGTAGGTCTTGTATTTTTAAATAATTTAAATTATGATAAACAATTTTCTTTACGAGAATATCGATAAAATACACCTTTATTAGTTCTAAATCATTACGAAATATATATTTTATAATAGTAGTTCGGCATGTTAGTAGAATGTGGTCACACTATCGGATGGTGCAATAATACAGAGTGTTTATTTTTTTTTCAAAATCAACAGGTTCGATTCCTGGCGGGAAAAATGGATTTATCAAAAATCTAATAATGCAGTTTTAATTTTCATCAAAATCGGCATCGAGACTCCTTTCAGCGTTTTTCGATATCTCTTATAGTTTAAGATTTGGCCATGAAAGCCCACTTGAAAAATGTATATAAAGTATTTTATTAAATTAAAACGTGTTCGCGCGAACCCTTGGAAAACATTACATATTTATTTCGGGTCTGGGTTGTTCTTCTTCTGATACCCACCCACAGTGCGGGGTATCATAGTTTGGGGTAATTGCTTATTATACTCGTACGCAGCCCCGGATCTTGATTTTATTGGAGGCGGGGCAAAAATTGAATAATGCCGCCCCCGCCCTATGCTTATGCGCCCCGCAAAAAATATTTTATGTGCTTCAAGTACTAGACGTTTCTGTGGTCAAAGTTGCTTTAATGATGAGCTCTAAAATTGCCGCTTTATTAAAAATATATCAAGCAGAATTCAACTCGATAGATATCATGGGAGAATCCGATCTGTCGTATGTGTGTCGTGGCCGACAGTTTTATCTTACTAATGTAAATAATGATTTTAAAATATGTCGGACACATTCATCGTCCGATAAAACTGTCGGTTGGACCTATTAATTTAACTGATTGAATCAGGATTGTATTTATTTAAATGTAAATTGTGCAATTATGTTTTATGATAGGTATCTAATAAATAAATCATATCTTGTAAATCAAGCCGGAATAGTGAGAAGTACTTGATACAATTCGTATTTCTAGTAATGTTAACATATTTTTTAGAGACCGACGTGATGTTAAAAAAATTTCGCATGAGCATTTGATATCTATGTCAATAGAGGATATATAAATTTAAACAGATCATAAAAACGTATAATAAAACATCAGAGATGTTTCACAAATAAATTTTCAACAATAAAAACAACTTTGGCCTACGATGAAGATAAATATGCAGTTTGTAAATTGTATGAAACTTTTTTTACCACAAAGAAAAAGTTCTGGAGGTGCGAAAAGTCTTACAGAGGGCGTATTTACAATTACGAAATAAATAAATAACAGAATTAAAGATTTTATTCGTCTTACTATCGCATTTGTAGCTTTTTTTTTAGCTAGGTAGAATGCGATTCATAAACGGAAGCAACTGCAGACAGCAGTCACGTCCGCTATGCCGGCTGGATAAGATGCCTCTTTCTATCCCATGCTATAGGAAGGAGGAAAGACATGGCTGTACGCATTATTATTCATAGGTTTTTAAGCCATATAAATAAGTATTCACGGTCAGTTTTGTAGGAATGCATAAAGCCGTTGATGTCGCATTATCTAAAAATATATCCCGAAGAAGAGGGGCAAGGTCGGTATAACATCGCGTTCGGGAAATATTGACCGACACTGGAATTTGTCACTTTAATTTTTGGCCTACTTTAACTACATATAAAGTGTACTGCCCACGGAGATATTTCGTCATTATTTGCAATGGAAAACTTTATTTTCAATAGCTAGTACTAAATTTTTAATATTTCTGTTATTCTTATTTTATTGATTAGTCAATCCAATGGTTAGCTGCATGCCTAATGGCATTAAGCTCGTCATTGTGGAACATTTATTTGTGCATTAAAGAATTATTATTATTAATATAAATTAGTTTCACACAAACTCATTTCTTTCAAAATTAATTTTTACGGCATTTTTTAAAATAATATATACTCGTAAATTACATAAATAAATTCTCATTTAATTGGCATAAATTGGAAATCAACCAAATTCATATTAAAGGAAATTCGTACTTAAATTAAGAGTTACAAGATTGATGTTCAGATGACGTTTGATTTCTTAACTACAAAATGATAATGACGCAATTTGTATGTATTTAGATTTAGGAAGGACACGTAAAGCTTCCGAATTAATACTCACTGATATTATTCTCTATTTAATTTAAAGATTTTAAATTATAAAAAAAATTTAAAAAAAAATTAAATTAAATTAAAAAAAAGCACCTTCTTGGGCCGGCATAGTGACGGCGACTGGGGTCACCGTGTACCGCGGTCCTCCAGTCGTCGGCGCTCATGGACCTCCACTGTGCTTACCACCAGGCCAGTCGACGTCACGTGTCCCGTCAATATACAGGGTGAATTTTTCAAGTGGGCTTTCATGGCGAAATCCTAAACTATAAGAGATATCGAAAAATGCTGAAAGGAGTCTCGATGCCGATTTTGATTAAAACTAAAACTGCATTATTAGATTTTTGATAAATCCATTTTCCTGGCCAGGAATCGAACCTGTTGATTTTGAAAAAATAAAAACACTATATTTTTGCACCATCCGATAGTGTTCCTGATAAGGATCAAATTCTGGGAAGTAATGATATACGGCAAACCAAAGAAAAGTGTTGATTTTTAACAAATTGTCTCTTATTTCCATGTATTTATACATTACCTACTACATTTATTATGTTTTGATTTAAAATCTCGCGCTCTTCCAGGTTAAAAGCCATGATTAAAAAGAAAACAATTGAAACGTAGGTAAAACAATAAATTAATTTTTAAGGTCCTGTGCCGTTTAAGGCTAGGTCGCCAGATCTAACACCTTTAGATTATTTTCTCTGGGGTCATGTCAAAAACGAAATTTACAAATGTACGTACAATGAAATTGATGACTTAAAATCAGCGTTATTCTGAATGGAATCAATAACCTATAATATCCAATAATCAATATGCCTATTAAGCATAAAAAAAAAAACCTTGTGATGTGGAATGCAGTACACTCCTTGAGGCGTCGAGTTTAGCTATGTATTGAAAATAATGGCTATCATTTTGAACAATTGATTAATTAAGATTTAATTACTTAATGTTAAAAAAATAAAACATTATTTTGCTAAAAATCAAGACTTTCCTTTCATTTAACCTCGAAGAGCGCGAGATTTTAAATCAATATGATGATTTTCGATTATCATAAATTATAATAAATGTTGTCAATGTACCGGTAATGTATAAATACACGGAAATAAAAGACAATTTGTTAAAAATCAACACTTTTCTTTGGTTTGCCGTATATCATTACTTCCCAGAATTTGATCCTTATCGGGAACACTATCGGATAGTGCAAAAATACAGTGTTTTTATTTTTTCAAAATCAACAGGTTCGATTCCTGGCCGGGAAAATGGATTTATCAAAAATCTAATAATGCAGTTTTAGTTTTAATCAAAATCGGCATCGAGACTCCTTTCAGCATTTTTCGATATCTCTTATAGTTTAGGATTTGGCCATGAAAGCCCACTTGAAAAATTCATCCTGTATATAAAAAAAATATCATAAGCATGACCCATAGACAATATAACCTAGCTTGTATTGTCTGTGGCATGACCACATCCTGGGTTACTATATATATATATATATTTTTTTTTTATTTTGGCTCGACATGTGACCTCGACTGGTCTGATGGTAAACTCAGTGGAGGTCCATGAGCATTGACGACTAGGGAACCGCTCGCACGGTGGCCCCAGTCGCCACTACTATGCCGGCCTGAGAAGGTGCTTTTTCACGCTCCGCTTGAAGAATCCAAGGACGAAAAATGAAAGGATTGGAAGAACACATAAAAATATTAATTAAAAAAAAAACTATGCAATGAAATTTATTATTAATTCTATCGAATATCGATAGCTGCAAAAGCTTTCGAGCAAAACGACGCAGTTATAAAAGACGTATTTTAAATTATTCCGAATTTAATAATAATTGGCCTAGGCCCCAAGGACGTCGCCAGTCGATGGCCTAGGGGGGGGCAAGTTGATATGGAGGATGAGAAAAGTATGAATTGTAGGTAAAATCGAGAGCACATGAAGCTTTTTACTTGTCATTACTTGAGCATTACATCTACGGCGCTTGTAATAACAACGGTGCAGTCTAACGAGTAAAGCTACACGAGCTTTTGACTGTACAATAAATAAAACTTGTAAATAAGTTATTTATTAGAAAAATAGAATAAAATTAATTTGAGAGTTTATATTTAAATAGGTGTTTTGTTTTTGAAATTACAAGATTTTAATATTATAGTGGTCGGCAACTTAGGCTTAGGACTTTGGTTGCTTTACATTTGACAATTTTTTTAGATTCTCTAGGGGGCAACTACCGCTCCCTGCCCCCCTTGGCGACGCCCTTGCTAGGCCCACGAACATGTTTACAAAATAATATGTAAAATAAAAAAAGTAATAATCATAAAGTTATAAAAAGACAACTATTAAAGGGAATAAAAATAGTAAATTATGGTATGAACTTACGTCATTTTGTAAATAAGACTCACGTGTCTAAATAACAATGATTCAACCACTCGAATACATCTGGAATATTTTACTAAATAAAGGAACGCTTTCATTATAATAAACATGAATGTTAAATGTTTTAGAAATAAGGAATCCTAGTCAGAACTAACGAAATTTAGGTTTTCGTTCGATCGTAGGTATACGTGAAATCTAGTGAAATATTCGAGTGTCGATCGTAAATGAAACTCCATAAACAAAGTTCAGAGAGAAAATTATCCTTATTTACCGAAGCTTCGTTTTACGTCACCCTAAAGGACCTTAACTTTTAGTATCTAATGATAATTGAAAATATGTTTGAATTCTACACGAAATGCAATTCTAAATTCTTGGTGCATTGAATTCGTAGAATAATTATTTTGGTAAAGGATTACGGATGTCGATATCCGGTTCAAAACAATTTTAAAATCAACTTTCGTGTTCCTCAATTTATATTCGACAAATTCGCCAAAAATGTGCGTATTTTGACTACAACAGAAGTCCGTGCCATGAGTGCAGAGGATACTTTATGTATTCTTAAATGTTACAACCTTTTCTACTATTTAAAAAGGAATCCGCATTATTTTTGCAGGGGTCCATCACCACAAGAAGATTAAGAGAAGCCTTGGACTTAGTAAAATAATGTTTATGTATGTATATTTTATTTATTTTAAATAAAAATGTACAATAAGAAAATAACATTTTTAGCATAGAGGTAGATTATGAGCTTTAAAAAAGATTAAAAGATACATTTTCTCGTTTTTCTTTTTGCTTTTATTGAGGTAGGTTTCGAATTTAACACTCTTAAAAAGTTCACTAACGCTAAATGCATAATAAATAATAAGAAGTGTAGTGTAGTGTAAACATGTGGTGAAAATAAACAGTGCAAAACTACAAACGACAAATTATATTTCGTAAAACATGTTTTTAACCTTGAATTTAGGAATAATGTACACAAAATAATTTCCCAAAGAATTATTTCTACATACGACATTTTTATTGTTTCATGTATTGACACATTTATCTAGTTAATTCTAGATTATTTTTATAAACTAAAGCTATAGTAGCGTATCATATCTATACCTACATTCCGTCTGGTGTTAAAAGCTAGATTGCGGTTCGTAATGCTTATCCCATACTATATAATTATGTATCATAGATGTTAAGAAGCCAGAGTACTTACATTAGTACCGACAAGACTTTTTTTAAACACATACCTAACCCATATTTTAATTATTAATTATAATTTATCTATCAACTGATCGAGTATCTTTTAACATTTTCTTTGTAAGAAAATAATATGTCTCAAAAGTGATCATGACAATTTGTTCTTAATAACCTCACTAATATTTAATTTTATAATGTCTAACCGGGATAATGAGAAGTAAATCAATAATTATAACCAAGGGGTTTTGGCGGCCATCTTGAGACATGTGGCAAACAATTCAAAAGAAGAGAACCTGTGTTTCCATTTTCCCTCCAAAACTCCCTAGGAAGTTTCAGTAAAGATTCTACCACTTTACTGGAGCAATTTTTGACTTGACTCTGACTTAACCTGACTCTTTAGTGTGATGAATTAATGACTCGTGGTTAATTAACTTTATGCAAAAATATTTACTTTGACACTGGCAAATTGTTATAATGCCATATAAAAAAAATTTAAAAAATTCATAGTTTCGGTTAGATTTTTATATAATCTATCATCTATTTACTATATTTAATTGGTTAATTTATTTGTATTTATGTATCTCCTTTTAGCTGTAATAAATTATTATTTTGTCGTTTGAACGTTACTTTGTTGGTGTGTAGTTTTTTTTTTAATTGGAGCATCCTTGTACTTTCTCTGTGTAATAAATGAAAAAAAAATTACATACGATTTACCCTCCCTTTAATATGATTCGTTGAATATCGCCGGACCCCTTCCAACCCAAAATTATAAAGCATTACCAATACAATAAATATTTTAATTAAAACAAATTACTTCTAATAAAAAAACCTTTTTCTTTAATTTAACAAAAAAATTACCTTCCATAATTAAAAAAATATATATTTGCACACAATGAAAAAAAAAATACCGTAAGCTTTTCCCATAATTTTCATTTGTTTTCCCAAATAACCGTGTGATGTTGTTTATTGTATAAATGTAAAAAATAGTGTTGTATCTATTAGCACACTATAAAGGGTAATCAGAAAGGGATGTACAGCGGTATTGGGGGCATTATAAAATAGATAATTACGACACACGTTGTTATTTATATCTCGTTCGCGGGGTTATAAGTATTAGCGCGGGAGACGGCCACATCGGCGGCAAACGACGCGGCTACTGAACTACTTGCATCTTTATTTAAAACTTCAATCGTATCGGTATGCGTCGATCAATTATTGATTTTAGATTTAATTGTATGTTTATTTAATGCGCTTCAACATGCAAAGAGAAGAGTGGTAGTACCACCACTCAATGGCGTTACGTGGGATGGTATTGTGACGGTGTTACACCACAATAGCTAAAGAACAAGGGCTCATCAGATTCTAGTGTAGAATTCGTAACTACCTCTTAATTGAAAGAATAAGAAATTAAAAACGGCCGTAGTCTAGCGGTAAGACGCGTGAACTCACAATAGGACCCGTGTTCGAATCTCGCTATATTCTGACCGGTACCAACGTAACTTTGGTAGCTCAGTGCCTATAGGCACTATGAAAGAGTGGTAGGCAGACTAATGATGGTTATTAGTCCAGTCTGCCGTCCTGGGGTAGTACCACCACGTTCGAGTGTAACACCCGTGAAGTGACCTTGTCGCGATCGGGAATAGTTTAAAAGTATATACCTATAACGAGAGGAGTATGCACTGTCAATTTAGACAGTACATGCTCGTCTTCTCAAGTCGGCATAGAGAAGGCGACTGCTGCCCGTAGAGATTTCTCTGTAGTAGCAGTTGTTTCCATTCAAACCGCCCTCTAGCTTTACATCAGGCGGAGTGTTGTCACATGTCGAGCTACAATAAAAAAGAGGGGTAGGCAGACTGATGGTCTGCCGTCCTGGAGTAGTGACACCACTTTCTAATATAACAACACTCGTGAAGTGACCTTGACGCTTTTGAGATCAGTTTCGAAGTAGTCAGGTATACAAAAAAAACAGGCTACTACAAAAAAAATAGTTTAAATAAGCGACCACCAAACTGGTCGTACCCGGGGTCGGTCTCTCCCCCTAACTGCTACAACTTTCAAATGCGACCCAGTTTGAAAGTAGCAGGGTATAGCAAGATAAGTGTGCACTGTTGATAGATGGGAACAATCGGCATGGCGAGGGGGACTGTTGCCCGCAGACTTATGTTTTAATGTCGCTGTAAGAGCTCTACGAAATTAGTAACTAATACTTTAAAGAAAACTTTAAATGTTGAAATAAAACAATAAAATATTTAAAGTATTAAAAATTTATTTGTAAATATTTACCTACATTATTTATTTAAAGTTAACAAATATCGGCATCTTGCTATCTCTCTTCTGACCGCTTCTAACGAATCTGTCGTTTTCTCTTTCACACCAATATCGCCTTTACATTGTCTATGCACAGAGTTCAATTTTGTCTCTCCTATTGATAAGTTTTTTGCTAAAATATAAAATACCATTTTTTTTAATTGTAGCTCGACACATGACAACAGGAACGGTAACAACCGCTGCTACAGAGAAATCTTTACAGGCAGCAGTCGCCTCCACTATGCCGGTCTGAGGAGACATGCGCATCATCCATATTAACACTGCACACTCCTCTCGCTATACCTGGCTACTTTCAAACTATTCCCGAAACGCGACAAAGTCACTTCACGGATGTTACATTCGAAAGTGGTGGTACTACCCCAGGACGGCAGACTGGGCTAATAACCATCATCAGTCTGCCTACCACTCTTTAATAGTGCCTATAGGCACTGTGCGACCAAAGTACATATAACAAAGTTACATTGGTCAGAAATAGCGAGGTTCGAACACGGGTCTCATCGATCGTGAGTTCACGCATCCTACCGCTAGACCACGGCTCTTTCTAGGTCACGAGTTTCAGAAAATTTACAGTAAAGTCGTAAATATGGTTAAAAAATCTCACCTTTTCTCAGTGGTAATTCCCCTTCACTTAAATAACCCTCGCTCGAAGACGTTTCATTTGTTGTATATGTGGTATACGTAAATATACCCCTATCTTCACCAATAGACAATGATGGATCTACAAGGAAAAAAATTATGATGAACCCATAATTTTCACGCTTAGTTTCCACCATGTAGTTTCTATTTTTTTTATTGTAGCTCGGCACGTGACAACACACCGCCTGATGTAAAGCTAGAGTGCGGTCCATGAGTGGAAACAACTGCTACTACTGAGAAACCTATGCGGGTAGCAGTCTCCTCCACTATGCCGGGTTGAGGAGACGAGCATATACCATCTTAGATTGACAGTGCACACTCCTCTCGTTATACCTGGCTACTTTCAAACTATTCCCGAAACGTGACAAGGTCACTTCACGGGTGTGTAATTCGAAAGTGGTGGTACTACCCCAGGACGGCAGGCTGGAGAAATAACCATCATCAGTCTGCCTACCACTCTTTAATAGTGCCTATAGGCACTGAGAGACCAAAGTACATATAACAAAGTTACATTGGTACCGGTCTTTAGCGAGGTTCGAACACGGGTCTCATTGATCGTGAGTTTACGCGTCTTACCGCTAGACCACGGCCGCTCAATCAGTGTTGTATTGCTGTAATAATTGATATTATCGGTTTTTTATTTTTTAATTATTTTTTCACATTATTTCTTCATGAGTGCAGGGGTAGTCAGTGCCGTACAGTTACTCACGTTTATCAGCAAACACCTCATTACTAAGTGATGATATCTCATAATCCGTGTTATCAGGCGATGTTATTGCATTATGAACGTTATATGTATTAGGAATAGAGTCGTTTGATTTTTTTCTATCGATTACCATTACTGTAAGGAAAATAAATACAAAAAATAAGTCTAAACACCTGCTACCGCTAAGAAAATTTTGCAGGCACCAGTCGCCTCCGCTATACCGGCTTGAGAAGACGAATGTGTATCAGCATACTCCTCTCGCTATACCTGGCTACTTCCAAATTAATCCCGAAACGCGACAAAATCACTTCACGGGTGTTACATTCGAAAGTGGTGGTACTACCAGGACGGCAGACTGGACTAATATCCATCATCAGTCTGCCTACCACTATTTAATAGTGCCTATAGGAACTGAGCGACAAAAGTACATATAACAAAGTTACATTGGTAGCGGTCTTCAGCGTGGTCCGAACACGGGTCACATAGATCGTGAATCCACGCGTCCTACCGCTAGACCACAGATGCCTCTAAGGTTGCAATATTACAAAATAGCTCACCATTTTTGTCATAAATAATATTCTTTAATTCTCTATTTCTTTTAGTGTTCAATTGTTTTTTATGAACTCTTCTTGGATTCTCTTCTTTCTCTTCTTTCTTTTCTCTTATTTTGACATCTGCTTTTGGCCGCTTTTCTGATTTCTCTCTGAATATGAGCATGAGGTGAGAATCTAAGCATGAGCGGCCGTGGTCTAGCGGTAAGACGCGTGAACTCACGATCGATGAGACCTGTGTTCAAACCTCGATAATTCTGACCAGTACCAATGTAACTTTGTTATATGTACTTTGGTCGCTGTTAAAGAGTGGTAGGCAGACTGATGATGGTTATTAACCCAGTCTGCCGTCCTGGGGTAGTACCGCCACTTTCGAATGCAACACCTGTGAAGTGGCCTTGTCGCGTTTCGGGATCAACTTTAAAGTAGCTAGAGTGTGCGTCGTGCACATTTATCTCCTTAAGCCGGCAAAGCGGAGGCTACTACTGTTTGCAGACATAGCAATTGTAGCTCGGCATGAGACCACACTCCCGCCTGAAGTTGAGTTGATACAAATACTATCACAGTGAAATGTTTGCAAACAAGAGGTCGCCTCCGCTTTGCTTTATTTAATACACAAGCTTACCTAATAACTTTAATATCATTTTTTACTTCTCTAATTTTTGTATTTTGATTAACTTCCTCTGAGTGTTCTTTCTTTTCTTTATTTATGTCATTTTTTGTTAAATTTTGATCATCAACACAGTCATCATTGGCAGGTGAGCTTCTATCCCTGTCATATGACATTTTGACAGTTGTATGATCAATTTTACTGTTTTCTTTTGTCATTAATTTGAGTAATGCATTTGCTTGTTCGGCCTGAAAACGTATTATAGTATTTTTTTTTAAGATAACATCATACTGAATTCCACTGGGACAAACTAGGGATAGTCTACTTGCAGTTTTAAAGCCTTAAAGTGGCGAAAAATATTATCCACAAATATTACTGTTTGAAATAAAATCGTCGAAATTTTTTTTAATTTTTGACACTGGCAATAATGCTGAATGTCTAAACAATTGGATTGTTAAAATTTTTTTAGTCAGACTTAACTAATTCTGCAGACTGTCTAGGAAAATCTTGTACATCCGAAATGTCACTATGACCGATTTCTATTTTTTTTTTATTTTAGCACGTCATATGACTGTACTCCGCCTGATGTTAAGCTAGAGTGCGGTACATGAACGGAGGCGACTCCTGAAGGGGATTTTCAGACAGCAGCCGGCACGTGGCTGGGAAGGCCGTTCCACAAATTGATGGTTCAACAGAAAAAGAGCAGTCCGAGATTTTAGGTTATACAACACTTACATTGTGAACTTTTTGTAAATTTAATTCCGTTTCTAATTTGATTATTTTTAATTTTAGATCCTCGTTTAATTCGTACATGGCCTAAAAAAAATTTAATATATATCTGTACAGAAATAATCAAAGCAAGAGGAACAGGCAAGCGTTGCGAGCTCAACGACAGTATTGTGACCAGAGTTGAAAGGAGGATGCTGAGGTGGTTCGGTCATTTGGAAAGGATGGATGAAAGGAGATTAACTAAAAAGATCTATTGTGCGAAAGTGGATGGCAGTGTCGGAAGGGGGCGCCCTAGGAAGACCTTTCTCAGTCAGATCGGTCAACTGCTGAGAAAGGGTCAGATGAGGAGCACCCTCAACCGACGTGCATGCATGAGGGGATCGAAGCGAAAGTGGTATGTAGAGAGAGAAGTCGCTGGCGCTGCATAGTTTCTGCCTACCCCAGTGGGAACAAGGCGTGAGCTAAGTGGGTTGACAAGTTAACCAGACCCTACCTGAAGTTAAGCAGACTTAAAGCAGGCTTATAGTTTACGTCCAGTCTGCCGTCCTGGGGTAGTACGAATGTAACACCCGTGAAGTGACCTTGTCACGTTTCGGGAACAGTTTGGAAGTAGCCAGGTATAGCGGGAGGAGTGTGACTCTGCCAATCTGGTTAGTGCACATTCGTCTTCTTAGGCCGGTATAGTGGAGGCGACTGCTGCCCGGTTTCTCTCTGTAGTAGCAATTGTTTCCGTTCAGTGTTGTCATATGCCGAGCTATTATTAAAATATATATATAACCTTATAATTTCCAGTTTTATTCCCTTCAACATAACCGGAGTCATCTTTACATGGCGTACTGCATTCAGCAATACTAAACGTGACTTGACTGTCTGTTATTTCCTCTATTTTCGTTTTTATCTGAAAACCGAACTATAAATACTTGAACCAATTAGTTACTAGTACGCACCGCGAATTGGGCTCCGCTATGCCGGATTGAGGAGACGACAAGTACCATCTACATTGACAGTGCACACTACCCTCGTGCGTCTCGTAAACGCGACAAGGTCACCTTCGAAAGTGGTGGTACTACCCCAATAGATTTAGATTATAGAGCGGCCGTGGTCTAGCGGTAAGACGTGTGAACTCACGATCAATGAGACCCGTGTTCGAACCTCGCTAAAGACCGGTACCAATGTAACTTTGTTATATGTACTTTGGTCGCTCAGTGCCTATAGGCACTATTAAAGAGTGGTAGGCAGACTGATGATGGTTATTTGTCCAGTCTGGCGTCCTGGGGCAGTACCACCACTTTCGAATGTAACACCCGTGAAGTGACCTTGTCGCGTTTCGGGGATAGTTTGAAAGTAGCCAGATATAAGAGAGGAGTGTGCACTGTCAATCTAGATGGTACATACTCGTCTCCTCAAGCCGGCATAGTGGAGGCGACTGCAGCCCGTAGAGATTTTCACTCTGTGGTAGCAGTTGTTTCCATTCATGGACCGCACTCTAGCTTTACATCAGGCGGAGTGTTGTCACATGTCGAGCTACAATAAAAAAAAAAAAAAATAAATAAAAAAAAAAAAAACACGGCAGACTGGACTAAAAACCCTCACCAGTCTGCCTACCACTCTTTAATAGCGATCTAAGTACATATAACATAGTTACATTGGTCAGAATGTAGCGAGGTTCGAACACAGGTCTCATCGATAGTGACTTCACGAGTCTCACCACTAGACCATAAATAATAAAAGCATATATTTACCTCAGAATCTTCTTTAAAACTATGTACATATACTTTTCTACAATCTGGACATCTCACATTTTTCAAAGGCGGTGTATTTTTCTGAAAACATATTTTCTTACAGTAGCCCGACAGGCGATGTCAAGTTAGAGACCGGTCCTGCCATCACAGACAAATTTCTTCAGACAGCGATCACCTACGCTATGCCGGCTTGGGGAGAGAAATATACTTCATCCAAGTTGACAATGCATACTCTCTCGTTAAATTAGAATTAGTGGTAGGCAGTCATGGAGGTGTAGGTAGGACCACCATAGTGGTGTTGATTTAAATAGTGGTACATACCAAAGGGTGATAGGCAGACTGATGATGGTTATTTCTCCAGCCTGCCGTCCTGGGGTAGTACACCACTTTTGAATGTAACACCCGTGAAGTGACCTTGTCGCATTTCGGGAATAGTTTGAAAGTAGCCAGGTATAACGAAAGGAGTGTGCACTGTCTATCTAGATGGTACATGCTTGTCTCCTTAAGCCGGCATAATGGATGCGACTGCTGCCCGCACAGGTTTCTCTGTAGTAGCAGTTGTTTCCGTTCATGGACCGCACTCTAGCTTTACATCAGGCGGAGTGTTGTCGCATGCCGAGCTATAATTTAAAAAAAACCTGCAACTCTGAAGACAGGCTCTCTTCAATAATTTTAACTAATTGACTAGTATTCTCTGTCGACTTTATTTGCATTTCTAATTCACCATATTTCTTCTTTTCAATTGATAATTGCGTTTTTAGATTACCTGAAAGAACAGAAAAATTACATTATTTTGGAGCGACAATGGTCCAGCGGTAAGACGCGTGAACTCACAATTGATGAGACCAGTGTTCGAACCTCGCTGAATTCTGACCATATGCTATACGTATTTTGTCACTATTAAAGAGTGGTAGGCAGACTGATGATGGTTATTAGTCCAGTTTGTCATCCTGGGGTAGTACCACCACTTTCGAATGTAACACCCGTGAAGTGACCTTGTCGCATTTCTGAAGCAGTTTGGAAGTAGCCAGGTAGTGTGCACTGTCAACCTAGATAGTGCATAATTCTCTCCTCAAGCCGGCATAGCGGAGGCGACTGCGACGACTGTAGAAATTATTATTTTAATAAACAAAACAAAACTAGTATTACAATTAACAGCTTCAAGTTCAGCCAATTTCTCCTGTAAAATTTTGCCGCCATGTCTCCTTTCAGCATCTTTGTCTTCGTATCCTTTGCACGTAGCTCTCAACTTCAACAATTCGTTATTTAGATTTTCTATTGATTTTTCTAAATTTTCCTTTTCGCCAATATGTTTGTTTACTGCTATTTGAATTGCCTGAAGAAGTAAAATAATATCTAGTAACCAACAATTTCCTTAGATAAAGCGAGCGGCCGTGGTCTAGCGGTCAAGTTCGGATGTCACGATCGATGGGACCCGTGTGCAAACCTCACTAAATTGTGTCCGGTACCAATGTAACTATGTTATATGTACTTTGGTGCCAAAAAGAAAATTTAATGAAACCTCTAGAAAGCGAAAAAATTTTTTAGTAAAATAGTGTAAAGAGAAAGCTATTGGTAACGGTGACGATCACGTTTATTTCCTAGTAGAAGACCTTATGACGCCCGCAAGGAAAAAAAATTAAATTTATAAACATTTCCTTTGGTTTGCCAGACACTATCGGATGGTGCAATAATACAGTATGTGTTTTATTTCTCAAAATCAACAGGTTCGATTCCTGGCTGGAAAAATGCCTAGAATCGCCTCCCAAGATGATGATTCACTATTATTTATAATATTAAATAACAAAACTCATACTTGTTCTAATTCCATGAAATTTTCATTTTGTTCATCTATCTCTGTCTTACATCGAACATTGTCATCTTTCTTCTCGCTCGGTGGTTCACTACAAATATTACGAGAATTTTGTTAACCACTAGTAATAAGCATGATTATAGATAGATAATACCACAATATACAAGTCCAAAAACCATATCCTCCCTGGCCAAATCTCCAGGGGATTTCCCCCACAGGGAAATCTTCAAACGTCAAAAAAGATCATTCTGTTGTAGCTACTTAGACATCTGGATGACCATCTTTAGTCAGTTAGTCAGTCAAGACATAAAATCAGTCTATAAAGATTATTAATAATAAAATATACTAACAATTCAGCGCTGTATTCAACGTTCGTGTTATTAGACCTAATGGAATTAAGTCTGAAAGAAAAAAAGAAATTAAATGCTGTATTCATTTATTCAATTGTAGCTTGGCATGTGACAACACTCCGCCTGATGTAAAGCTAGAGTGCGGTCCATGAATGGAAACAACTGCTACTACAGAGAAATCTCTACAGGCAGACTGATGATGGTTATTAGCCCAGTCTGCTGTCCTGGGGTAGTACCACCACTTTCGAATGTAAAATCCGTGAAGTGACCTTGTCGCGTTTCGGGAATAGTTTGAAAGTAGTCAGGTATAACGAGAGGAGTGTGCAGTGTTAATCCAGATGGTACATGCTCGTCTCCTCAAGCCGGCATAATGGAGGCGACTGTTGCCCGCACAGGTTTCTCTGTAGTAGCAGTTGTTTCCATTCATGGACCGCATTCTAGCTTTACATCAGGCGGAGTGTTGTCACATGCCGAGCTAAAATTTAAAAAAAAAGCAGTCACGTCCGCTATACCCGCTTGGGAAGGGGAATATGTACCATCTAAATTGACAGTGCACACTCCTCTCAATAAACCTGCCTACTTGCAAACTGATCCTAAAACGCAACCAGGTCATTTCACTTGAAAGTGGTGGTACTATCCTGGGACAGTAGTCTGGGCTAATGCTAATAACACCACTTAGTACCAGCAGTCACTTGAGCACCTTTTTTGCCACTGCACTTGAACGAATTTCCAAGCGGGAGTCTACATAAAAACGAAAAACTTGGCTATTAGCCCAGTCTGCCGTCCTAGGGTAGTACCACCACTTGCGAATGTAACACCCGTTAAGTGACATTGCCCCGTTTCGGAAGCAGTTTGAAAGTAGCCAGGTATAACGAGAGGAGTATGCAGTGTTAATCTGGATGGTGCACATTCGTCTCATCAAGCCGGCATAGCGGAGGCGACTGCAGCCCGTAGAGATTAAAAAAAAAAGTAGTATATGAAACAGAAAAGTTTGCAGACCTCAGCCATAAAGAAACACAAGACTACACTCACCTATCGCTCGACTCACATTGTGTTGACGCAGCTAAATGCAAAACTGTTTCACTCCTTTTTGTTACCAAATTATTTGTCGAAGCTTTCCTGAAAATATCACAAGACAATTTTTTACATGAGAAAATGTTAAACTTTCTGTACCGCAACTGAACAAACTATCAAAGATTTGAATTTAGCCACTTATATCCATATAGCAGACATTATTCATAAAACATCAGATGTGTGACAGACATCTCAGCCCAGAAACCAGAACTTCTAGTTGGCAGTAAAATTCTTTGTGTGTCCTCTATCGCCTATACCATGGTGAATGTTCCGAAGAGCTCTTTAACCTTATTCCTACTTCCTCATTCCACTCCCGTAACACCCGCACTGGGCGGGGAAAGCATCCGGATTACGTCGACAGAATTGGAAGCCGAACAAAACGGTTCGGCGCATCCTTTTTATGTCGCACAATCGATAAATGGAATGCTTTGCCCTCCCACGTGTTCTCCCAATCCTTCAACCTTGGATCCTTCAAGCGGAGCGTGAAAAAGCACCTTCTTGGGCTGGCATAGTGACGGCGACTGGGGCACCGTGTACCGCAGTACTCCAGTCGTCGGCGCTCATGGACCTCCACTGTGCTTACCACCAGGCCAGTCGACGTCACATGTCGCGTCAATATAAAAAAAATAAAAAATAGTTATATAATTAAAATTTTTTTGCCAACAACTCTGTCTTTTTTTATTGTAGCTCAGCATGTGACAACACACCTGACGTGAAGCTAGAGTGCGCTCCATGAATGGAAACAACTGCTACTACAGAGAGAAACCTGTGCGGGCAGAAGTCGCCCCCACTAAGCCGGCTTGAGGAGAGGAGCATGTACCATCTAGATAGAACACTTCTCTCGTTATACCTGGCTACTAAGGTCTTTTCGCGCGTGTTACATTCGAAAGTGGTGGTACTACATACATAATAAAATACAAACGAAAATATTACAAACCTGTTAATTGTACATCGGAAGCATTTTCCTGTATTTTTCTTTAAAAATTGTTTTGTTGAACATAATTTCATATTTAACTGACATAACTTCTCTGATAATCGTGAGTTTTTATCCTTTAACTCTTTTATGCTGGAAAATAATTAGAATAAACATAAATGGATGGTAGTATCTAGATTCCTCACAGGCTGTTTTTCCGCAATTGAGCAGCTATGACCGCTTGTAGTGCGTGAGGTGGACCGCTTCACCACAGCCACCCGATGTCTCCCAGGAAGTACTGGAGACTCTTCACGTTCCTGTATACCTTCGGAAGCATCCTTGTCGTGCCGAGTAACTTCTGCTGTGGTTCTTCTACTCTATTGCACTCCAAGCGCACTATTTCTTCCAACCAATGTAACTTTGTTATTAACACTACCCTGGTATAGCCACACATGTTTTTTTAAATTAGTAATTAGCTATGATCGTCTGATGTTGTGGACAGTGCGGACTCGTGAAGCTGTCATAGCGAAAACAAATCGTGGCTGTAAGCATTACAGGAAACGAATGCGGAAAAGGAAAATAACCATCATCAGTCTGCTTACCACTGTTTCAAGAAACAATTTTATAAACTTATGGTAAAAATACTTACATTTCATTCTGTTCTTTAACAGTAATACTTAAAGTACATTTATTATCTTTAGCACAATTTCTTTGTGCTGTAGTGAGTCGCAGCAATTTTGTGCTTAATATCTTCAATTTTTCTGTTTGACTGTTCACAGTACATTTAAGATTTTTATTATCATTTAATAATGAAAAATACAGGTCTTCTAGGTCACGTCGACTGAGATTTGTTGGTAGCGTACGAATTTCTGAAAGGGTTTGTTGGAAAACAATCGCTTGATAAACAGCTTAACTTACATAAAACTACCTATTCGTCTAAGTCATTAACCTAAGCATTCATCTAATAATTCATGCCACAAATAGATTTAAATATGATAAAAACAATAGCTGTTATTTACTTATTACTTTAGTTAAAAACGACAATCAAAACTAACCTTTGTCATTTCTTGCCGAATGATTTTTACAAATATCATTTTTCATATTCATTTAACTTTTTAGATAAAAGCACAACAGGGTAAATTGATTTTTAAAAAACTTGTACAAAAAAGGTAAACAAACTAAAACAATTTTGATAATGAGAGCCTTGGAACCTAAATAAATAGCTACTTTACTATTTACAACGATATTTATAATTTGGAAACATAATACGTATAATTTATTTGCACTTTAATTGAAAAAATTAAAAATAAAACACTGAACAATCCACAGGACGCAATATTCGCCCCGCCCGCGGCCGACTATTGTCGAAAATGTCGAAATAAATCGTTGCCATAGCAACCTCTTTATAAAGCCCGCCAAGTACAATTTCCACGAGGGAACATACCAGCTCAAAAAATAGTAATCTGTAATACCATGTGAAGGTAAATAAATTAATTATTTAAGAATTTATGTGGGAAAAAGGCTACAATTTTAATAATTGTTTGATAATTAGGTGTATAAATTATTATTACATACATCATCCGTAACTGAGAAATTAATGGATGTAATTGTACAATTATAATGGACATGTTTTATTTCTTCGAATGTTTAAGATGGACAAAAGAATATAAAACAAAAGCTCTTTGAATAACAACTTTATTATAATAAAAATCACAATCATTATTTTTAAATATTATATTTACTAATATGGGTTATACGAGTACATCTCACATCAAATTACTGGAACTACTATCTTTATTTATAACATTAGAGGCAATTAATAAATTTTAATAACGACAATACTAAATTCATATTAACATCTTACAACACACAAATACTTTTTAAATCACATTTTATTGGAATGTATAGCGCTATCGAATTCTACAAGAGTTAATAAATAAACAACTTCTATCTATTCTATAGTTGTTATATCATTAAAGCCTAGTTTCAACACTATTATAATATTTTTTTAGAGGCTTTGCCCGATTTTTAATTAGTAAAGTATTTTGACGAAGTTTTGGCGGGAAAATTAAAACATACGTCTTTCTATTTAAAATATTTTTTTAACTCCCTTTTATAACGTTTATTATTATAGTCACATTCCAAGAATCGTAAGGAATATATTTTAGGGAAATAATTACAACATTTATTGAGTGTTCCCGCCAAAACTTTTTATTCTATAGAGAAAATAATTAAATATACTTTTGCTTTTTATTACAAATTACTAATTCACATTACAGCCATCTACATAATATGAATAATATTTTATATTTTAGTAATATTAACATCAATTTCAAATATTTCATATTTTTAATAAAAATTTCAATATGGCAGAAAAATATGTTTCATTAAGGGCTACTATCCATTACAGCGTATCGTCCGTTATATCCGGCTGCTTCCAAGCTGATCCCGAAATGCATCTAAGTTAATCACGGGCGTTATACTTGAAAGTGGTGGTGGTAACACTAGCTTTATTTTCGCCTCGTTTGGTGTTTATAGTTTGTACGCATCTATAACGATACGCTCCAATGGATTATTATTTCAATGAGATTCAATGGTGTAAATTTTATTTATGAATATGTATTATATTGTTCACGATCTATAATTTAGGTACGCTAATATTCTGTCACATAATTTTTATTATTTATTTATTTTTATTGTCAAACATTTCCTTATATTATAATAAATATTATATTTAATAGTATGTAATTTTAACATTAAGCCAATGAAAATTGTTCAAAAATGTATTGTCTTGCACAATTTTTCAAATCGAAAAGCATCAAAAATAATTATGTATTATTTATAAAAATTTATATACAGAAATAGGCTTTTATGTTTATATCATTTTTCATTAGAATATAATAAGAATATAGAGTTGAATATACTTAATTATTGTCAACGTATTCATTTATAACTATTATTATTATTATTATTTTTTATTGTAGCTCGGCATGTGACAACACTCCGCCTAATGTAAAGCTAGAGTGCGGTCCATGAGTGAAAACAACTGCTACTACAGAGAAACCTGTCCGGGCAGCAGTCGCCTCCACTATGCCGGCTTGAGCATGTACCATCCAGATTGACAGCGCACACTCCTCCTGGCTACTTTCAAACTATTCCCGAAACAAGGTCACTTCACGGGTGTTACATTCGAAAGTGGTGGTACTACCCCAGGACGACAGACTGGACTAATTACCATCATCAGTCTGCCTACCACTCTTTAAATTAAAAAAAAATTAAAACATTAAAAATATTTATTACATAAATACGCACATCCAAACGAACTATTCGAACAATTTGCTGATTAAATCTTAAAAATAAGGACTTTATTTGCTTCTATAACAGCATTAAGTCCAGACATCTAATGCCACTTCCACATGTTAGCCAAGATGTTAGTCAAATTGCGAACGCGACTGACTCAACACTCAAACCTCTTTGATTTGAGGCCTGAGTATACATTTAGGCTGTTACGCCGCACACTGGGCCGAAATTGAAATTTGAGGACTTAGGTACAGACTTGCATTTTTCACATTTTTCTTTATGCCAATGAACAGACCTAACTAACCTTAACAATAGTTGTTCTCTTCAATTTTTTCCTAAACCTTATAGTTTGGACAGAAAAAGCAAATTTTCAAATTTGTTGTATGGAACTAAACTATAAGGTTTAGTAAAAAATTGAAAAGAGCAACTATTATTAAAGTTAATTAGGACTATCCATTGGCATAAAGAAAAAAGTGAAAAATGCAAGTCTGTACCTAAGTCCTCAAATTTCAATTTCGACCCAGTGTGCGCCGTAGTGTGAAACTGTCTACCAATAAGATTAATTCACTTGATTTTCCACTGACCGCTGTGTAGAAAAAACTGACAGAACAAGTCGTCCATTAGGTACTATTCACCAACACCATTGGCTAACGTATACATAGGGTTGCCAGACGAGTTTAAAAAAAATCGGACAACGTTTATAACCTTAACGGTTAAGTTATTGTAACCTCAAAAATTAGTGAAATTGCATACTAGTGTTTGGTTAGCTGCGATTTCTCAGACCGAGCAGACATACAAAAAAGCGGACTGTCCGGTCAAAAACCGGATATCTAGTAACCCTACGTACACTCACTGTCCACAAATCGTAACTATTTCTACATATAATAATCATTGACGTTTCGTCTTTATGAATAGAAAATTAATCTCTATTAAATATTATTTATTAAAATATTTTGGCAACGATATCTATAATAATAAAATTTTAAAGTCTACATCATTATTGTCGATGGTTATTTAATTCTTTCACTTATTCACTAGAAAATCTATTTACTGGGTATAAAAAATAATACAAAAATATTCAAGAAACACAACTTTAGGAAAATAATTCATTAGCGACTACATCTAGCTCCAGTATCTCGGTAAAAATCTCATATTATTTCTTTTAGCGGTTAGCAAAAGGTTTCCCATCTTTGCCGGTTGCCTAAAACGATCTAACACTGGATATAGATAATTAGATATATGTAATATATGTATATAATAAAGGCCAGCTCATTTTTTAAGTAATAAGTTTGTAACCAAATGTTCACGCAGTAGCCTAATTTGACCCCGCAGCGATGACAGTTAGGACCCAAAGGCAAAAAACGTCGAATTTCACCAAAATAGTGAAAACTGAATAATTAGAGGTATGGTACATTTAATCATTTATTAAGATTATTTTTCAGAAATGCAAAGAGTTGTATAGAATGTATAGAAAAACTTTTAAAAGTTTTGTTTTTATTTGAGCACGTCGATTTTAAGCTAGAGTGCGATCCATGGACGGAGGCGACTGCTGTCAGAGAACGGCATCTGCAGACAGCAGTTGCGTCCGCTATGCCGGCTTAATGAGTTCGTACTGCGCTTGAAGGGTCTCTAGGAAGGAAGAAATACGTGGCTGTTCCGAACCTTTCGGTCGTTCTACAATTTGATGGAACTAGTTCTTTTTTTCATGTATATAGTATATTAATTTAAAAAAAAAACTTAAAAAATGGCTTGCTTATGGCTTAATAATTGTAATTACGTATTGTCTATTACTTATACGCGTCTATGAAGATACGCGTCGTTGAACAGTTACCGTCATACGTTCTATTTAACCCTTATTGCTTGTGCAGCCTGTCGCCTGAGATCTGACCTGATGGCCGCAGTAATTCCTGTGCCCACTGCCAATATGCCGCACAGAGTCAAATTCGACCAACGATCACCGACTTCACTCAGCATGTATTCGTATAACAATGTTAAAATTATGCCGAAAACCTGAAAATTACCAACACAATTATTATACCTATCTATTTATTAAATTATGGTGAAAATTACAGAAGTCGGAAGCTTTTATCCATTAATGTTGAATCGTCTATGCAAATTGATCAAGTAGCAAATGATTTCGTTATTTGGACGTGTTACGTGTTTTCGTTATCTAGCTGTATCGCTTTATGATCTATATGGAAATTGGAAATTTTACTATTTAATTTTGGTTGTCTTTACAAACGATCTTTTTTTATAAAATGGTCATTTTGCTACGTAGAGACAATACTAAGCTATAAAAGCTGAGAGTTAGAATGATTGATATATACAACTAGAGAAATAATAACGCTCCCAATGTGACGCGAAAGAAAACATGGCCACAGCCACGTTTAGGTTCTCTGTCAGTTAGTATTGGCTTGACGGTAACATTGGCAAATTGTTTGAAGCGGCATACACTTTTTCATGGCCGATGTATGAGGTTTGCTCCTCTAGTATATATCTCTATGGTTAGAATCAATTAATTTTTTTGAAGGCGATTTTGACTGTCTACTCATAATTGGTGAGAATGATTTTTTCAATGGTATAAAGGTATATTATGTTTATTATCTGAAACACGTATAAATCCAAAGATCAGATATCTAAGTTACCTGTACCACAGCGTTCAATATTCCCGAAGTGGTCCCCTCAGGTTCAGGGTACGTAACTTCTGATGCGAACTCAAAACCGACAGGAAGATAGCCAGTCATGAAGAAACTGAAAATATTTAATTAGACTAAACGGTGGTAGGCAGACTGATCATGGTTATCTGAGATAATACACCTATTTTCAATTGTTACGCACGTAAAGTCGCATATAATGAGAGGAATGTGTACTGTTAACTTCTACACTATATTTGTCTCCTCAGGCCGGCATAGCAAAGGCTGTCTGCAGTCTTTTCTAAAATTTCGATTCTAAATACCTACTTTAAATTAAAATATAAATAAATGATACAAAATTTTATAAAAAATATTAACGATAACTTGTACCTAACATTCAGAACAAAAATACTAAAAAAATAAGAAAAAAGTGAGTTTAACTATAAGGAAACACTTTTACAATCGTTCGTGTTGCTTTAAGAATCTCCTAAAAGTTGTTAAAAAATATTTTATTTTTTCCCCATAACTCCCTTGGACGTTTTAATAAAATTACGACTTTGCCTCTTGAATAATTGTAAAAATAAATGATTTTATACAACTGCTATTAGAGAAAAATAAATTTGTTAAACTTTAAAGTACCCAGGTGATGGCAGACTATGCCAGTCTTAACAACATTTCGTTCAATGTTAAACTAGAGTGCGGAAACAACTTGAAAAGCCAGAATGGTAAGAGTATTTTTGACTTGACTGTATAGCGTGATGAGTGAACGACCCGCGATGCACAATAACATTAACTTTTTTTTTATATGACATTATAACAATTTGCCAGTGTCAAAGTAAATATATTTGCATCAAGTTAACAACATTGTGTATCACGAGTCATTCATTCATCATCACACCAAACAGTCAGGTCAAGTCTCAGTCAAGTCAAAAATTGTTCCAGTAAAGTGGTAGAATCTTTACTGAATCTTCCTACGGAGTTTTGGAGGGAAAATGGAAACACTGGTTCTCTCCTTTTGAATCGTTTGCCCACACTCACGCACGTTCACGAACACTTAATGGTTAATAATCCACCATTATTACAAATTAACACTCGAAGAAACCCAAGTTTAGAAAAATAATTCAAGACAGATAACCTGACGCCTCTAGATGGCCGCCAAAAACTCTAATATTAACTTGATACAAATATTTACTTTTGACAATGGCAAATTGTTGTAATGCCATAAAAAAAGAACATTAAAAACATCCTTACCCGAGTAAAATACTGCTGAGGTAAACAACACCAATATATCCACAATCCAGAGTAAAAGTGAAGATGACCATTCCAATAACTGAGGCTGCGTACACAGCTAGTGTTGTTTCCTTGAAGCGATGAGTCTTGTCTAGTATTAATCCACATAATACTGATCCTGCCATACCAGCTACCACGATCACCAAACCTATACGACCTGCATCTTCGTTTGCACCCTAAAAAGTATAATACATAAATAAAAACAGTGTGGTCTAGTGGTAAGACGCGTGAACCCACGATCGATGAGACCCATGTTCAAACCTCGCTAAATTCTGACCAATGTAACTATGTTATATGTACTTTGGTCACTTAGCGCCTATAGGCACTGTTTGAGAGTGGTAGGCAGACTGATGATGGTTATTAGCCCAGTCTGCTGTCACTACCACTTTCGAATGTAACACTCGCGAAGTGACCTTGTCGTGTTTGAAAATAGCCAGGTATAACGAGAGGAGTGTGCACTGTCAATCTGGATGGTGCACCTTTGTCTTCCCAAGCCGTCATAGCAGAGGCGACTGCTGTCTGTAGAAATTTGGTGGACAAGCGGAGTTATAATAAAAAATATATATATTTACTTACGGGATAATATGTCAATATGACTTGGTTTAACAATGTAGAGATCGCATAAAACACACCAACATTCAAGCCATATGATATTAGTAGTAATATATAATTTCTGTTAGTCATCAATTTCTTAATGGAGAGGAAGAAGTTGGAGTCAATACTGGAGCCAAAGTCTTGTGCTGCTGAAGGTGGAGTCGGTGGTGCCGCTTTGAAGACTGAAATTTGCTATAATATTAACAGCGCCGGCTTCAGATAAAGACGGGCGTCATTGACGTCAAAATCTGAACGTTTCGGGCAAAAATAAATTTGTCGACCGAAAGGCGCCGAAAGACAATTTCATCGTAACCGGATAAAGCACAAAATAATTATGCAAAGCATCCATAAAAAAAACGAATAAAGAGATTGATTAGTCGTAGCACTACCACTTTCAAGTGTTGTAGAAGCCAGATAGAGTGTGCAGTGTCAACCTGAATTTGCACATTTGTCTCCTCAAGCCGGCATAGTGGAAACGACTGCTGCCTGTAGAAATTTATCTGCTGAGATATAAATTTAAATTGTTGCTTTTTTTCATTGTAACTCGGCAAATGACAACACTCCGTCTGATGCAAAGCTAGAGTGCGTAGAGAGAAATCTCTACGAGCAGCAGTCGCCTCCGCTATGCCGGCCTGAGGAGACGAGTTTAAAATTATTTAAAAAATTACTATAATTCAATAACATAACGCTAAGGAGAATGTCGATTTACTATTGGCTATCAAGACTAGTGAAAAAATGACAACAAAAGTGATAGAAATAAATCTATACGTTTTAAATCTACTAGACCCGTCTACCATAACGTAAAGCTGGCAAAATGCCTAGGGCGAATGTTATTTTAAAAAAAAAGAAGAAAAATCTACTAGAATTCGAGAATTGCCCTCCAGAATTTGCAATTTGGTTTAGGTTGAACAAACACAAGCGAATGAGTTACGTGATCGCGTCCCAGCGATCATCGAATAACAATAAAACGTATTAACTTAAATATGTCCAACCAAATTGGTTTATTTTTTGTTATTTATTTTCAATTACATTGATAACAAAATAGGTATACCTACCTTACTTTAAAAAAAAAAACTTACACAACAAAATTAGCACAAATAGGCAACTGGTAATTCCTGCAATCATGTAGAACATGGTTTGGAAGTCAGAACCGATCTCCTCCATTGAACCTTGACTGCGTACGAGCATTGGTGGCAGGACGAATCCGAGAGCAACGCCGAGCTGCGAAAAAGAAACAGAAGATAAACTATAATAATTATTTAAATGTGAATTTAAATCTGATAGTCTAAGAGCCAGTGGGCGGCAGATCATGTGTATGTCACCAAAGATGATACTTCTTTGAAACACTCACCTATAGGTAAAATCAGATTTGTTGAAATAATAATTTCAAAAATGTCTGCCAAGAGGTTAAAACCAGCCAAATCGTCTGCCATTCTTTTTTTTTTTGGTTGCAATAATTGTATTGTGTAATTTTTAATGTGTCCAAACGGCAACTTTGGTAAAATACTTTCGAACTTGGTCTGATTTTAATACCTGTCTTACCTGAGTGACGTCATAGCGACTGTCGCTGGGCTCTGCGACGCCCCATATCATGTAAGATAGGTATAGGTGGGTGTTTCAAAAAAGTATCATCTTTGGTGACATACACATGATCTGCCGGCCACTGGCTCTTAGACTATGACCGTTTGTTGCCATTCCCGCCTAAACCACAGAACAGAATTGGATAAAAGAGGGCATTCGCCTAAGAGAAATGGACCCATAATTTTTTTCTCGAGTTTGTCGACGATTTTTAGTTAATTTTGTAGAAGATAATTTTTTCACCCAGATTATTAAGTAATTAAATGTTTTCTGATGCAATATTTGAGGTTATTATTATAATAATATAAATATGCTTTAATAATCTGTTTTTTAATGTAATTAAATACAATTTATTGATTGTTAAATGATGTATTGACATAAATAATTCATTTTAATAAAAAAATAAGATATTATTTTAGAATATTGTTTTATTACCAAACTGTTAGGTATCAAGTGGGCCCTTGAAGTGAAGGGGTGAAATAGAGAATGAAAGCAATTAAGTTGCCCGTTTGCATCCAAACAAAATTTTAAATAAAATTATTTTAAACGCTAGTACATCTGCCGCGTCCCGCAGTCATTATTTTGAACAAATTCTATTAATCCTACCTATACACCCGTGAAGTGACCTTGTCGCGTTTCGGGAATAGTTTGAAAGTAGCCAGGTATAAGAGAAGAGTGTGCACTGTCAATCTAGATGGTACACGCTCGTCTCCTCAAGCCGGCATAGTGGAGGCGACTGCTGCCCGTAGAGATTCCTCTGTGGTAGCAGTTGTTTCCTTTCATGGACCGTACTCTAGCTTTACATCAGGCGGAGTGTTGTCACATGCCGAGCTACAATAAAAAAAAATCTATTTCATTTTGTAATCGAACCGGAGCGGAGGTTGAATCGATGCGCGGGACGTTTAAATCTTGTAAAAGAAAATGAAGCTACGACACAAAGCATGTATGCATGAATTAAATGCGTAACCTTGAATTTTTTGGTCAATTTATATCAAATATTTTTGATCTATAATAACTTAATTTATTCAAATATTATTTCCTTGTTTTTTTCCACACTACGTGTTCATTGATAACCTATATTTGCATGTTTTTATTTTAAAATCAATTATGGGAGAGTAAAAAGTATTACTGATTGAAAAATAATGTTAATAATAAGATTTTCCTCGAACTTATTTGTATAATAAACAAGTTAGAATAGTTTTTTTTTTGTAGTTTTATTCAAGGCAAAGGGATCATTGCCCACACAGCTCAGTCTTCAGTTGTTTTTATTGTTAGCAATTTTTTAAGTAGTGGAATATTGTGGATTCTTTAAGCGGAGCGTGAAAAAGCACCTTGAGCCGGCATAGTGACGGCGACTGGGACCACCGTCTGCTGCGGTTCTCCGGTTCAGGCCGGTCGACATCACATGTCGCGTCAATATAAAAAAATAAATACTAAAAACTTTCAGTAGAATTTTGAAGTGTGTGCGCGGCTTTTTTAATTTTTTTGTTTGTTAATAATTTGATAGTTATTATTCAATATTTCATTCAAAAAGCGGTGATTCGTCCAAATCGATTGCCATCGGGTACCTTTTTAATTTTTTTTAGGTATTTCAAATTTTTTAACTCTAGTAACACTTAGCTAATATTTTTTCAAAATTAATTATTCATACAGTATAATACAGTAGGTTAAATATTATTTTTTTGTTTCGGATTTAGTTCCTCACTTTTCCTATGATAATAGTTTAATTAATTTAATTTTTGTTCAATACAAATAATTATCTGATTTTTAATTTCAGAACGTTTAAAACAAAATTAATTACACGTTTTAGGTTTACAAAATTATTCATAGGGATATTAATATCTTTGTTCACGCTTTCAAAACAGGACAAAGGTCGTTTTATCAGATTTATGGGCCTTCTGTTACCGGTCGACCCGCACATCCTACACGCAGGGTAAAACGGGTAAAATATATGGGAACCATTGTCTCCCTACAGAGCAGAGAATGTTTTATCAGTCTATGACATTTCTTCTCACTGATTTTATCTAAAATACTAGTCCTTTTCGCAAGTTAATAAGATTGACAGTGCACACTCCTCTCGCTATACCTGGCTACTTTCAAACTGATCTCGAAACGCGACAAGGTCACTTCACGGGTGTTACATCTGAATTTTTTAAATTTTTTTTATTGAAGCTCGGCATGTGACAACACTCCACCTGATGTAAAGCTAGAGTGCGGTCCATGAATGAAAACAACTGCTACTACACAGAAACCTGTGCGGGTAGCAGTCGCCTCCACTTTGCCGGCTTTAACAAACTATTAGATATGAAGTGGGTCCAAAAATAGGCACGGTCATTTATTTAATTCAATGAGGGCTTAGACCAGTTTATAATGTAGACCATTAGCTATAAACAGGTGAGTAAGCAAGCTCTGGATAAATGGTGTCATAACCATTATTTATCACGACCGTAGACGAGGTCGTTTAATTTAACCGTAGTCGGTGTAACGTTGACAAATTGGTCCCTGGTCTTCCCCTCGCATCACCCTACGGAAGTATTTATATTATTAAAGCGTCCCACCATAATCTTTTAAGTATTGCATAATACTCTAGTGTTAGAATAGGGAATTATACTATGGGGGGATTCGGCAGTTTCTCTTTTTGGACCTTGCCCTTTAGTCAGTGACTGACTAAGGCTAAAGCGGGCCCTAGGGAACATTGTACTTCCGGGCCTGTTTTTCAGTTATACTTTGCATTTGGTAGTTTGGTTTTAAAGAATATTTAATCATCGAAATCCAAGAAAAAAAAAAAGGAAAAAAATGCATGTACAAAAATTAAATAAACATTAAAATTACGGGCCCTAGGCACGTGCCTAGGTTGCCTAGGCCTTAGTCCGCCCGTGCCTTTAGTACTCGTAAACATGTAGATATTTTAATTTACCGCGCTTTGTCAGGTTATATCCTGTATATGTATATATTTTTCAAGTGGGCTTTCATGGCCAAATCCTAAACTATAAGAGATATCGAAAAATGCTGAAAGGAGTCTCGATGCCGATTTTGATGAATCCATTTTCCCGGGCAGAAATCGAACCTGTTGATTTTGGAAAAAAAAAACACTGTGTATTATTGCACCATCCGATAGTGTTCCAGATAAGGATCAAATTCTGGGAAGTAATGATATACGGCAAACTAAAGAAAAGTGTTGATTTTTAACAAATTGTCTCTTATGTCCATGTATACAGGATACATTCGTTAACCAGACTATAAGATGTATAGATAATATAGATTTTTGCCATTGTCAAAGTTACGGAAAGGAAACCGGGGAAACGTATGGAAAAGGAAAAAGGGAAATATTCGGGATTGGATAAATAATAGCAAATGTATATATGCCGAGCTACAAAAAAAAAAAACCAAAGCCGTGAATACAAAAATAAATACAAGATATATCATGGTCATAAAACTTTTTATACATTCCTTTTTCTGCTCTAACGCTTTGTATAAAAGTCCCACGTGTTACAAAACTACTGGCAATTATTCATGAGAATATTTTTCATGAAAAAGCTCATTTTTTTCTCACACACACTATTTTCCGAGCATACAAACATTATTAACAACAAGTTATTGTATTTTAAACCTTAAGATGTATAAATAAAGTCGTATTTTATTTAACTAAATTGTGTAAGGAATATTATTATTCGTCACGTAATTCCTTAATAACATTTACTCCAAAATAAAGGATTGAGGAGATTAAACGAATATTCATTTTGTCAGTAAATTAAATTGTTAGGTTTTAATTAAATCTTTTTTTCATTGTAGCTCGGCATATGACAACACTCCGCCTGATGTAAAGCTAGAGGAAGCGAATGTGCATCGTCCTCTTAATACCAGGCTACTTTCAAACGCGACAAGACTAATAACCAGCATCAGTCTGCCTACCACTCTTTAATAAAAACTGAACGCCCAAAGTGCATAATTATAACATATGTCGGTACTGTACAGAATTTAGCGAGGTTCGAACCGGGTCTCATCGATCGTGAGTTCACGCGTCTTACCGCTAGACCACGGCCGCTCTAGGACACTGCAAGGTGTAGTAAGTTAAGTTTAAGTCGAGCAATATTGCAATCATTGGAGACACAGTCCCCAGACTAGTTCCAGTGGCAGTGTTTTTTGTATACAGGACTAAATAAGTAAATAAAAAATATAAAAAAAAGTATTAGTTCCGGTTCTAGGTGTTATGTGGGTGTCTGTATACCATACCCATGCTTATGTGAATAGTTATCCTAACTACCTCTTTCTAAAACTGTACCAATGGCTTGATATCTTCTGGGAATATAGAAAAAGGTTTCTGCGCAAAAAAAAAGGTTTAAAAGGAAATGTGATAATCAAAGAAAAGTGTTAAGTTTCATGTTAAGCTATAAAATCGGCGGCTATAAAAAACATAAAAAAGAGCGGCCGTGGTCTAGCGGTAAGACGCGTGAGTTCACGCTCGATGAGACCCGTGTTCGAACCTCACTAATTCTGACCGGTGCCGATGTAACTTTGTTTTATGTACTTTGGTCGCTATAGGCACTATTAAAGAGTGGTAGGCAGACTGATGATGGTTATTTGTCCAGTCTGCCGTCCTGGGGTAGTACCACCACTTTCGAATGTAACACCCGTGAAGTGACTTTGTCGCGTTTCAGGAATAGTTTGAAAGTAGCCAGGTATAAGAGAGGAGTGTGCAATGTCAATCTAGATACTCGTCTCCTCAAGCCGGCACAGTGAAGGCGATTGCTGCCTGTAGAGATTTCTCTGTAGTAGCAGTTGTTTCCATTCATGGACCGCACTCTAGCTTTACATCAGGCGGAGTGTAGTCACATGCCGAGCTACAATATTAATAAAAAATATTACATTCAATTCAAATATATCATAAAAATATTACACGATTTAAATGAAGAGTGCTAGTACAGACTAATGATGGTTATTTGCCCAGCTGCCGTCCTGGAGTAGTACCACACCCGTTTCAACACCCGTGAAACGACGTCGCGTTTCGTGATCAGATTGGAAGTAGCCAGGTATACCGAGAGGAGTGTACACTGACATCTTAATGGTGCACATTCGTCTCCTCAGGCCGGCATAGCGGAGGCGACTGTAAAAAATTATCTGTGATAGAAGTTGCTTCCGTTGATGGGCCGCACTCTAGTGACTGTATATAATGTTGCCTGGTGGCTGTATCTACGTATACAAACCAGTCTTATTTCTAATCAGGAATAAGCAGAAGTCAATAAAGTAAATTGGTTTCTTCCATAATTCAACGCAAACGAGAACCACCCCTATCGTGTATTATAATAAGGCATATAATCTTAACCTACGACCCTTATCACGGGCGAACACGTTTACCCATGTTCTAATTTAACATAATTTATGGTTAAGCTCTTTTCATTTTTTTTTATATTGTACACACGGGAATTGAATCTTGTACTATTACAATTGCGAATCAAAATTGTGATGTTTGTATCTGGATTTACAGTTTCAATTTTCCTTCTGCTCAGTGGCGCGCTAGCTTGACATCGACCACACTAGTTTTGCGAGGCCCTCTCAGGTGCAAGAGCGAACCTGTACGTCGTGACCTCAGCTTTGCGAGGTCATTTCATATCGCAGATTTTTTTTTTATTGCAACTCGGCATATGACAACACTACGCCTGATGTAAAGCTAAGAAACAACTGCTACTACAGAGATATCTCTACGGGCAGCAGTCGCCTCCGCTATGCCAACTTAAGGAGACGAATATGCACCATCCAGATTGATAGTGCACATACGTATTTCCCCTATTGAAATTTTTTTTTATTGTTGCTCGCCATGTGACAACACTCCGCCTGATGTAAAGCTAGAGTGCGGCCCATGAATGGAAACAACTGCTACTATAGATAAATCTGTGCGGGTAGCAGTCGCCTCCACTATGCCGGCTTGAGGAGACAAGACCTATTGAACTATACTGAAACTGGTGTACTCACCTGATTACCAAACACGCCAACACTACAAGCAGAAGAGACCTGATCAGCACCAAACCACACGGCGGCCAATCTCGGTGGTACATTTAGAATAAACACCTGGGATATAGCCACGACTGTCTGCCCCGTGAAGCCCAACCAGAACATGTCCGGCGAGACTGAAAATACTTTCAACCAGGCGCCTAGGCATGTGCCCAATATGCCGATTATGGTTGTTACTCGAAGTCCCTGAGAAAAAAAAAGAAAATTGGTTAATAAACAAGTTAATATGGGAGTTTGAAAAATGCAACAGAAAACAACAGTGTTCCAAGTACCGTTTTTTTTAATTTCAAATTTTTATAAGTAACGAAATAATACCGGTATTAGATAATGTTACCCATTCGTAAAGACGACAAACAAATAGATAGACAAAAATTAACGTTATTAGTATATTTTTTGTAACGTTACTCTTAACGGTAAGGATATCTAAAAAACAGAAATCCGTAGTTTTAGTTTTAAAAATATATAAATAAATTGAGCGGACGTGGCCCAGCGGTAGAGGACGGAGCTCATGATCGATGAGACCCGTATTCAAACCTCGCTAAATTCTAACCTGTAACTGTAACTATATTATATGTATTTAGAGACCAGTGATACAAGTCCTATATTGGGACAGGTATTAAAAAAAGTAATGCTTTGAAGAATAAAATTCAATTGTTTAATAAACATACGTAAACGCTAGATTAGAACTACGTGTCCTAGAAACACAGTTTAGGAATTTAGTGCATTTCATGGACGTGCACGGAAAACACACTCAATTCTGTCAGCTAAATGTTGTGAGTTTCCAGAAATTTCACGAATTGTTTTTGCCTGAAAATACGATTCAGTATTCAGTGCTGAAATTTGTTGAAGACAATTCACGAATGTTTGTTGAAATTCAGTTTTAGACTGAAGTATATATTTACGCGCAAATAACATCTAGGGGTACTATAATTCACTTTACCTTTATCTATCATTTTGGTAATTTCTTTTTTATTGTAGCTCGACATGTGACAACACTGCACCTGATGTAAAGGTAGAGTGCGGTCCATGAATGGAAAAAACTGCTACTACAGATAAACCTGTACGGGCAGCCTCCACTATGCCGGCTTAAGGAGACGAGCATGTACCATCTAAATTGACAGTGCACACTCCTCTCGTTAACCATCAACGGGTAGTTGTGGCGACCAAGTAACATTAACTTTAAGAACATTGTAACTCATAACTTGTAGTTTGATTTGATTTGATTTACCTGGCTTATGTAATATTTATCTTTAGTTTTTTTAAAAGCTCGTAGGCACTGAGCGATCAAAGTACATGAAATAGAAAATGAGGGGGGAGGGGATTTCCTTCTACTTTTTTTAATTCTTTACTTCGTTTGGGGCTTACACTCACACTCGTGGCAATGTCGGCCCCATTTTCCTTCTACTTGAACGCACAATAAAAAAGTTTTTAAAACTTTTCTACGTCAATTGAATCGTTAATTAAGATAAAGAAAAGAATAACGAATGAGTCCGTAGTCGTGTTTAGAAAGCAGTTTGGAAGTAGATACGTAGATATTTAGAAGTAGATATATATGACGCGCGCATATCACCAATATCTAGGTCTGTACGCTTTGATGTTTTTTATAAATTGATTTACTAATCAATTTATTAAGAAAAGATAATATCGCTACCTACACAAAGTCACAAATTTTCATGTATAATTTGTCTTATCAAAAACCAAATTCCTGTAAGCACTATTAAAGAGTGGGAGGCGGACTGATGATGGCTATCATCCCAGTCTGTCGTCCTGGCGTAGTACCACTACTTTCGAATGTAACACCCGTGAACATAGGCGGATTGAGGCCTAGACAATAGGATCCGTAATTTTTGGGGCCCGAAAATTAGGTTTTTAAGAAACGCAAAGTATGGTATATGACTGAAAAATAGGCCCGGAATTACAATGTTGCCTAGGGCCCACTTCAGCCTCAGTCCGCCACTGCCCGTGAAGTGATCTTGCTTGGTAACGAGAGGAGTGTGCACTGTCAGTCTGGATGAAGCCCATTCGTCTCCTCAAGCTAACATAGCGGTGATAACTGCTGCCCGTAGAAATTTCTCTGTAGTAGCAGTTGTTTCCATTCATGGACCGCACTCTAACTTTATATCAGGCGGAGTGTTGTCATATGCCGAGCAACGATAAAAAAATCTTCTTAAGTACCCTAAACTAAGTAAAATTTCTACAACAAAAATGTTGTAAGTGAACCACTTAATAATATAAATGTAAGTCATAAATCTTCAATCCATTACCTTTTATCATGATGGAGTCGTGATGGTATCATTGAGAGAAAATGAATGGATTTCCGATGAGCATCATTTATTTTTTTGAATAAACATCCCTCTTCCGCGATCAAAGTCAGGGGGATGGTTTGGCATTTGTTTAATGTAGTATAAATGCGTCTAAGCCTCTCTTATCTATGAAATCTGGTTTTTTGGAAAAAAAAACCGAATTGGTCGCCGAACAAAACGCGTCCTTTTTGTGTCGCACAATTGACAAGTGGCATGCTATGCCCTCCCAATCCTTTCACCTCAGATCCTTCAAGCAGAGCGTGAAAAAGCACCTACTCACTATAGACTATAACGGCATAGTAGTGGCGACTGGAGCCACCGTGCGAGCGGTCAGTCGTCAATGCTCATGGACCTCCACTGAGTTTACCACCAGACCAGTCGAGGTCACATGTGCCAAAATAAAAAAAAATCTTCGCCTTTAATAGATTGAGTGGAATACAGTAGGGAATGTAGTAAATTATTTGGGCGGCCGTGGTTTAGCAGTAAAGAACGGACCTCATAATCGATGAGACCCGTGTTCGACCTAAATTCTGACAGCTACCAATAAATCTAATATGTAATGATAGCGCTTCTATCTAAGGCACTGAGCGACCAAAGTACATATAACATAGTTACATTGGTACCTGTGAGAATTTAGCGTGGTTCGAACATGGATTGTGAGTTCACGCGTCTTACCGCTAGACCACAGCCGCTCTTAACGCTTTATCTGTTAGAATTTTGTATATGATTTCACTTTAATTATACCTATTTCTTTTTCAATGTTCAAGTCTTGGTCTATTTTAATTATCAATACTGTATATTGCCTATATTTTTGTATATTATTAAGTGTAATTATGCAGTTATCTTTTGCTGAAATTATATAAATAAATAAAAAGATAATTTTTAGGTAGGTAAATAGAAGTTTGAAATCAAGTCTTTAACCAAAATGAAATAGATTTAAGATGCAATATATTTCAGAGCTTGTTTTCACTAGATTAACATAACGAGTTTTAAATGAAACTCAGATTTGGTTAATGGAAGTTTTATTGTTATTTTTATTTAGACAACTTTATTTGTTTTTGTTTCCTATAGTTATGAAAGCACCCGTCGACTATTTATAGCAGATTAATAATTTAATTTTATTTATAAATTATGACAAAAATGAACATAAAATCGTTGGAAGGATATGGAAAGATTTGTAAAGAAAAAATTCAAGAAAAATTTGAAAGCGTGATTACAGGGACTGTGTAATCAGAGCATTCGGGACGTGGCTGGGCTCGATTAACAATAACAATCCCAGTATTAGAATGTGTCAAAAATCGCAATAAAATATACTTTGTATATCTTATATTCATTTATTAAATAGGGTAGATACACAAGGAGAAAAAAAACATTATAGAAATTTTGGGGAAAATATTAAAATATGTACAATGTGTAACCCCTAAAATTTCAATTTGGGGACCATGTTGCTAACGTACAAAGTTTTGCTAACTCATTTGAATAAATGTTCCAATTTCAAATCACATCTTGAAACGTTCTAGAACAATGTCGAGAACATCCGCGACGTCTTTGCCCATAGGTGTGGTATTCTGTACACTGCTAACGACAATCGTTAAGATATATTAAACAAGCATATTATGGAAAAAAAGTTAATATAACTAAATAATGCAAATTGTATCGTGTAAGTACATTCAGCACGTCTCCTAGTACTAGATAAATATAACAATTTTAATAACTATCATAAACTTAACGACAATATCGTTAAAATAGAGCGGCCGTGGTCTAGCGGTAAGACGCGTGAACCCACGATCGATGAGACCCGTGTTCGAACCTCGCTAATTCTGACCGGTACCAATGTAACTTTGTTATATGTACTTTGGTCGCTCAGTGCCTATAGGTACTATTAAAGAGTGGTAGGCAGACTGATGATGGTTATTAGCCCAGTCCGCCGAATCTTTCGAATGTAACACCCGTGAAGTGACTGTCGCGTTTCGGGAATAGTTTGAAAGTAGCCAGGTATAGCGAGAGGAGTGTGCACTGTCAATCTAGATGGTACATGCTCTCTGTAGGTTTCTCTGTAGTAGCAGTTGTTTCCATTCATGTACCGCACTCTAGCTTTACATCAGGCAGAGTGTTGTCACATGCTGAGCTACAATAAAATAATAATAATAATAAATTCGTTCCACATGTCGCCCGAACTCACTCGTTTAAGTTATGAAATATACATATAGTTGAGAATAAAGTGCTGAATATTATTTTCAACGCGTTTCCCCGTTTTATTAAACCACTAGTGTTTCAGCGATACTGTCATTTACACGCCATTAGGTTTTGTTTATGGCTACAGTTTACAGTCATATTTCAATTAATCTTTGTATTGTATTCAATTAGTCTTCAGAGTTCAGAAGTGGTGATCAGACTGATGCTTAAGCAATCAAGCATGCATAGCGGAGGCGACTGCTATCTACAAATATTTTATTATGGTAGTACAGTTACATCAAAAGAAGTTCGGTCGCATGCTTATAATTATAGAGATGCAAACTTCATACATCTGACATGAAAAAATAGGCCGCTACAAACAATTTGACAATGTTGCCGTCAAGTCAAATACAAACTGACAGAGAACCTAAACGTGGCTGTGGCCATCTTTTCTCTCGCATCATATTGGGAGCGTTATTGCACATCTAGTTGTATATATTGTATGGTATATTCACTGGCTGACAGAAGGTATGCTAGATGGAGAAAGAAAGGTACTCATGCAGTGATACGGCGACACCTTATCACTTGGTGCCAAGGCAAGAAAGCTGGATCGATTGTATATCGTTTAGTTTGAATTTGTAGTTTTTTCTTGTTGTCGGATGTCCGAGCGTGTAGTTGTCACAAGAGAGCGATGGCCACTAGATGGCGCAGTTGTTGGAAAGGTAATTGGATAGGAGACAGGGATGTTGCCAGCCAGCAAAATAATAAATAATTATCTTTTCTGGTACGGAACATATATCAATGCTTATAAAAGATAAAGAGTGGGGCAAATTTCAGGAGTGGATAGAATTAAACCCATTAGTTAAGGGACACAGTATCGTGTAATTTCGATAACAAAATTAAGTTGGCATATAAAAATTATAGAGACATCTCTATAAACAGTGAGGCTTACTTTTTATGCTGACACATGTGACCTCGATTGGCCTGATGGTAGGCATAGTGAAGGTTGAATGGGCGCCGACGACTGTTGAACCGTAAAACACGGTGGCCCCAATCGCTGCCACTTTAATGGTCCAAGTAGGTGTTTATTATTTATTATTACAAATTTAAGATAAATACTTTCTTTATTCCTGTTTAATTTATTTTTAAACTAAATAACAGATTATATTTATTAAACTAAATGCAACAATTAAAGGTCAGAGACCTAGATATTGGTGATATGTTAGCCCCCCAAATATTAACAAAATTTACCAAGATTTAAGGGTAAAAAAACGTTAAGGCCTGGTTGGAAACTTGAAAGTGGACTCTAGCCTTAAGTTATTCCACAATAGGTACATAATGATATTATGTAATTATTTACTTTTAAATACAACTGTTGTAAATATACATTTCTGCATTCAAATACTAGTCAAGGTTAAATAAAATATCAATGTTAAAAATTTTCAGGTAACATATTCTAATTCAAAAGCAGATAGTATTGTTAAAATGCACTAATGTAAACTTACTTACTTAGCTCACGCGGTTCCCACTGGGGTAGGCAGAAACTATGGAGCGCCAGCGACTCCTCTTTTATTTATACTGATGCTAAATTCACAATGAACTCTTCCAGCAATTGTTTTATATAGTAACTCAGCCTGATGTTAAACTAAAGTACGGACCCTGGTCTTGACAGGGCACACATTCATATCAGCCTACTTCCAAGGTACTGAAACGCGACCAGAGGACTATTTATACGTCAAAATAACATCGTCTGATTGGTGGAGAGGATTCGCGTACGCTGTTACGTACTTACTGAAAACTCGTACTTGGTCCTCTGGTCACTTTCGATATCTACACATAGATTAAACTTTGAAGTCCCAATTTGAGATTTTGTTCATTACGCTATCAACTCGTGTGTATTGTATCTACATATATCAGACGAATCTTGAGGAAGGAAATAATAATTTTCCTTAACTATAAATCTCTTGGACAACACAACAGAAAATATACTTTCAATTTAGGAATCGAATACTAGATATATAATCGAATAATTTCTTTGTTTATCTCGTATGAGAATTACTAGTCAGAGTTGAATTTTTTGTTCTGTTAGATAGTAAATTTTTGAATCTTATAGATTGACGACAGTTATTTTATCTTCACAACATCTTCCCTAGAGATGAAATTATATCTATTTTTTAAGTCTGGTAGGCGGACTGATGATGGTTCTTAACCCACTCTGTCGTCCTTCGATACCACCGCCACTTTCGAATGTAACAGCCGTGAAGTAACCATGTAGCGTTTGGAGATCAGTTGGAAGTGTGCATTGTCAACCTGGATGGTGCACTTTCGTCTCCTGCTCTCTGAAGAAGTTTCGAAACCATTTCGAGATATCACTTCAATTAGATGGGATTTAGTTTTTATCTGGCAATGGTTTAGTTCCGTCCGAAACGTTACGATTACTATATTACAATCGAAATTTTTAAAAATTAATAAAAAAAGAACAAAGCAATTATAGAAAGTTTTCCAAAAACACGTGTCGACTTAATTATCCAAAAATTAATCTATATTATCCAAAAAATATGTAAAAAGACAGCTGTGATCAGATTTAATTGTTTCTATTTATGGACCGCACTCTACCTTAACATCAGGCGGTCTGTGCAAACGTATACGAAATGACAGGCTGGTCAGCTTAGAAAAGAAAGAATCTATATTAACACGATTTGATAGCCTTCCGTCATTTTGAGGTCTTTAGATGTCCTTACCTAAGTCGGATAGTATGTATCGTATATTTGTTATATGTCAACCTATTTGTCAATATTTACAAAAATAATTATTTTACATCACATGTCACCTCACCTATATTTGAACGTATACCCTGAAACTATTATATATTTTATTTATATTTCTATGTTATATATGTACTATTTCAGATATATTAAGATATTTAATACATATTGAAATACAAAGTTACAAATTGTGAACCCGCTAAGTAGCCAATTCTCAAATAATGGATAATCGGTATTCGTAAAGGACATTTAAAAGAAATATTCTATTCTGTGAAGAATAGAATACCCAGTTAGGGAGAAATTAAAAAGAAAATTAGATAACGGGGTTTATTAGGAAATAATATTATTTTACCGAACTCGTTTATATCTTGGTTAGGTTAATGTGTTCTTTCTCCTCTTTTACATTGTCAATAAAAGAATAACATTTATTTTAAGAGTGGTACGCAGACTGATGATAGTTATTAGACTGCCAGTCTGGAGTACTGCCACCACCTAGTAGCGTTTCGGGATCAGTTTGGTAATAGCCAGGAATAACGAGAGAAGTATGCACGTTGATCTGGATGGTGCACATTCGTCTGCTCAAGGCATAGCGGAGGCGACTGCTATCTGTAGAAATGTCTCTGCAGTACCCCGTACCAGTTGTTCCTGTTCATGGACCGCACTCTAGCTTAACATCTGGTGGAGTGTTGATATATATCGATCTACAATAAAAATAGATAGTAAAAATATATAGTTATAAGTGGATAAAAACAATAAAAAAAAAGATCTTGTTTCAGTACTTAGTGGTAGTAGCTTTACGATCATCATAAATCTATTTCTAGAATTCTGTCCTTTTCTAAAGCTTTGTGCAAAAGTGAGATAAACATAGGCTCAAGTATCGTTGTCCTCGGGGAAAGGATTTGACTATAAAACTTCTAGTAATTGTGTAGAATATAAAAAGGAAAGTTTATTTGTATAAAAATATAATATTTCTTATAATAAAAGTACATTTTTGTATTTATTTGTGGGCGATTGCGTCATTTATAAAGATGTTTCCATTTCAGACAGATTTTATAGAAGCTTTTGTATTTATCAAATAAATTAGGTCCTTACGTTAATAAATTAGGTTATAACGAGACTTGCTTCGAAATAATTTATTTTGTGAAATAAGGACGGCATAATGGGACTGAGTTTTTCTATCAGACAAACCTTACGGTCGATGCACTCGTGTTCAAACCTCGCTAAATTCTGATCAGTACCAATGTACCAATTTTGGTCGCTCAGAGCTCGTGATAGAAGTTAGTTTAGTACAACAATTAGTACAGCCATTTAAAAAAAAACTATGTGATCACACTCTAAGATCCCACAGGGATAAGCAGTGACAGTAGATCGTCATTACCCACCCTGTTCTCACATATTTATTTATTTCACAATATTTTCTAAATACAATATTTTTGTTTATTTTAATTTATTTTATTTATATTATTTTGAGTCAGTATAAAAAAGCCATGACTTAAGTTCTTAACTAAATTATCGTTACGAATACAGAATACCTAACCCTAATCGTTTTTAAACGTAAAGAGCCGAATATTACTAGGTATACGAAAAAAAGGCGAACGATACGAAAATCATCCCTTTTATGTGCAAAAAGAATACGAAAACATAATTCAATTCATTCAGAATTCATTTTATTTCAGTAAAAGTAAATTATGAGCGGCCGTGGTCTAGCGGTAAGACGCGTGAACTCACGATCAATGAGACCTGTGTTCGAACCTCGCTAAAGACCGGTACCAATGTAACTTTGTTATATGTACTTTGGTCGCTCAATGCCTATAGGCACTATTAAAGAGTGGTAGGCAGACTGATGATGGTTATTTGTCCAGTCTGTCGTCCTGGAGCAGTACCACCACTTTCGAATGTAACACTCGTGAAGTGACCTTGTTGCGTTTCGGGGATAGTTTGAAAGCAGCCAGGTATAAGAGAGGAGTGTGCACTGTCAATCTAGATGGTACATGCTCGTCTCCTCAAGCCGGCATAGTGGAGGCGACTGCAGCCCGTAGAGATTTCTCTGTGGTAGCAGTTGTTTCCATTCATGGACCGCACTCTAGCTTTACATCAGGCAGAGTGTTGTCACATGTCGAGCTACAATAAAAAAAAAAAAAAAATAGACAGATAAACTGCACTCTTACACATCGATAAATAGTTACAATAACCAATACAATAATAATAATAATTAATACAATAATATTCATGTCAATAGCAGCTACACATGAGCATTGTCAAATTCACTAATTAAAGAAATACATTAATTTTAAGCAATTTATGATAGCTGCATTATATTACGTTATATAGTCCGCTTACTAACTAGAACTAGGAGTATATGTATGACAGAACGTGACGAGCGGTCCAAGGCTTCTATCCTCCACTTGTGGGCGATAACTAAGCAAATATGCTGAAACACGAAAGTTCCTCCACACAAACAAGTTACAACATGTCCGCCGCGTGGCTTGTTTTCAGAGATTCTGTCAAAGCGCAACGACGCTTTTGTTTCATATTCAGTTAGTGCTTGTACTCATGACCGCGTGTTCATTTTGTTCCAAGTTAGTTACCGTAATCGTTCAAATGAGAGCCTGTATTCATGACCGTTCCGACATGTATATTTTTAAATTGTATAGCAATAGGCTATTAAAGGGCTATCAGCCAATCTATCAGCCATAAAATGAGATTAGATTTAAAGCGTTAGTTATTAGAATTTCCGTCTGGGGTAGTACCACCATTTTCGAATGTAACACCCACGTGACCAAGATACGTTTCAGGATTAGTTTAGAAATAGCCTTGTATAACGAGGGGAGTGTCAACCTTGAAAGAGAGCTATCACCTCTTCAAGCCGGCATAGTGGAGGTGATTGCCTCCTGCAGACAGACAGTAACATACAATACTCTACTAAACTGAGGTCATCGAAAACGTGGTCAAATGCCTCAAAAGAAACAAATGATTCTAACTTTCCTATGTTTATTGAATTTATACAAATTGTATAACAAATAAATCTATTATGGTTATATGTATTATATATAAATATAGTTATCTTTGGAAAAGGAGTTAAGGAAAATAAAATTAATAAAAAATAAACCTCTCACTGCAAGAACTTAAGAATATTCGCTTTAAAAAGTACAAAAAGAAAACTAAAAATCAAAGAAATCTAACAAGGAAAATAGTTAAAGCGCAGTTCAGAAAATCTATTTCAAAGAACAATCTAGAACAGTGGTTCTCAACCTTTTTTTTAATGCGGCACACTTTTCACGATTTAAAAATTTGGCGGCACACAAAGAAAAAGATGAGTTTAAAAATTATCTACTTATTTTTATAACACACTGCGTAAAATAGTTTATGGTAAAAATTTAAAGAGCGAAATAAAATAATATGTATTACAAAAATAACAGTACGTTTATTAAGGGATTAATTACAAGTTAATAATAAGAATACTTGTGATGCAATTTTTTTTCTTTAAATCATATTATTTAATAATATTAACATAATGATATTATCTAAAATTTGGCGGCACACTTTTAGAATTTCGCGGCACACAAAAGTGCCGCGGCACAGTGGTTGAGAATCACTGATCTAGAACTTAATAAAAAGGATCGTTTTCTTTATAATAGAAAAGGTGAGATAAAAGCACTCAAACTAAAGTAGAAAAAGTTGTTTGCATTATTTCAGAGCTCAGGTTATTTATTTTTTTAATAAAAAGCTAATGATTTTTATAATTTATTAATGAATAATTCTTAGTCTTATTGTTTTTACTACGAACAACGTCTCCTCAAACCGACATAGCGTAGGCGACTGCTACCTGTAAATTTTGACTTGTGATAGCAGTTGCTTCAATGCCGAGCTACAATAAAAGAAAACGATTTTCTAGTGGACAACATGCTTAATAGTAATCTTTAGTTGTTTAACAAAACAATTTAACGGTTTATTAGCACGTATATTTTTCTTTACACGTGGCATCTTATCAATATACAACAAACAATGCATGTGAACTAATCTCAGTATTCTCTGTCGCTCCTCAAAACATTTCCACAACGAAGGAAACTTCAAGAACCTCAACCTCAAGTTTTCAACCAGCTGAGAGCGGAAACAGAGACAACTGCCACATAGAAATGTCTGCAGTCACCTCCGCTATGCCGGCTTGAGAAGACGAATGTGCAACATTTACAGTATACACTCCTCTTGTTATACCCGGCTACTTTCAAACCTCACGTCACTCTTCTATACTCTATTTTCCCATTTGACAAATTTGAGAAAGTATTGTAACTGTGCACGTTTCAAATAAATTTAAATAAAAACATTTCTGAAAAAAATTGAACCGACTTCTAAATAAAACACAAGGCACTAAAAAGTAAAAAAATAATTTTAATTGAGAGTACCTACACACAATTTAATAAGCATAAACATGAATAGATGCTTATTATTTATTTACAAATTAATTGTCTGCATTTTATTTAGCATATATCTGAAGTCGGTGCATGCATTTGAAACATGTTTTATGATTGGTAATGTACCTAGATTCAAGCAATGCGGAGTTTCATATTTGGTTGGCACCGACTTCAGATATATGCTAAATAAAATGCATATAATTAATTTGTAAATAAATAATAAGCATCTATTCATGTTTATGCTTATTAAATTGTGTGTATGTACTCTCAATTAAAATTATTTTTTTACTTTTTAGTGCCTTGTGTTTTATTTAGAAGTCGGTTCAATTTTTTTCAGAAATGTTTTTATTTTGCAATTTTTAGTGGTAACTGTAGATTGATTGTATGGATAACATTCTAAACGCGCTGTTCAAATAAAATGTGATGAGTGGCGAGCTTATAGACAGCCATTCTCGAGTCCTATTCGATCAAAAATGAATCATTAAAATCAATCGAAACATCCCTTAATTTTCCACTCTTAGAGAGGGAATATTTTATTCCTTAAATGGAATCAATCCCGAGACGTACTTTATCAAACAAAAAAAGAATCATCAAAATTGGTTCACTCATGGCGAAATATCCCCTAATTTTCCACCCTTAAAGGTGGAATATTTTATTCCTTAAATTAGACCAATCCCGAGACGTACTTTATCAAACAAAAAAGAATCATTAAAATCGCTTCACTAATGGCGAAATATCCCCTAATTTTCCACCCTTAAAGGTGGAATATTTTATTCCTTAAATGGGATAAATCCCGAGACGTACTTTATTAAACAAAAAAAGAATCGTCAAAATCGGTTCACCAATGGCGAAATATCCCCTAATTTTCCACCCTTAAAGGTGGAATATTTTATTCCTTAAATTAGACCAATCTCGAGACGTACTTTATCAAACAAAAAAGAATCATCAAAATCGGTTCACTAATGGCGAAATATCCCCTAATTTTCCACCCTTAAATGTGGAATATTTTATTCCTTAAATGGGACCAATCCCGAAACGTACTTTATCAAACAAAAAAAGCATCATCGAAATCGGTTCACTAATGGCGATATATCCCCTAATTTTCCACCCTTGAAGATGGAATATTTTCTTCAAATTTAAAATTGACCAATCACGAGACATACTTTACCTAACAAAAGAAAAATCATCGAAATCGGTTCACAAACGGCGAAACATCCCCTAATTTCCCACCATTAGAGGTGGAATATTTTCTTCAAATTAAAACGGGACCAATGCGGACATATACCCTATCCATCAAAAAAAGAATCATCAAAATCGGTCCACAAACGGCGGAGATATGAGTGAACATCGCCACAAAAAAAAAAAAAAAAAAAAAATACACGTCGAATAGATAACCTCCTCCTTTTGAAGTCGGTTAAAAATAAACAGTCCTTGTTTATGGCAGTAAGTCACCATTTGAATAAATCATAATCAATCCAAAATAATAAACAATTAATACCATTGATATATACAACTAGATGTTCAATACAGCTCCCAATGTGACGCGAGAGAAAAGATGGCCACAGCCACGTTTAGGTTCTCTGTCAGATAATATTTGACTTGATGGCAACATTGTCAAAGCGGCCTACGGGATTTTTATGTCACATGTATGAAGTTTTGCACCTCTAGTATATACCGTTGGACTACTTACGTAATTGATAGGTATTTTTTATTGTAGCTCGGTATATGATGTAAAGTTAGAGTGCGGTCCATGAACGGAAACAACTGCTACTACAGAGAAATCTCTACGGGCAGAAGGTGGAGGCGAGTATGCACCACCTAGATTGACAGTGCATACTCCACTTATTATACCTGGGTACTTTCAAACTGCTCCCGAAACGCGACAGGAGTGTTACACTTCACGGGTGTTACATTCGAAAGTGGTGATAGTGCCCCAGGACCGCAGACTGGACTAGGCAGACTGATGATGATTATTTAACCATCATCAGTCTGCCTACCACTCTCTAATAGTGCCTATAGATAGGCACTGAGCGACCAAAGTTACATTGGTACCGGTCAGAATTAGCGAGGTTCGAACACGGGTCTCATCGATCGTGAGTTCACGTGTCTTACCGCTAGACCACGGCCGCTCTTTAGCCGATAGACCACGCTCTACAAAATACATTTCGCGTTTAAATCTGTTTACTACATTTCTTTTGCGTATTAATATAATTATATTTAAAAAATAGTAATTTTTTCCTTTATCAGTAAATAAATAAGCAAGGTCCGATTCAATTAGTGTAAGGTAATTATAAACACTACAAAATCATGGTTATATTGAGTTGTACAGTAATTATAATTTTATTATACGAGTACATAAATATTTCTTCTTCTTAGTCATCCAATATGAGAATGCCCATTCGCCTAAAAGAAATGGGCCCATAATTTTTTTTCTCGACTTTGTCGATGATTTTTGATTAATTATGAAGAAAAATAAATCTACTTCTCTATTACCAATCAATTTAATTTTTTTTCACCCGGGTTATTGAATAATTACATATTTTCTGATGCAATATTTGAAGTTTTGATATAAATGCCTTAATAATTGAAGATACCTGTTTTTTTATGTAATTAATTAAACATTGTCTATTAATTGGTAAATGATGTGCTGATATAATTAAAATGAATTAGTAAAAAAATAAGATATTATTTCGGAATATTGTTTTGTTACCATACTGTTAGGTATCACGTGGGCCCAAAAATGGGCATTCTCCTTTTAGAGTTGGTTATTATCCCAGTCTATCGTCTGCAGAGGAAATTACTACGACTTTCAAACGTAACACCCGTGAAGTAAACCAGTCGCGTTTAGATATCAGTTTGGAAGTACCCAGCACAGTGGAGGTATAAACGAATGCAGCGTGGTAACAGTTGTTTCTGTTCATGGACCTTTTAACACCAGGCGGAGTGTTGTCATATGCCGAGCTACTATTTAAAAAAAATATACATATCGAATATTACCAAGAAAATGGAGTACCTCGCTTTACGCGAGGGATACGTTCTGCAAAAACCCGTGTGAAGTGATATTCGCGTATAAGGGGGTCCTATATGCAAATCAATACATACTTTAATTCTAAAAACACATTATGCATTTTTTCTACGGAAAAATGTACCTACTCATCTATTGTCTTCTTGGTTGCGTTTCGTTTACGGTCTTGTAAAATATTTTCATAACACGCAAGACTGTTTTTTACTGATTGACGCACTGTTAAAACACGGTCATCATCACTGTCTATGCTCTGCATATGTCCAAACCTGAATAAATTTCTGAAAGAGCCATTTTAGCGCGAAATTCGCATAAAACCGAAACCGCACATAACGGGGTGTTACTGTACCTATTAAAAAGGTATGGAAGAACCAAAGATTATAATATGAGCAGCTATCAAAATGTTAGCGATTGTAGAGTTAACCCCCTGTTTTGCATTACTAAACCATTTTATTTCTATCTCCGTAGTTGCTTTGTAATATTTGATACGAGTATTTTACACAAATGCGAAAGGAAAAAACATAAAACTTTTTTATTTAGTCATAAGTATTTATTTAAGGTAAAAATATACCTCGACATTTTTGTGACGGAAAATCATAATGTTTCTAAGTAACGCATAACTTTGCAAAGATTAGAAAACTAAACAAAAAATACACAATAAACAAATTAGAAATGGTTTTTAAGTAAACGAGATTATTACAATTTTTATGTCGGAATAAGATAATTACGAGTATGTGGAAGGTCACCAGGTAATTGAGGAAGTCGTATTTTTCCTATAATCATACATTAAAATGTATATCACAACGTGTCTGTCTACATCTCATCCTGTTAAATGCGTGAATATACCGTTTTTAATAAGGGTTTAGTCACTAGTAAATAAATTACTTAAATTCATAAAAACTAAAGAGTAGTATATCACTCCAATTATCCTCAAGCCGGCATAGTGGAGGCGACTGCTACCTGTAGACATGTCTCTGTGCTAGCAGTTGTCTCTGCTCGTAGACTCCATCTACACGTCAGGCGAAATGAAGTCATATGTCGAGAATATAGCGAACAATAGCGAAATATATCAAGAAAAGTGTTTGTGTTATTTGCATATAAACTTACCATTTTATCAAGGAGCCAGCTAGCAGGAAAAATAAGCGGTATGTATGTGATCATATAAATCATCGATGTCCAATATACAGTTATACTAGTCACATCATAGTATTTGACAACCGCGTCCTGAATGATACTATATTGTATCCATTGCATCGAATTGGATGCCGAGTAAAGTACAAATATAAACAAAACAACCCATCTTATGGGATAAACAATATATTCAACCGGCGATTTCTTAGGAGAGTCGCCTTTCACATCAACTCCATCCATTATACTACCAGCGATCTCAATATTTTTCTCTTGCTCGCCCATTTTTAATTTCTAAATTATTGTCATGGGAAATTAGAGTTTGACTCTTGGAAAAGTAGTGTGATTATTGTCGATTTTCGCGCGCTTATTGTAGTTCACGCACACAAGCAGCCTGCGCGGAATGCTGCTTGCGACTGAACTGGTACGTTTGCGATTTGCCTCCAGCCTCCTTTGCTACTCTTCAAATCGATTTTGATCACAATCGAGGCGGCAGAATGGCGATTACTTGCAATAAACTATTTTAGCATTAAAAATGTAATTTTTTTTCAAACATTATATGAAATACATTGTCTATTATTTTTACTACATAATAAATTTAAAAGTAACTTTGTCTGTTTGTTACATATTCGCGCTTAAACCGCTGAACACATTTCGATATAAGGCAACGTAATCTTTTGCCTCAGAAAAACCAAAGGTTCTGAAAGTTTGTATAGGGGAAGTTACAGGCCAGGGATCTGAAAATTAAAGTTTACACCTTTGGTAATAAATAAAGAATTACATGTTTCAGCGTTTGTACAAAATGATCCCGAGAATGGAAGGTATCCCAAATAGGGAAAGAAAAGGAGAATGCCTATTTCGGGTCCACTTGATACCTAACAGTATGGTAACACAACAATATTCTAAAATAATATCTTATTTTTTATTAATTCATTTTAATTATATCAACACATCATTTACCGATCAATAGACGATGTTTAATTACATAAAAAACAGATATCTTCAATTATTAAAGCATTTAAAATAATAATAACCTCAAATATTGCATCAGAAAACATCTAATAACTCAGTAATCCGGGTGAAAAATTTAAAACTGATTGGTAATAAGGAAGTAGATTTATTTTTCTACAAAATTAACTAAAAATCGACAAACCCGAGAAAAAAATTGTGGGCCCTTTTCTCTGAGGCGAATGAGCATTCTCTTATCCATTATTATCAGGTTAAACGTATAATATATGCATACGACATTCTATCACACATGTATATCAACTAATAATAGTTTAAATACATCATATCCTATGGTAGATAAATAATTTATAAGAATTTATTAATTACTAATAACATGTTTACTTAGATTTTATGCGAACGTGTATTAAACTGAATAAAACAATTTATTCGGCGTACTATAGTGTTTATTTTGATTAATTTTAACCAACGTTTTGAAAGCTTTCTATGCATCGTGGTCGGGGTAAGACTGAGTCGTGAAAGTTTCAAAAACTAACCTTGAGACGTCCTAATAAAATTAATCGCAAAAATATGCCGCATAGAATATTTTAATTAGTAACATTGAGCCTTTGTACAGTCAGTGACAATATCTGTACACACAAACTGTTTAAAATACTCTAAAAAATTAAACGATATAATCCGGTAATTTTATTGTAGCTCGGCATATGACAACACCCCGCCTGATGTAAAGCTAGAGTGCGATCCATTAACAAAACCGCTACTACAGACAAATTCCTACAGTTAGAAGCGGCCTCCGCTATGCCGGCCCGAGATAGTGCACACTCCTCTCATTATACCAGGCTACTTCGGACGTCTCTTTAGTCCGATCGCTTTTGAAATGAATTTCGAAAATTATAAGCCGAACGTTTGTTTCGAACGGGAACCTCCTCGTCACAGACTGGTGCGCTAACCACTGCGCCACAGAGACCGTGTAAATAAGGATATGTATATCATATATACTTAAAACACATATCACAGCAATCAATAATAACCCTTACCCCGTTAATTACAAGGGCGATTTAGCACATCGCTCACACATCCAAGAAACGCGATTTGCGATAATTAACGTCATCAATTATACTTAATACGAAGACAGATGGCGGGGATCTTGTGCGAAGAAATTACTATCAGTTCTCTACGAATAACGTGGAAATTATAATAAACCTAATTATCCCGGTTTCTTGTAAGGAAAGCGAGGGTGTTGTGTCAGGATCGTGGTAAGTGGCGTTCCATTGTCTCTGCCTATCCCTGTGGGAAAAAGGCGTGACAATTTTTTTTTATTGTAGCTCGGCATATGACAACACTCCGCCTGATGTAAAGCTAGAGTGCGGACCATGAATGGAAACAACTGCACTATAGAGAAACCTGTGGAGGCGACTGCTGCCCGGTTTCTCTCTGTAGTAACAGTTGTTTCCATTCATCGACCCCAATCTAGCTTTACATTAGCCGGAGTGTTGTTATATGCCAAGCTACATAAAAATAATAATTAATTACCAACAGCACTAAACAAGGCTAATTACAAACAGATAGTACTTAAAACGAGTACCTAGGCATTGTAGATAATGACCGAGCACGCCATTAACACTACAGCTGTTCAGAATTAATGAACATCATTAATTTTAGAGGTTATATGTAAAGAAGTAGGCTTATTGAGATGTGAGAGTAAATTAAGAGAATTGTGGATGTACTTCTTCTTGTTTTGTTAAATGGCCTCAAATGTCATAACAACGACAATTCTGCCAATGTCGAGTAGTAAATTCTTAATGTTTTTGCAACAAATTGCAATAGTGTATTACAATTTGACGCTTTCTTGGAGTATTTGGCGGCAATTCACCCGGTCACGTCACAATATGAGCGTTTTCACGGCGTGGGATAACCACAAAAAACCGCTTTCGTTGCCTCATATAGAGTGAATTTTATTGTTTCCACAATTACTCACAGGCGCAGCATAAAATTACGCAAAATAACACAAATTTTACACAATATTAACCACTAAACTAATTAAGGAAAGGAATAAAAACACCTCAACCTCCCCGGGCAAAGCGCACCAAACACTCATTGTGGATGTAAAGGAAGCGAGGGAGTTCTGTCAGGATCGTGGTAAGTCACGTTCTATTGTCTCTGCCTATCCCTGTGAGGAAAAGGCGCGACAACTGACTGATTGAAGAAAAACAGGCCTAGAAGATTCAAGAAGAATGGTAGAACAAAAACTCTCTGAGAAAAACCCGTACTCATTTATTTATTTATACGCAAATACAACAGCTTTCAATAAATCATTAACATAATGTACATTTACCCATTCGCTACATTTCACTATACATATTCAAGAAAATACAAGCACCTCCACTATGCCGGCCTGAGAAGAGTGTCATTCGTCCAGGTTTTCGGTGCACACTTCTCTAGACCCAGTTACTAATCCCGAAACGTGACTTCACAAGAGTTACACTTGAAAGTGGTGGTACTACCCCAGGATGGCAGACTGAGCTAATAACCATCATTAGTGTACCTACCACTCTGTATAATTCATAATTTCAGTGTCTTTTGTATACAAGACGTAAGAGACGTCTGAAAGCGTAACCTACTTTTCTCTTCAGGCGTTCAAACGTACATTCTCAACATGTTTATGTACCAAAAAAGTACGGATAATTTTTTTTTATTTAATTAAAAATATATACAAATATTATATACTGACTGATATTATAATCTGTCTACCCCGTAAAGCTTGTATAAAGAGAATTTTAAATGAGAAGGAAGTGAAAGAATTCTTATATGCCAAGATCGTGGCAATACCGTCCGGGTAGAACTACTAATTCGAATGTAACACCCGTGAAATGACCTTGTCGCGTTTCGGGAACAGTTTGAAAGTAGCCAGGTATAGCGAGTGGAGTGTGTACTGTCAATCTAGATGGTGCATACTCGTCTCCTCAGACCGGCATAACCGGCGAAAGCTACTTGTAGAGATTTCTTTATAGTAGCAGTTGTTTCTATTCATGGACCGCACTCTAGCTTTACATCAGGCGGAGTGTTGTCATATGCCGAGCTACAATGAAAAAATAGTTATTATATCTCTGAAAGAGCTGAATAGTATTAGAGTTGCCTTAAATCAGAATTCAGTCGTTAAAGTCCCGAAAAAAGTTACTTAAACAAATTGGTGTACGATTAAGAAACGCTGAAGGAATCTGAACCTTCCAGAACGCTACAGCTCGTCCACCCTAAAGCAAAGATAAACGTAAATCCCAAAACAAACATTGCTTTAATGATATACAACGGGTTAACTTCGTGTGTAACTTACAGCATCTGCGTCGAGCTGATTGGAAAACTTTACAATGAATATCACTACTAACTTAGAGTGGACGCGGGCCTGTGATAACACCCGTGTTCGAATCCCAAAAAAATTTCGACCTGTACTAATGTAATTTTATCACTCGAACTCAGTACGGTGACCATTGTTAAGTACGTACCACCCGGAATGCTTGCCATTTTGTATTATTTATTTAAGATTGAGAAAAAGAAGAGAGTTATGAGCACGACCTAACGCTAGCATAGCGGAGGCGATTATTGTCCGATACGATGCGTTACATCGTAAAAATATGCGGCACTAAAAATTTATGATCAATTTGAAAAAAGCCAGACATAACGAGAGGAGTGTGCACTGTGCATTGTCTACCTGGTCGGCACACAGATGATAGTCTACCTGCAGAATTTCTCTGTTAGCAGTTGTTTCCGTTCATGGACCGCACTCTAGCTTTACATCAGGCGGAGTGTTGTCATTTATGCAGAGCTACGTTTAAAAAAAGAAAAACAAACAAAAGCCTATCGGGAGTATAATTAAAAAAGCTCCTCTGAAATACTGCCGTTCTATCATGAAACTATAATACTAGTTTGTGAAATACTGGATTTTCAGCTTAATTAAAACGATCTATCAAAAACTGTCAAACAAGAAGTGTGAACTTTAGCTTTGCAGTTTCACATTTGAGATAAGCATAAAAAAAAAAAAAAAAAAAAAACTTTTACCGAAATTTTGTACAATGTAATGTTCCCCCAGGATCAACAGGGTCAACCCTATAACTAAACTAAAGGTTCGCAAACATTTATGTTTCATAGACCACCTGCCATGTTTTTTGATTTTATAAAAACCCATTGACTTTATTGTTATCGTTGTTAAAAGTGATTTCTTCCCTCTTCCACTGTTACTCTGTTAATTAATGATAATTATTAATTTATATAATTATTAAAAAATGCGAGGTAGGCCGCAAGATGTTCCTCTCGAGAAGAGATGCTGAGTCAGTGACAGTTCATTACCTTTCGAGCTAAAGTACTGGCACGAAAGCCGACGTACGCGTAAACATTGTGAGAATCACGCTCATGAAAAATGGCTTTACGAGTAGATAATAAAGTAGGTATTTACAAGATTTTTTTATTGCAGCTCGGCATACGACAACACTCCTCCTGATGTAAAGCCAGACTGCGGTCCATGAACGGAAACAATTGCTACTACATAAAAATCTCTACAGGCAACAGTCGCCTCCGATATGCCGGCTTGAAGAGACGAGTATGCACCATCTAGATTGACAGTGCACACTCCTCTCGTTATACCTGGCTACTTTCAACCTGTTCCCGAAACGCGACAAGGTCACTTCACGGGTGTTACATTCTACATGCTCGTCTCCTCAAGCCGGCATAGTGGAGGCGACTGCTAGCTGCACAGGTTTCTCTGTAGTAGCAGTTGTTTCCATTCATGGACCGCACTCTAGCTTTACATCAGGCGGAGTGTTGTCACATGCCGAGCTACAATAAAAAATAAAAAATTGGTGGTACTACCCCAGGACGGCAGATTGGGCTAATAACCACTCTTTAACATTTAACATAGTTACATTGGTCAGAATTAGCGAGGTTCAAACACGAGTCTCATCGGCGCCGCGCCGCTTTAAGAATGGTATGTAAAATTATCATTGATAATAAAATTATGTCAATATAATCTTCTATATAATAAAAATCAATTGCTGTTCGTTAGTCTCGCTAAAACTCGAGAAAGGCTGGGCTGATTTAGCTAATTTTGGTTTTGAATTTGTGGAAATCCAGGGAAGGTTTAAATGGTGAGTAAATATGAAAAAAATGCTTGAAATATAGTAAAAATAACAATTTCGCTTTCCCTTAGAAACTATTATTTTGGTTTTGAATGTCAAACATTTAATGTTCGTTCGTTTAGAAATCAGTTTTTAAAAGTCGTTCAGAAATGCTTTTTTATTTATTGTCTGAGGCGGTACGAAGTTTGCCGTGTCAGCTAGTATCTAATAAAAATAAGATAGTTAAACCTTTGTTACTAACCCATTTGATAATCGACATAATTGTAACGAGAAAAATGTGCCCGACATAAAAGAAATAAATGGAACAAAAGCAAGAAGACATTTCTTTGTGGAAGCAATTACGAGTGCGTTCATACAGAATAAAACGCGTTTGAAGCTCGTTCTTATTTACAGACTACAGACACCGTACGTGGCAGAAACGTACCAGCATGGACACAAATTAAAGAATTCAAACAAATCATAATTAATTTTTTTCTTTTGTTTCTGTGTAAGTGGTAAGACGCGTGAACTCACGATCGATAAGACCCGTGTTCGAACCTCGTTAATTCTGGCCAATGTAACTATGTTAAATGTTAAAGAGTGGTAATGGTTATTAGCACAGTCTGCCGTCCTGGGGTAGTACCACCGCTTTCGAATGTAACACCCGTGAAGTGACCTTGTCACGTTCCGGGAACAGGTTAAAAGTAGTCAGGTATAACGAGAGGAGTGTGCACTTGTCAGACTTGTCTCTTTAAGCCGGCATATCGGAGGCGACTGTTGCCTGTAGAGATTTCTCTGTAGTAGCAGTTATTTCCATTAATGGGCCGCACTCTAGCTTTACATCAGGCCAGGTACGGTGTCTAGAGACGAATCGAGCATTCCACAATAATTTGTCACTATTTGTCACATTTAAAATGTTATCTAAAACTGCAATATAAAGACTAAAAGATGGCCTAAAATAAATCCCTGATAATCACCAAGATCAAAAGAGGCCAATTCAACACGATAGAGGTAGATTATAGAGGGAATCATACGATAAATTACGAACAAATATTATAGGGTTACCAACCGTACTATAACATAAATATTTCGAATCGTGTTGCTATATATATTTTTTAACCGACTTCCAAAAAGGAGGAGGTTATATGTTCGTCGCGTAACTTTTTTTTTAATGTATGTTCATCGATTTTTTGAAAACGACTGGACCGATTTCAATGATTCAATGAGAAAAATGCCACAATTTTTTTACTCGAGTTTGTCGATGATTTTTAGTTAATTTTGTAGAAAAATTACCAATCATCAGTTTCGGAGTGTTGTCACATGCCGAGCTACAATAAAAAAAAAAACTGTTGGCAACCCTAGCTGCGACACAATGTAACATAATTTTATAGTCATAACACTTCACTAAAGATAAATAATACATTTCTTTTCATTTTTAAATTACTTTATTGCCTATTTCTAAAGATTTTAAGATTTTGATACGGTGTACCTCTCTGCAGGCTTCTTGTTTAGGGGGATGCTACAGAGGCAAGCCTACAATCCTTTAAGACTGGGATGTATGTGAACTGAACTGGAACTGAAGGGAATTAAAACCTTTTTTCTCCATAACCCGTAACGAAATTATCTTAGAAAAAATATATGTTAATCTACACAATACAAAACATGTCCTCTTCATTAAAAAAAATAAAAAATAGTTTTAAATATCATTAATATTAATGCAAAGTAATCCCTGTTTTAGAAATATGAAACCATTTTTCTTCTAAACTACTAATAGCTAGGTTTTTTTTTATTTTCGTCACGATTTTAGACAATACAATACCTAGGGAATCTTCAGTTTATTTTTTTGAAAAAACTTTACAAATTATTATATTTTACATAAATCGACACACAATCACGTGAGCAACCCCTTTGTCGCTTATAAACCAGCACGGGACGAGCAAGGTCAACGGGCGTATATCTCTTAACATATTTTTCACCTCTTCAACATTAATTTATTTGGTATAAAATCATGAATCGATAGAATTTAACAAGACGTTAAACAGCCGCCTTTTGAATACCCACTTTCAATGTATTACTTACAAAGATTCTCAAAGTTTCAACCGTTTCAACTTAAGGAGGTCAAAGTAATCTATCACTGAAACTATGACTAAAACTTTGGAAATTTAAATTAATATCCACGTAATTGTTAGGTTACAATTTTAACATAAAACCCATAGATATATATTATATACAAACCTCATACATCGAAAATGATAGCGTAAGTAGCTAACGATTTGACAATGTTGTGAACAGTCAAATACTAACTAACAGGAGGCCTAAAGGTGACTGCGATCATCTTTACTGTCGCGTCATATTGGGAGTTGGGAGCCTTATTTCATATCTAGTTGTATATATCAATGATAAAACCTATTAAAAAACAAGGGAGACCATCACTAAGTCAGCATAGCGGAAGTGACTAATGCCTGTAGAGATTTTTCAGTGGTAGCAGTTTGCTCCGATCTTTTTACGTAAAACGCCTGATAAAATTGTAACAGCAATAAGTCCTTTTAACAAAAAACGAGTTGAAATGAAAACGTGTTGGAATTTAAATAAGTAGGGCGTTCAATTTTAAAGAAGCCGGCATAGCGGACGCGACTGCTGTCTGCAGATCCCTTCTCCGACAGCAGTCGCCTCCGTTCATGGATCGCACTCTAGCTTAACATCAGGCGGAGTGCGGTCATATGACGTACTAAAATAAAAAAAAAATAAAAAAAATAAAAAAGCCAAATTCTACGCTATCATGGACACCAGGGGAAACAGACTAGACTTGACTGTAAATAAGCCCCAAGTGCTCCCGACAGTTTTGTTGTGTTAAATAATATAAAATTTAAATGGAATACCTGAGGGGTAATTCTTCGATATCGAGATATAACGTATAGATTTATTTCTATCACATTTTAATCTTATGACTTTTTTTTCCAATAGTAAATCGTTCTCTCAAAAGCGTTGTTTTTGCCTTATCATAATTTGAAAAAATAATTTGAAACAACGGGATTGTCCGGGAACGTAAGAGATTACAAAGAGAGTGTGTAAGCGAATATCCCTCGCTTTCTTAAGCCATCATAGCGGAGGCGAGAGTTGCCTGCAAATATTTCTCTGATAGCAGTTGTCTCCGCTCATTGACCGCACTTTAGCTTAGATAACATCAAACGGAACATATCAGAGGTCACGAGATAAGAATACAAAGTCTAGACTTCTAGAATTATTAGCAATTAACAACATTATAAACAAATCATAAAAATATTAAAAATAAACGTTAAACTAGAGTGCGGTCCATGAACGGGAACAGCTGCTATTACCATTAAATTTTTACAGGCAGCAGTCGCCTCCACAACAGTGCACCCTTCTCTAGTTATAGCTGGCTACTTCCAAAACGCAACAAGGTCAGTTCACAAGTTTATATTCGAAAGTGGTGGTACTATCCCTCTTTCAAATATAAAACTCACATAATAATAATTTAAATCGATGTTTCAAAGTAAAACGTAACCGGCAAACACTCTAAGAAAGCATCGAATTGTAAAATGCACGCAATTCGATGTAGGTAGGTACCTAATCACATAAAACCGTCTGTAATTCACTCAAAGAATGATATTACAGAACATGAGCAGAACATTAGCTCTTATTATGTGCACTTATGTGACAAAGATGTTTAAAAAAATGTTCTCCTGTTCTTTATACACCTATATCAATGTTTACGTAATTTTACACACTATAAACGCTATTTATACAATTTACAATACAAAGAGAACATGTTTCGGAATTAGAAGAAAATATAATTTGATCTAACTTGTTTTTACAAGTGTTAAGCGGTATAGGTCGATTCACCCTTCCCTCTCACCTTCATCGTGCCCCGCTGATACATCAATTTGTGTACTGCACAGCGACTTGTGCCTCACTTCGGAGCCATAAAGTTGCTTCGTACCATACCTTCTAAATACTGTTAAATTGTACGGTGCCTTTTATTTCCTCGAGTGGCATAGCAGAGGCGACTGCTGCGAACCACTCATCGAACGAAGTTTTAAAGAGTGGCAGGCAGGCTAATGATGGTTATTAACACACCACTTTTAAACACATATGCAGTAACCTCGTCGCGTTTCAGGATCAGCTCGGAAGTAGACGCGTATATCGAGGAAAATGTGCTGCAATTAAGCGGCCGTGGTCTAGTGGTAGAGGAGGGACCTCACGATCGATGATACCAGTGTTCAAACCGCGCTAAATTCTAACCTAAAGTCTATATGTAGGTACTTAGGTCGCTTAGTACGGCCATTTAAAAAAAAAGTCTACATAGAAAAATGCTTACCACTTTATCCAGTAACCAGCTAGCAGGAAATATAAGAGGTATATATGTAATCATATACACCATAGATGTCCATGACACTACATTGCTTTCAACACCATAATATTCCACCACAATATCTTGTATGATAGTAAACTGAGTCCATTGCATCGAATTAGAAGCAGAAAACATCACAAATAAACCCAAAATTAACCATCTTGTTCTATAAACTACGTAACCTAGATTTTCACTATAACCACCACTAATGTTCCCGGATATGAACTCGGAACGTTTACTTCCGACATCCGAATCCCCTAAACTTGTATCCGACGACTTCCTAGACATTTTTCACTATTTTTTCTTTATTAAAAAAGTAACTAAAAACAATTTATAAATCTTTCTCGAATTTAATTACGACTTTCACAAAAAAATAAAAAATTAACGTCTCATTCAAAGTGACGCCATATAGTAACTAAAAAGATTACCGTCTGACTAACAATAAGTAAAGTACAGGTGATTTAAATTGTCTGCCGCTTTTATACAATTACGACAGTTACAATCGACTTTTCAAATTCTCCGTATAATTATTTTATTGAGAAGCAATCGTGATAACATGATTATTACAAAGTTTTATAGACAAAGTCACTCTTTAAAACAATTTATTTTAGCATCCTTTTAACATAGCAGTGTTTGAAGAGTGGTAGGCAGACTAATGATGGTTATGAAACCCGTAAAGTGAGCTAGTCGCGTTTCAGGATCATCTTGGAAGTAGCCAGGTGTAACGAGAGGAGGTGACAGCAGCCTGTTGAAAATCTGTAGCAGTTGCTTCCGTTCATGGACCGCACTCTAGCTTAACATCAGGCGGAGTGTTGTCATATGCCAAACTACAATAACATATGTGTATAAAAGATTAAATAAACTATTATTAATATGGTTATAATGTCATTGACATGTCTATATATGTTTTAAATAGTAATAATATATATTATCTTTTATTTATATATGTATGTAGATAATTTTTTTACAAGGGAACTTCAAGTACGAGTTAGGAATGTTTGTTTTTATTATATTGATAAGAATAAATAGATACTACTGAAATAAAGATGGGAAAATTAAAACGGTGTCAGGGAGGCTGTACTGTCTTACAAGTTTATCTTCCTATATTGCTGATTTATCTCCGCTATTTTATCATTTTTAGCATTGTTCAGAGTATAATTGATATTTCATTGTTATCATTTGACATAGTATTATTGTTATTGAGATCATTATCGTATTAAATACTAATTATTATTCGCACACAAAGTCGCGCCTAACAGCTAGTTTAACATCATTCTCCCTAGATATTAAATCTCTGAAACGTAAACCCCAATCGATAATCTCGATAATTCGAAATGTAATCTCGTTAAAATGAAATGGCACGAGGAATGACAAAGTTATCTTTCCACTCTACTTATTTTGTGGGTCGTGACTTTGGGACCCTAAATTATGATGGTTACCCTAAAACTTAATATCACTTTCTACATTTAGTATTAATCTTTTTGAAGGCTGTACTTGTTACAGTACATGTTGCTATAATTTTTGAAGCTACTAAGTAACTACAAGAGTGTTAGCGCGCTTTTGCCCGGGAAGGTTGAGGTGTTTTTTTATCCCTTTCTTTAATTAGTTTAGTTGTTATTATTGTGTAAAATTGGTGTTATTTTGCGCAGTTTTATGCTGCGCTTATGAGTAATTGTGGAAAAAACATTAAAATTCACTCTATATGAGACAACAGAAGCAGTTTTTTTTTATCGCACGCCATGAAAACGCTCATATTGTGACGTGACCGGGTGAATTACCGCCAAATACTCCAAGAAAGCGTCAAATTGTAAAACACCGTTGCAATTTGATGCAAAAACTTCAAGAATTTACTACTCGACATTGACCGAATTGTCGTTGTTGTGACATCTGAAGCCATTTAACAAAAGAAGAAGAAGTAACTACAACACTTGCCAGTCTCAAAAAAATATACAGAGGGTCAAGTACGAGGAGGTCGTATTTTTTTTTTTTGTTTTATATGGCATTATAAAAATTTGCCAGAGTCAAAGTAAATATTTTTGCATCAAGTTAATAATAACACACTAAACATTTACTCCACAGGCATTGCAATATCGTGTAAATTCATATTGTTATCGTTAAAAGGGTGGCTGATCTCGAAAAATAATAGAAAAACATATTTGGCTTCTTTTCATACATTCGACGTTAGCAACGTTAGCCAAGATTCGCTGGTTACGGTTAGCGTTAAAGTAAACGTCAAAAATGACAGGCAACTCGTGTGGAGTCATGGTGTGGAATAAATGTAAACCATAACGTAAACATAACAGTTAAAGTAAACGTAAAAGAAACAGGTAAAGTTACGTGCAAACGGACCTAAATATTGATATTAGGCGTGAAAATTGTGAAAAAACCTTAAACGTGTCTATTTTTAATTAAAATCTGTTTAGGACGGTGAGGACTTGTAGAATAATAGAGCGACCCTTTACCCTGTAATATAAATTATGCTACAATGACGGCTTTGTAGAAAATATCTGTTTTAGACAAGATCCTTGAGATAATTTACGTAATTATATTTTAAAGGGTTAAAATACCTAAACTTGAAAATTATATTATACAAATATGGTATTTAGACCGCACTCTAGCTTAACACAAGTGGAAATACGGTCAAAAATAAATGATAAACATTATAAAAACGTCCTTACTATTTTTGTTTTTGCCTAATATATATTTTTATACGACCTATAAAACCTATTTTTTATAAGATATAATTAAAAAAGCAAAAAGCTATACAAAACTTTACATCCGTACTTTTTTTTTATTGTAGCTCGGCATGTGACAACACTCCGCCTGATGTAAAGCTAGAGTGCGGTCCATGAATGGAAACAACTGCTACTACAGAGAAACCTGTGCGGGTAGCAGTCGCCTCCACTATGCCGGCTTGAGAAGACGAGCATGTACCATCTTAGATTGACAGTGCACACTCCTCTCGTTATACCTGGCTACTTTCAAACTATTCCCGAAACGCGACAAAGTCACTTCACGGGTGTTACATCCGAAAGTGGTGGTACTACCCCAGGACGGCAGACTGGGCTAATGACCATCATCAGTCTGCCTACCACTCTTAAATAGTGTCTATAGGCACTGAGCGACCAAAGTACATATAACAAAGTTACATTGGTCAGAATTAGCGAGGTTCGAACACGGGTCTCATCGATCATGAGTTCACGCGTCTTACAGCTAGACCACGGCCGCCCTATACTGTGTTTTAATATATATTTTTAGACCTTTAAGTGTTATAGTTACTAAGTGAAACTCATTTAATAAAGTACCTCAATATTGTATCAAAATGTTTAAAGTGCATCATCTATTTGTCGAAAAAATACTAGTGTTCATAGTTCACATCTTTATTTGCCTACCTAAACATTTTGAAACAATACAAAAGAAATTATACAGATTACAACAGATCAGTGGGACGCCATGATTCTCTTCCTACTCACTAGTGACGTTCCTTATTTATAGTGATGTACAAAAGCATTCGATACTCAACACTATTGACAGAGCACACTCCTCTTGGAGTACCCAGCTACAAAACTGATCCCACAATGCTTCACGAATGTTACACTTGGTTGACGGTAGACTGAGCTAATAGTCCCATCAGCAGTCGACCTAGCACTAAATTTTTTTTTATAGCCAAGGAATAATTTAAAAAAACTATTAGCAACGAAAATTAAAACAAAAAAAAAAATTAAAGGAGAATGTCCAATTTTAGGATAATTAATAAAACAATATTCTAAAATATTATCTTATTAATTTATTTTAATTATATCAACACAACATTTACCAATCAATAGACAATGTTTAATTACATAAAAACAGATATAATCAATTATTAAAGCATTTAAAATAATAATAACCTCAAATGCATCAGAAAACATCTAATAACTCAATAACCCGGCTGAAAAAATTAAAACTGATTGGTAATAAGGAAGTAGATTTATTTTTCTACAAAATTAACTAAAAATCATCAAGAAACTCAAAAAAAAAATTGTGGGCCCCTTTTTTCTTATACGAATGGGCATTCTCCTTTATTCAGTAATAATTTCGTAGTTTATCCAATTAGGTATTGAAATTATTATAATTACCTATTTATCTAATTGTATCGTCACTGCCTATACCATTTTTTTATTACAATGCGTAATTAAATTCGAGGAGGAATGAATTCGTAATTTATTTTAATCGTCTTTACTGTTAGGTTAGGTTTAAAGCCACTTTTGAACACTGAACACAAACTGCTCTAAAAACTGAGTTTGAAAATGAGCACACCGGTTCGTATCGTATGATTTCAAACAACCAATAGTAATGCAGAGATTTGTCTCAAGTTATTTCAATGGACACTCATAAATCGTAAAGAAAATCTAGTAAACAAAACGCTTTTTTAAAATATAATTAGACGACTTAATTTTTAAGTATATTTTTTATAAAACCATCACATGTTTATAAGCAGTTATTAGCACGAGGTGAACGCGTCAACAGACCGCAATACGCATGCGCTGTCGGATGGGGTCGCCACCCCATTCAATTTAACTATGAATGGAAATATTTTACTATAGTAGTCGTGGTATAGCGTTAAGGGTAAACCTTACGATCAATGAGACCCGTGTTCGAACCTCGCTAAATATTGACCGGTACCAATGGCATATCTTATAATAGTAACTAGAAATGAAACGGATAATAGTTTAGCCGGATACCGGATATTCCAAAGTTAACAAAGTTCGCCAAATCTATCAATACTCCGCCTGATGTAAAACTAGAGTGCGGTCCATCAATGGAAACAACTGCTCTTACAGAGAAATCTCTACGGGAAGCAGTCGCCTCCGCTATGTCGGTTTAAGGAGACAAATATGACCATCTAGATTGACAGTGCAGTCCTCTCGTTATACCTAGCTACTTTAGGACGGCAGACGAGGCTAATAACCATCATCCGTCTGCCTACCACTCTTTAATAGTGCCTATAGCGACCAAAGTACATATAACAAAGCTACATTGGTGCCGGTCAGAATTATTAAAGTTCGAACCAGTCGTGAGTTCACTTGTCTTACCACGTAGACCACGGTCGCCCTGAAGTGTGTGCAGCGACTTTTTCTGAAGCTAGCCTTATTTACGAAGACAAGCAAAAGCTTATTATCCGGTATTCGGCCGGATATCCATTTCATCTCTAATAATAACCTATCTTACGTACTTTCAGTGCCCGTGATACAAGCATCCGCTTGGTACAGGCATTTACAAAAATAATAGTAAGGTATAGTTTTTATGATTGGTCTTTAGCTGCCTATATTATGCTATTTATCAAAATTATTTTCCAAATATTACTTTGCAACTAATTTCTGCTAAGCAATGTTAGTGAGGATAGGTACACAGTCACATCAGCTGTCAATGTCAGACCCTTCACCAACATGCAAAAACCTCTCGACGCGTTACGCCACTCCACGTGCCATCCTCAGGAAACGTGAAATTAGTTACAGCGTTTGGAAAATAATTTTGGTTATGAATTCCCGCAAAATAACGGTAAAAGGTTTTTCTAATGTGGAAACCTTTCTCTCTTCTGATTAGTTTTACATCCGTCATTCAGCCGTCCTAGGGTAGCACCACCACTTTCGAATGTAACACCCGTGAAGTGACCTTGTCGCATCTCGGGAATAGTTTGAAAGTAGCCAGATATAACCAGAGGAGTGTGCACTGTCACTCTAGATGGTACATACTCGTCTCCTCGAGCCGGCATAGTGGAGGCAACTGCTGCCCGCACAAGTTTCTCTGTGGTAGCAGTTGTTTCCATTCATGGACCGCACTCTAGCTTCATATCAGGCGGAGTGTTGTCACTCCATTATGTAAAAAAAACTATTTTTTTTTTATTTAAATAACGTAATATTATATTTAGGCAACATAGCGGAGGCGACTGCTGCCTGCAAAAATTTCCTTGGGGTGACAGTCGTTTCCGTTCATGGACCACACTCTAGCATAACATCAGGCGAGGGTTATCATGACCCGAGCTACTGAAAATGACCTGGGGTAACTTCAAAATGAAAGAATTCCAATATAAATAATAATAAATGTATAATTTAATAACAACTACGATAATAAACTTTATCTATAACAAATAAAAGCTCTTTTGATAAGCAATAAATTCATTATCCCTTTCACTCATCGCTTTTGTCCCATTTGAAATAGTTAAACGATTGAGCGACTTAATTTAATAATAATAACTGTTATTTTAATACATGAAACTGATTTTTATTGATTGTTATATTAAAATAATTCAATTCAATTCAATTGTGGATTTTGGCATTTATATTAAAATAAATTATGAGTAATAAAATATATTAACAAGAAACTCTTGACATCCGAAACGTCAGCCAATTTTATGTTAATCGTCTTCTAAAGTGACAATGTGAACTATAAGAAGCTTCTTTCTCCACAAAATGAAGCTATGGTGAGTTAATTTTTTTAATAAACTACCTATAATTTTCTTTCCTTACAATTTATTTAATATCAATTGGTTGTCTGGAAGAAATTGCTTTTAGTGATAAGACCGCCAATTGCAGTAACTTATTTATGATTTTGTATTTCTTTAACTGTGTTAAATGCAATAAAGAATTTATTATTATTATTATTATATCTAGATCACTTTTAACAACAAGCCCTAATATTTCATATTCACCACATGTAGTGGACTTATCGATGTTATATTAGCGAAGTACTCTTAAAATATTTCGGAACGCAGCAACTGCGCTCGTTCCCGCCTTTGTCAATTTCAAGTCTGTCACACACACTTATAAACAATCGTTCAAACTATTTCTGTTACGTTCAAAAATCGCATTGTTTCTTCACTTCCTATTGGTGAGAAAGACCTAGAAATTTTCAATACCTTCAACCTAGACGAGTGCAATGCAACAAAGAATTAACCCTTTCGTCCACGTTCGTAACTAAGTTTTCATAACCAGCTACGAATATGGAATGTCTTTTTTGATAACCGGCTACGAAAAAAGAGTTAAATTGTCGCTAAGTGTCGTAACTAAGTGGACGAAAAGGAATTAACATTAAAATTTGAAGAATATATTGTACCCAAAGCAAATGTTACTTATGAAAGCCACAAATTCTTCACATATAAGATGTCATAATATTTATAACTATATTCATATGTCACTTATGTCCTATAATATATATCATGGAAATGTACGATACAATTTAAGTTAAATAAAACCTATTAATTCAGGTTCTATTTAACTTAAATAAAATGAACAAATTCCTCAAGCCCGATCGTTTTGATGCTGATCCATCAGCGGGACAGAATTTGTCTACACAGTGGTTACATTGGAAAAGAACATTTGACAATTTTCTTGCCGAATGCCAGAATGAAGCTCTATCGGAAGAAACGAAATTGAAACTGTTAGTTCACATATCTATCATGGAAATGTACGATACAATAAATAAAACCTATTAATTCAGGTTCTCCCTTATTTCATAAGGAAAAGAAGAAGAGTCAGTTGATATTTCATCACAAACCTAAAAGAGTTAAGTAAAACATGTCATTTTGGTTCACTTACGGAGAGGCTAATAAAATATATGTTTATATGCAATTTAAATGAAAGATATCAGTATAATAGTCTAGTTTCAAACTAGTAAGTGTAAGTGAATTTGTTAAAATTCTTATAAGTAATAAAGTCTTAAATCATAAAAAATTGTTGCAAATTTTTAAGTAAATGACAACAGTTAGGTATATTCATATAGCTGCCGTAACAACTTTTAATGTCACGTTTTCTACGTGCACAAATCCCAACAGGTTTAAGATTATGTCGAAGAAAAGAAGAATAATATAGAAAAGCAAACTCACTATTACAACAAGAAAGCAAGACCTGTTGATTTAAATATTCATGGTATCATTAGTTTTGGGCAATTACACTTTTTTGTATGGCAACACTCGATAAGAATTACTCAGGACGCCGCGCAATAACATTAATAATATTATAATTCAGTAAATATAAGAAGATCCAAACGAAATTCAGTCTTTTATTAGAAGCCGCCGACATTTGGTGGCCCATGAGGGAAAAACCGAAAAAATGAAGATTCAGTATATCAGACAATAATCAGTACATCAGGCGAGACAGTTTGGACAAATTGGCGCGGCTCAGTTATTCTTATTGTCAGTTATTGAGAAGAAACCTATGCTGGTATCAGACGAAATACAGCGGTGGCGCAGTGGGCTAACTGCGCAGTATTCAGTAAGGGCGCGCGGGCGGCTTGGGCGTGGCCGGTAGCGGCGGAGGCGCCGCGTCGGTCGGGTGCTTCAACACAGGAGCGGTCACGTGATTCTGGACACATCAGTTATATTGTGTTCAGTGTTTATATGTGTTAATCACATGGGTGGCAGTGTTGGAAAGGGGCACCCTAGGAAGACCCTTCTCAGTCAGATCGGTCAACTGCTGAGAAAGGGTCAGATGAGGAGCACCCTCAACCGACGTGCATGCATGAGGGGAGTAATGAATGTGGTCGAAGCGAAAGTGGTATGTAGAAAGAGGAGTATTCGATATAATTGACTACTGCTACACTTGTACATCACTAGTAATAAGAACGTCACTATTGTTGTCACGTGACTTCTTCCTCCTGTATCTTAGCGCTGCTGTGTGCTTAATGTAAAATACATTATAATAATAAATATAAGTTGTTTCCTTCATAGAAACGATCATTCGTTTCGTCAGGTTATGGGCCCAGACATGTTTAAAGTAAAAAATGTCAAGTGGAGCAACTTTTAAAAGGTAAAAGATAAAAAATCTAAAAAAGTCAGTGCTTACTGCGTGATATGAAAAATGGCGTCGTATAAGATTGAGCCGCTAACACGCAATAATTATGATACTTGGAAATTACAAGCTCAGGCTGTCCTTATAAAAAATTACTTGTGAGATTATGTAAATGGAGCAATTGCAAAGCCCGAAAATCGTGAAGAAAAAATTGAGTGGCAGAAATGTGACGCGAGTGCAAAGGCAGATTTAATGTTAGTGATCGCGCCGTCCGAATTGAAGCAAATAAAAAAACTGTCAGTCATCGAAAGATATATGGGACACTTTAAATAAAATCTACCAAAGCAGTGGTCCAGCCCGAAAGGCAACCCTATTAAAAAATCTCATACTAACCAAAATGAGTGCAGATCAAGATGTACGAACACACTTGAATATGTTTATGGACACGGTAGACAAACTATTAGAAATGGAGATTAAAATAAATGAAGATTTATTAAGCATCATGATGTTATATAGTTTAAATGCATCATACGAAAATTTTCGAATTGCTATAGAAACCAGGGATATGTTACCCACGCCTGAAGATTTAAAAATTAAAATAATTGAAGAAAGCGAAGCCCGAGGCAAAGACTCCAACCAAAGTGAGGGAGCATTTTATAACAAAAAGAAGGTACATGCACATAAAAATAGTCCATACTGTAAAATTTGTAAGAAAAATGGACACACAACATTTAATTGTTATAAAAATAAATATAAAAATAATTCAGATAATAAAACAATATATAAAAATAATAATGAACACAGTGGTACGAGTTCGACTTATCTTGCAAAAGAAACTTGTTTATCTACAAACTTAAATGTGAAAAATAAAAATATATGGTGTTTGGATAGCGGCAGTACTTCGCATATGTGTTCAGATGAAAGAAAATTTGTTGAAATGGATGACTCAAACTGTGTGTCTCTACAGTTAGCATCCAGTAGTCAAACAGCACCTGTGAATGGTAAAGGTACAGTTAAAATTTCAATAAAACAAAATGATGATATAAATTTAATAAATACTTTACATGTACCAAATCTTACAACTAACTTGTTGTCTGTATCTAAATTTACTGATAAAGGATTGAGTGTAATATTTACAAAGAATAAAGCTATTATAAAGCATCCCAAAGGAAAAACTGTAATGAAAGCGAACAGAAAGAACAACCTTTATTATGTAGAAGAATTAAATAATTATTCAGAAGAATTTTGTAATCAAATATATGATAATGAAATGAATATATGGCATAAAAAACTTGGTCATCTAAATGAGAATGATTTAAAAATATGTTCGAGAAAGGAATTTTTATCAGGGTTGAATTTTAACCTAAAATCAAAACTAAATGATTGTGAAACGTGCATCAAAGCGAAAATGACACGTTTACCCTTTCCTATCAAGAATGCCATTACCACAAAGGACCCGTTGGAAATAATACACTCGGATGTGTGCGGCCCCATGAGAACAACTACAAATGGAGGAAACCGTTATTTTGTAACCTTCATAGACGATTATACGAGATATACAAGAGTATATTTTATGTCACAAAAGAATGAAGTATTAAAATATTTTAAAGAATTCAAGACTGAAGTTGAAAACTTCATGCATAAAAGAATTAAATATCTTCAAAGCGACAATGGTATTGCAGAATATTGCAACATTGAGTTCAGTAATTATCTTAAAAATTGTGGCATTAAAAGACGTTTATCTGCACCATACACACCCCAACAAAATGGAGTGGCATTTTTATTAAATAAAGCCCGTTGTTTGTTAATTGAAGCAAATTTACCTGAAGTATTCTGGGCCCATAACCTGACGAAACGAGTGATCGTTTCTATGAAGGAAACAACTTATATTTATTATTATAATGTATTTTACATTAAGCACACAGCAGCGCTAAGATACAGGAGGAAGAAGTCACGTGACAACAATAGTGACGTTCTTATTACCAGTGATGTACAAGTGTAGTAGTAGTCAATTATATCGAATAAATACTAAAAACACTTACCGGTGCCCATTAGTTCATAAGAAACGCGAGGTGCATAGCCTATTCAGAGTCAACACAGCGCGTGCAGCGCGCGAGGAGGTCCTCCTCAGGGCGTCGAGTTACAGGAACAGAATTGGTGTGCATCCCAACCCCCTGGCAAATATGCTCTTTATGGACGACAACCCCAAACGCCTCTAGAGGAAACATATTGTCGACCTTGGCAACAGCAGTTGACCAGCTTACCAAATGTTTCAGTGGCAGGTCAGGTATTGCGAGGAGAATTATATAATCCATTGACAACAGACTCCTGTGTCAGCTGAAGAAGCATTGTGCGCTCTCCAAGTTGGGGTTGCCGGTAAAAGAGTGGTCGTACGTCTTGGTATACATTGTTTTAAAAAAGCTACCTCCCAGACCCAGGACTTTGTTCGAAGAAAGGTTTGGGATATCTCAAGAGCTTCCAAACTTTGACTTCATTTTTAGATGAACAGTGTAGGTTGCAACTGCCTATACCATCAAGGCCCGATACAGTGTTCAAAAAGGGAAATAAAAGGGTAACAGTCAGTACCGTTAATCAGAGCAACAATGTTAAATGTAGTTATTGTGGTCAGACAAATCATTCGCTATATAAATGCAATAATTTTAATCAGTTGTCAATTTCAGAAAGAAGAAAGTGAGCTCGTTCAAAAGGGAGGTGTTATAAATGTTTAAGGCATCATCAGTCAGCTGCGTGCACATATCAGAATGTTTTACTTTTTTTTTTCTTCTCATTTATAATATAATTATTTCTTAATTTAAAATGTGTAAATGAAATGTTAATTGTACTTTTACTATGCCCTAGCGTGGCGTCACTTGTGAAATAATTGTGATACGTAAATAAAAAAGTTAATAGACTGATTTTAGGTGACAAGCAGAAAAAAGGGCAAAAGAAAGTGTGTGGGAATCCTCAAATTATTTATAGATGGATGGATATGTACTTAAGGATAAGAGTGGTAGGCAGACTAGTGATGGTTATTAGCCCAGTCAGCCAGCCAGCCTGGAGTAGTAACACCCATGAAATGACTTTATCGCGTTTCGGGATCAGTTTGAAAGTAGCCAGATAGAACGAGAGAGGAGTGTGCACTGTCAATCTGGATAGTGGCAATACAAATTTATTTGTAGTAGCAATTGTTTCCGTTCATGGTTTTCCACTCTTGCTCCGCTTTTACATCAGGCGGAGTGTTGCCACATGCCAAGCTACAATAAAAACAAATGGAGAAATACAGCAGAGGATGTCTAGAACAGGAGAAAACGGTGCAACACGTGCTTCTAGAATGCAGCAGCGTTGAGGCACCGAGAAGGAAATTCCTGAGGACAGCGTCAACAATCCCTGAGGCGTGCCGGAACGTCGATGGCGTACTGGCCCTCATGCAGGAGATAGGATGGCTTGTATAAGTACGGCAGGACGCACCAGGGACCCCCATAGTGGGTCTGCGTGAAACCAACCCGGAAAGTCAAGAATCAAGAATCTAGATGGAGTAATACACTTAATCACTCATTATGAATATTACTTTCCAATTTTACAAAATGATTGTGTTTAGCTTGGCAATTATTTAACACCGCCTGGCGAGACGTACTTAACATATCTAACTTATAATTATATATAGTATCCATAATTAATTTCTTTAACTTAATTCTATGCTGCTCATCATCCAGACTTCTTATTTCTTCCGCTACGAGGTCTCCGAACGTAGATTGTGTTTCATTCCGTATTAACTTTTCTTCATCGTCAACTTTAAATCTTTTGGCATAAGGTTCACAATCAATTAATTCATGACGTAATTGCACATCGTCACAATCAATTGGATTTTCATCGTAGCTATCTTCATTCTGTAACAACAAAGATATAAATAAATACGTAATACAAGAGAGACTTTTCTTTTATTGTAGCTCGGCATATGACAACACTCCGTCTGTTGTTAAGCTAGAGTGCAGTCTATAAACAGAAACAACTGCTACTAAAGAGAAATTTCTACGGGCATATTTTTCTTTTAAATTTCTACTTTTACATTAACTGTCTTTCTGATGTCTGTATGTAGCTAGGTTATGGTGTAAATGTAACAACCTATTCGTAATGGGCACAACGAACTCGCCGAAATCACCCCGCTTCGCCCAGCTCTTGCATTAAACGGATACAAACCTAACCTACCCTATTCATAACGAGTGAAAGGATTTCTGCATACAAACCTAAATCTAACCTAACCTATTCGTAACGGGTGGAAGGAAATGAAATGAAATGAAATGAAAATCCTTTATTAACGTAGGCATGGACTTGGCATGCACTTGTTCATCGTCAGAATCTACTTTGGCTTCGGAAAGGCATATGACGAGAAGACAGCCATAAGAAACGATTCTGACAAATAAATGAATTATGTATTAAAAGTGATTTTAAAATTAGTTTAAAGTGTCTGAGAACCGCGTTTGGAATTCTAACTGGGACTGATTTAATCCAATAATTATTCACTTGAAGTATTTCAAAGTTTTAAGGTCTGTCCTCTAATACCTAGAGCCCCTATATCAATTACACTGACGGCGTCGGCGCTCATGGACTTCTACTGTGCTTGTCATCAGGCCAATCGAGGCCACATGTTGCGTCAATATATAAAAAAAATTGAAGAATGGTGAACCAAATGATGATTGTACTTTCAAGTATTATATCTGCGAATTCACTCAGTCTCCTTATACCAGCCTACCGCAGACAAGCCTAGCTACTTCTGAATACGTACCTATATTTATTTAGTAAGTTTCAGGCTGGAAATCGCAAGATTTGTAATATTTGTCCATCATTCTTGCGAGAATGTATACATTACGCCTACCGCCTACTGCATTTTGTCCGTCACACCCCGTTACAGTTTAAAAGTCTATCCTGTTTTAATTCACATCCAGCTTATTTGTTGCCGATTACACATTATTAACGGTTTTAACATTTTAATACATTTTTACTAAAAATCGAAGAATCAACACACAACACGCACAAATAGTGAATGACGGTTTTTTTTGTTTTATATGGCAATAATAATTTGCCAGTGTCAAAGTACATACAGTGTAAACTCTTTATAACGTTATCCTTTATAACGATAAACTCCCTATAACGTTGAAGTGAGCCCAACTTGGTTGGTTTGCGTTAAAACCCATATATTGAAACACTCTTTATAGCGATACGCCATTCTCTATTACGAAGAAATGTGTTCATATTTTTAGGCAGTAAATATTTATTATCGGTATTATTGTTTATGTTATGTTATCAGGTAACAAAAAACTTTGAAGCTCCGAAACATCCGATGTCGGTCTAGCTTTTGTTATCCTTAATTGCCTTGAACACGTGCAGTAAGACGCATTGTTTTCTCGGAAGTGATGGTCTTCGACCAAGCATACTGGGTACCTATCGTATTATCAGTCGTAAACCTACTTTGAAACTGTTAACATGGCCAGTAAACGGAAAGCGATTAGTGTTGACGAAAAAGTTTGTGTGATACGTGCGATTGAAAAGGGTGAAAAGAAAAGTGACGTTGGAAGGCGTTTTGAACTAAGTCAATCCACTGTTGCTACCATTTGGAAAAACCAAAAAACAATTCTACAGGCGGCGCTGGAAGGAAACTCTTCTAAAAAATTAAGAAAGCCAAAATTCGAAGACTTAGATCAGGCAATGTTGTCGTGGTTTAACAATCAGCGCCAGAATAATGTACCCATCTCGGGGCCAATTGTAAAAGCTAAGGCTGAAAAGTTTGCCAACCAACTTGGCATAATTGACTTTAAAGCATCTGAAGGTTGGCTCGGAAAATTTAAGCACCGTCACCAAATTACGTACGGTAAAATGAACGGAGAGGCGCGGGATGTCGATATTAATGTGACTAACAATTGGATTAGTACAGTATGGCCTAAATTAAAGATGAAGTACTCACCAGAAGACATTTTTAATGCAGATGAAACTGGCCTTTTTTTCAAGTTGACTCCCGACAAAACTTTAAAATTCAGAGGGGAAAAATGTGTTGGAGGAAAACTGTCTAAAGAGCGTATTACAGTTCTAGTGGCTGCCAATATGAGTGGCACAGAAAAAAGAAAGCTCTTAGTTATAGGCAAATCGAAAAACCCTCGGTGTTTCAAGAACATAAAACAGTTGCCAGTTACGTACAAAGCAAACAAGTCAGCTTGGATGACATCGCAGATTTTTGAAGAGGAAGTGAGAAAATGGGATGCTGAATTAAAATCACGGAAAATCTTGCTTCTAGTAGACAATTGTCCTGCTCACCCAATCATATCTAATCTTCGAAACATAGAGTTAGCATTTTTCCCAGCTAATACAACCAGTATTCTACAACCAATGGATCAGAGTGTCATTAAAAGCATAAAGGGCCACTATAGACGGAAAATGTTGATGGATATGATCGAAACTGACGGCAAGGTCTCGATCAACATGCTACAGGCAGTGAACTTCTTATCAAAAGCCTGGGAAGAGGTAACAGCAGCCACTATCCAACATTCTTTTCGACATGCTGGATTATGTAGTAGCCAAGAAACGAACCAATTTGACAGTGAAGACAATCTACCACTGAGTGAATGGATAAGCCAGTTCGACATACCAAACAATTTCAACGAAGATCTACAATCGTACGAAAATATAGATGAGGATGTAGCCACAACTGGTACACTTACAGATGAACAAATTGTTGATTTAGTGTCAAAAAGTCAGGAAACACCCGATAATCAAGATGAAGAAGATGATCAAGTGGACAAAGCCGAATCACCACCAACAATTCAACAAGCCCTAGATGCCGCTAAGTTGGTAGAAAAATTTTTGCTGTTTAATCAAGACGATTCCACCACACATCTAGATATGAATAGAATACATAAAATAATACAAAACAAGTACTGGCATAGCAAAAAACGTCAAACAAAGTTATCAGACTATATGTATAAACAATAATTTATAATACATACATATTAAAAAATCTTGTTAATATGGTTGTTTTTTTGTTCACTCCATATAACGAAAACTCTCTATAACGACAAAAAATGCTCAGTCCCTTGAGTTTCGTTATAAAGAGTTTACACTGTATTTTAAAGTGCATCAAGTTAATAATATTGTGCATCATGAGTCATTGATTCATCACGCTAAACAGTCAGGTCAAGTCTCAGTCAAGTCAAAAATTGCTCCAGTAAAATGGTAGAATCTTTACTGAAACTTCCTACGGAGTTTTGGAGGGAAAATGGAAACACAGGTTCCCTTCTTTTGAATTGCTTGCCCACACTCACGTACATTAACGAACACTTAATGGTTAATAATCTACCATTATTATACATTAACAATTGAAGAAACACAAGTTTAGGAAAATAATTCAAGACTGATAACCTGACGTCTCAAGATGGCCGCCAAAACTCTGAATGACGGTTACAGATGACAGTGACAGAATCTTTTTTTTTGTGGCATTGTAACTAATTGCCTTTGTCAAAATAAATATATACACCAATACAAAAATCTTGTATTTATTTAAATAATTTGCCCGCACTCGCGCATATTTACGAACACTTAATGTTATAATTATTCACTCGCCAGGATTCTCACAGACCCCTAAATACTGAAACCCAGGGTCATGAACAGGCATTTTAAAAAATTCTGAGTTTGGTTAAGTATAGGGTTTATGAGTTCTCGAAAATTTTCATTTCACGGGTTTCGAGAATTATTGAACATGATTTTTCGGCAATTCCCGGGTCTTCCCGGAACTTAAATCTCCTTGAATTTAAAGTATAACTAGAATTAAAATGCCATTTGGAGATTACCAATGCGAATGTCAAATAACCATTCAATAAATTACAAAACCTTCAGGTTTAAATTCAAAAAGTCTTAACTACCCACACATCTGTTATCTAAAAGCAACCATAGCGTCATAGTAATAAAAGCGGTATAGTAACGAAAATAGATAAAAACAGTTTAACAATCTTGTTTGTGATCTTGAAATATAATGATGCGTAGTAAATTTACTGAAAAATAAATTATTCTGTCATTCTTAGATATATACCAATAGTGTCACTAAAATACGTATTGTTTGTCATTGTCACACCTTTTACCAGAAGGATAGGCAGACACAAAGGACCGCGCCGCATAGGTACTACAATCATTGATACTCGTATTGACAACTAGATGTGCAATAACGCTCCCAATGCAATGTGATGCGAGAGAAAAGATGACCGTAGTCACTTATAGGTTCTCTATCAGTTAGTATTTGACTTAACGGCAACATTGTCAAATCGATTGCAGCGGCCTACGCTTTTTTCTTGTCAGATGTATGAAGTTTGCTCGTCTACCTCCAACGACCCTCCAACCCATTGTCCATGATTTGTTTTGGTATACCATGCTCTACGATGGCGGTCACGGATGAGACGATGTTTTTACGACATTTTCTTTGCCGCTAATTAGCTTGCTCTGGGTGCTATAGATATTTAATCCGCCCCACTGCATGCCTCAATCATGCCGGCTAACGGAGGCCGAGCCCGGCAGTCTGCAAAAATCAGACTACAGAGTTGTCTCAAGCGATCTCTGCCTACGGACCACAAAGCACAACATCAGACAGTGTGATCACATGCCGAGCAACTATAACAAATTATAGTAAATTGCAGATAAAGGGTTATCAAGTTATTTCAATTTGTTTATAGGTATTTTAAACTATTACACAAATAAAAAAATAGGGTAAGTTTACATATAATCTATTAAAAGAAAATTATACGTTATCTCAAGTAGAAGGTTGTATGTTTTGTTACGTTTAAATAGGGTGACTATGATTTTTGCTTTCTCGATTTTCTTTGAAATAAAGTCAAATAGAAATCACAAAAGTACCCGGATCGTACTAAAGTTCGAGGTTCCAGGCTCGAGAGTGACAAATGATTTTTTTTTTTTATTGTAGCTCGACATGTGACAACACTCCGCCTGATGTAAAGCTAGAGTGCGGTCCATGAATGGAAACAACTGCTACCACAGAGAAATCTCTACGGGCTGCAGTCCCCTCCACTATGCCGGCTTGAGGAGACGAGCATGTACCATCTAGATTGACAGTGCACACTCCTCTCTTATACCTGGCTACTTTCAAACTATCCCCGAAACGCGACAAGGTCACTTCACGGGTGTTACATTCGAAAGTGGTGGTACTGCCCCAGGACGACAGACTGGACAAATAACCATCATCAGTCTGCCTACCACTCTTTAATAGTGCCTATAAAACTTATAATACGATTAAATTATAAAATAGCGTGCTTTTTATTTTACTCTTTGTATTTCTGATTATTTACTCGTTTTATGGTCACAATACAAAAGTGTCATATCACGTGTCTTAGAGGCTGGTTTGCCAGTTCATCTTAATTCAGCGGTCTCGCACGACCGCCTCGTAAATTAATTACCGGTATTATTAAATAGAAGTCCGAACTTTTAAAAAATATACAAAATATATAAATAAATAAATTAGTGAAATTGTAAACGTGATAAATTGTTTTGTATTTTGTGATTTTCATTGCGTTTTTTATTTGAAAGATTTTAACCAAATGGTTTCTGAATGGGATAAGTACTAAGAATGTTTAGAAATAAGTAAAACGTAATTACATGTTGAAAATTAGGGCAAAATTTATGGTCTGTCATGTGACCACTGCTGCTACATTTTGGTGCCCCATATTGTGGTTTAGTTATGTTTGTTAAATTAGTTACGACTATTATTATTTTAATTTATAATTCAGTTTTTTTTATGTTATTATAAACACAGGCTATAATTGACGAGTTTCATATGGCTGTCTTCTCGTCATATGCCTTTCCGAAGCCAAAAGTAGATTCTGACGATGAACAAGTGCATGCTAAGTCCATGCCTACGTTAATAAAGTAATTTTCATTTCATTTCATTTCATTACCACAAAGAAATATGTGCAGGCAACAGTCACCTCCGCTGTGCTCCGATTTGAGCGAATGTGCGCCATACTGGTTGATCTTTTTGTATCTATTTTCTGAGAAAAAACAGGAGCAATTTGGTTGGAATAATTACTCCTTAACATTGATTTATAAGTAATGCCATTATTTCTCTTTACATTTATTTTATTTAAAAAACTAATCAGGCTGAAGAAGCAAGTTATGTTAGCTACTCTCTAAACGTAAAAAATATTAATTACTGTTTAAATATTAGTACTTTCAATAGAGCGTTTATTTATACAAAACTATAGTTTCACTTCCATTACATGTTCACTTACACATGTGATTTCTAACGTTAATTTATCACCAGCAATGTATATAATAAAACCTACGTAATACTTATACTTAAACGTTTCATAAATAAATATTACATATAGATAACGAGATGATCACGATTTCTAACCTAGACTGTACTTCATTCACATACTAAAGATAATACCTAGGTCTTAAATAAATGACTTAGGTCTTACGTCATCATTTAATGACTTAGATAATATAGGTTATGTTGTTTAGTGTACAAGTGTAGCGTGTACAATTTACACACTAGGTGATGTATACAATATTTTTAGCTCATTGTTTGAGCGGCTGTGGTCTAGCGGTAGAGGACGCGGACCAATGTAACTATATTATGTACTTTGGGCGCTTAATGTCCGCTTCTAGCACTAGTGTAGTACAGCCATTAAACAAAATAGTTATAAATATACTCTTACAACACGACTTTACCTCTTTAGGGTAGGCAAGAGACTATGGAGCAGCAATCTCTTAGTTTACAAGCCGCTTTCATCTCATCCACCTTCTCATGCATGGCTAACCTTTGAGGGTGCTCGTAACTATAACGGCGTTCGTCCGGTCGTTATGAGACGGCATTGCGGGGAAAGGAAAATTCCCATTCGCCTAAGAAAAATGGGCCCACAATTTTTTTCTCGAGTTTGTCGATGATTTTTAGTTCGTTAGATTATTATTTTATTAAATGCTTTAATAATTAATTGATGATATATGTTATTGTCGTTTGATTGGTTAACGACGTGTTGATATAATTGCAATAAATAAATTAAAAAATAAGATATTATTTTAAAATTTTGTTTTGTTAACAAATTATTAAATATGAAGTGGGACCAAAAATGGGCATTGTTCTATACGCATTCTCCGTAACTACGCCGATAACTTTTTCCACTCTCACTATTCCGTCCTACAGCCCGTTAGGCTTCAATATCAATCCAACTGCCCCAACACTGTTTTTATAACATTATTATCAAAAATAAATAATAGATTAGGTTTATTAGATAACAAAAATTCTAACGTCAACCTTTAGCAAATAAAGTTTTTTTCCCATGACAATTACTCTGTTAGTGTTTAATTGCCTATTTTTGTGACAAAACATCTGATAAGCTGGATTTTAAATGACTAGTGTTGTACCAAAGTGTCGTCCCCTACACATGGGTCGAAGTCGCTTTATCGATAAATTATATTCTGGCGAAGCGTACCCCCACATTCAAGTGTAGCACTCGTGAAAGGATCCAATCGGGTTTCAAGTTCAGCTTGGAAGTAGCTAAGTATAACTAGAGAAGCGTACACCATCAACACGGATAATATACATTGCATATTCGTCTCCTCATTGCATTTCTCTTCGATAGCAGTTGTTACCGACCGAACTCACTCTAGCAGTGTTGTCATATGAAAAAATATTGGTTTTGATACTTACGTTCGAGAAAGTATCTTGCTTATTTTTGAATGCCTTTAAGAATTCATCCGCAGTCGTAAACCAGGACACTCTTGGCTTATATACAGAATCCTGGTCGGCTCCTGATTGAATGCTTTTTTTCAATTCTTTTCAGTTCTTGATAATAAGACGATCTTAGATTCTTGATTTTTTTCGGAATATCTTTAATCGAGAGACCGGGAATGTTCAATGTGTCGAAAATTACTTTTTGTGCCTTCTCTCTTGCGATTCTGTTTTTGTACAAAGGATTTGTTGTATCCCACAAGCATTCACACTCGCGGTATATTTCTACTAGTTTTAACATTTGTGTATCAGTGAAACGTTCAGCCATTTTGTTTGTTACTCTGTTGCGTCACTCGTAGCCGTTATACCGCATGCGGGGTAACGTCCACCGCCTATTAAAAAACAAGCGTGACTGAGTGAGGTGAATATAGTCACATTGCGTGCGGGGAACCACCTAACCGGGGCGGGGAATCGCCGCATGCTGGATATCGACTAGAGCCGCGAAACTATAAATATAAGATCTACATAAAATCGCGTACGGGAAGGTAGAATAGAGGAATTTCCGCTAATGGATGTGTTAGGGTGGTTTGCACCAGAGATGGCCGGTTAAAGTAACTTTGACTGTTACTTTAACTTTAACTTTGACAGTTACCTTTACTTTTACTCCACGCGCGTTGCACCATCGTGTAAATTAATTCGTTATAGTTAAAAGGGTTGCTGGTGTAAATGAATTCTCTCAATACAAACAAGAGCGGCTTTTCAAAGATTTGACGTTAGCGACATTGATTTAACTATTACTTTAACTTTGACCGGCCGAAATTCGCCAGTAACGGTTAAGGTTAAAGTAATCGTCAAATGTGACAGATTTTTTTTGAAGCAAACCAATTTTAACTTTAACCATTACTTTAACGTGACAGTAATAGTTAAGTCATATGGTGCAAATGGACATTAGTGATCATAGGACCAAGTATATTTACATTTACGACGTCACGGCGTACAGTGGAGAGCCACCAATCAGACAAACAAATGAAGCGATCGTATTGGTCGAGAGGTCTCGCTTTAAGCCGTGACAATGTAAATGCAAACTTAGGCATCTGAACATCCGTGCGCATAACACATAAGGCACATTTCAGCTGACTGTTTTGTGTGTGTTAATCATAATTTAACAATAAAAGAACATGTAGTTTATGTATGCATCTATAATAAGAATAGAATGGACTCAATGTTTGCTTCAGGTAGCGTGTCGTTACAGTTCTAAACGAAAATTTTAATTAATGTTTCCATTGTCACGAATTCACGATACAGGGCCTAAAGTCACAGGCCAGTCGACAGTTGTCACTAAGTTGTCACTTGATCGAATCGAAAACAAAATTTGACGTTTCACTGTCATGATAACGAAACGTCAAATCCCATATATTTTATTGTCGATTCGATCAAGTGACAACCTTGACTTTTACCCCTAGGCGATTCCAGTTAGATGATTAGTCCGATCTTGAATGCGACAACACGTACTGCCTCATCCACTACATCATACGTTCATGGTCCAATGATAGGCCCCGTAGAATAAAAACGAACAAAACTGGTATTCACGGGTCGGGCGTGTTTCCAAAGCGGGGTCGTTCGCCCGCATGCGGAGACGACCCCTCACTATTTATCAATACCTTCGACTGCAGTTGTCGCGTTGCTGTTTCTGGTACCAAATTGATGTTTGACAGTGATTATTACGCTAATTTACGCGTACAATACGCTAAATATTAAATAATAACCAGATTAGCATGATTTTAATTCATTTCATTAATTAAAGTTCGTTGCCATTTAGGGTTCAACAAAAAAATATATTTTTCAGTTTACACGTATATCTACCATTTTTACCTGAAGTCAGTCTTAGAGTGGTAGGCAGAGTGATGATGGTTATTAACCTCTAATAAGGCGTGGACTAAAAATTAATTTCTGTCAAAACATCTGATAAACGCTTGGGAATTATTAGATATAATCTAAGTTTACAATGTTACACTGAAACAAACTTTATATGATGCCAAGTAATCTTCGCTATTGTTTTTAAGATCTCTAAAATTGTTTTATGTAGTTTTTTATGATTATATTATAGATAGTGGTATTTCTTTAGGTTTACTTTATTAAACGCGAAAATAAAGTCTTGTGTTGCTTTCTTAACAGTTACAATACTTTACAATTTTTTTTTTATGTGGCATTATAACAATTTGCCAGTGTCAAAGTAAATATTTTTTACATCAAGTTAATAATATTGTGCACTCATTCATTCATCACACCAAACAGTCAGGTCAAGTCTCAGTCAAGTCAAAAATTGCCCCAGTAAAGTGGTAGAAATCTTTACTAAAACTTCCTTCTACCTTCTTTTTAATTGTTAGCCCACACTCACGCACGTTCACGAACACTTAATGGTTAATAATCCACCATTATTACACATTAACACTCGAAGAAACGCAAATTTAGGAAAATAATTCAAGACAGATAAACTGATGTCTCAAGATGGCCGCCAAAACTGTACAATATAATTGTCACTTAACAGTAATTTTTTAAATATTAATTTTTGGCTTATTATGATGATTTTATGATCAATTTGAGCGTGTAAAGAGACATATACTAATCCCATTATCCACGTAACAGTACCAATACCAAAACGATATTAAAAGTTTTTATTATAATTAGCTATAATAAATATTAGCTATAATATTTATTATATCAAGCCGCAATGAACGTGTAGCATCTCGAATACAAACGCGCGAAGTCGTCTTCTCTCGCGAAGTCGTCGTCGTATTCACATTTCTTGATTTTTTTTATGACGTATACAACTTTTGGTTCACTGGATCGGTAATTGGTATATCTATTTTCACCCTGTATATTTATTTATAAACGAATTGGCAGTGTAGAAAGAGGACATGCTACGAAGAAGTTCGATCGAATTGGTCCACAGGAGTTGAGAGAGCGCGGTTGTGGCGAAAGTGATATATGTACTCGTAGAGAGAGAAGTCGCTGGCACTTCATATAATAATCTCTGCCTTCCTGACACATGAGTGTGATAAATACGATTTAATGTAAATTAAACTCAGCGATTTATTTTAATCAAGTTTCTTGCGTAAATTAAGTCAGGCGTAAATGATCTGTATTAGATTTAGGTGTAAAATTTGTAATTAATGTTTTTCCTTTATAAGGGTAAGCAGCAATGCTCTGAAAGGTGTTTGTTTTTATTGTCCAGGCAACTGCTACTATAAATGTCTATAATAATTCATAGTTGACAGTGCATATTCCTCTCGTTATACCTGGTTATTTTCAAGCTGACTCTAAAACGCGACTAACATTACTTAACAGATATTACACTTGAAAGTCTGCGTCGGGATCGCCTAAGGGTATTGCTAAAAAGGTTAGCAAGCTGCATGCAAAGCTAAAAAGAGCTCATTTAATTGACTGGAGGTCGCCGATGTCCAGGTTTGACCTCACTCCTGAGGGGCTTCGCAAAGCTGGTGTCGCCATCCAGGGGTTAAAGTTAAAAGCCGTCGATTGGATTGTCACTGTCACCTAAGTGATAACGAAACATGTGCCCCAGTGATTAGACCCAGGTAGGCAGACTGATGATGGTTATTTGTCCAGTCTGTCGTCCTGGGGCAGTACCGACACTTTCGAATGTAACACCCGTGAAGCGACCTTGTCGCGTTTCGGAAATAGTTTGAAAGTAGCCAGGTATAAGAGAGGAGTGTGCACTGTCAATCTAGATGGTACATGCTCGTCTCCTCAAGCCGGCATAGTGGAGGCGACTGCAGCCCGTAGAGATTTCCCTGTGGTAGCAGTTGTTTCCATTCATGGATTGCACTTTAGCTCTACATCAGGCGGAGTGCTGTCACATGTCGAGCTACAATAAAAAAAAAAAGGTTTGGTCTAGATCCGCTACTGACGGTGTCTACAGTGTCTCGAATCAGTGAATCGAGTGATCCTGTGATTAATTCTGTTTTTTTTTAAATTATAATTAAATAATATTAAGAAATAAAGTTTATTAAAGCCTTTATTTGTTAGTTCCATTAATGTCGGTCATCGTAGTGTTGATTCCATTCTTATCAACAGACCAAACTTTGAAATCTGGTAAATTCACAAGAAAACGATTCTGTATCTCAGTGACGCATGCCTTCAGTACATCATAAGCTTGCTCTTTGCTTAAACCTGTAAACATAATATTTAAATAAAGCAGACAGAACGAGGACAAAGACAACATAAACACATAACACTCAAACTTGAGACAAATATATACTTTTTAAAAGTTATTTTCCACCGAGGACTAAACCCAGGATTCTCGCGCGTGTTAAGTGTAAGCCAACGCCTCAATTTACGCTGAATCGGCGATAAGCAATTTAATAACAAACAATATGCAACTAAGCATTTATTTTCTATATAAACCGACAGACCCCGCACAAACATTGATTGTGAACTTAACCTTAAGAACATAAACACCTATTAAAGATTTAAATTGTATTTTTAAAAACATAATAAGTTTAAGGAGTATTTTAACTGGCGCAGCCGGTAGGATTCCCTAAGTCGTTGTTAGAAAAATTGTGACCTCGACTTGTGTCCTAACACTTAATAGGGAAGAAGACCAAAATAAATAAGTGAAATTACTCTCAAGTTCTGGACACAATCCATCAGGGAGGAGATGGAAATATCGACGGGAATGTAAGTAAAATCGTTTACATCCTTTAAAATAGATCCTTAAATTCTTCTCCTTTTCAAAAAGCGTATACTCTTTCATCGCTAAATTCAAAAAATTAATTAATAGCGTATTGTAGATATACCTAATATAAGTAATAAAATAAAGAAAAGGAAAAATGGAAAATACAGTAAACAGAGTCCCTATGGATATGTTGAAGCTCATACCACTATTCGATGGTGATAGTAGATTGTTACCCCTCTTCATAAAGAAATGCGAGTACATAATTAGCGCATTCCAAGGGGGGGAAATACAGAATGAATATCTCTTCCATGTAATTACGAGTAGGTTGACTGGAGAAGCAGCCAAACTAGTCGGAGAAAGGGACACCATTGTAACATGGGAAGAACTAAAATATTTAATGGGAGCCCACTTTGGCGACCCGAGAACGGAAGATTGTCTAGTATTAGAGTTAGAATCATTAAAAATTAAATATAATGAAAGTTATTTAGAATTTTGTCATAGAATTCAACATACAAAAAGTATTTTGTATGCAAAGATAAATCAAGTAATTAGTGACATTAATTTGAAAAATGCGAAGCAAAGTATATATAGTAATACGGCACTAAACGTATTTTTATATAACTTACCCCATAGTCTAGTTAGGATTTTAAGATTAAAAAATGTTCAGACGCTGGAAGAAGCGCTGAGTAGCGTATTAGAAGAAGAAAATTTTAATACAGTATATAATCAAAAAAATAAAGGTGTCAATAATAATAATAATCAGAAACACCAATTTAGGTCACAAAGTAATGTGCAAAATAATAATAATAATAATAATGGTGGATTTGGTAATTTTAACAGATTCAATAATAATAATAATAATTCAAATAAGTTTAACGGCAATAACAATTTTAATAGAAATAATAATAATAATAATTTTAATAAAAATAATTCAAATAATTTCAACGGTAATAACGATTTTAGTAGAAATAATAATTTTAATAATAATAACAATTTTAAATATCCTAATCCTCAAAATAAGTTTTTGAACAATAATAATATTAGTCGTCCATTTAACGATCAAAGAATGTTTTCGCCAAGACCAAATTCGAATTATAGAAATCCCCATGGTAACAACAATTTCTATAATAACCGCAATTGGAATACGTCATCGTACGTGCCTTATCAGCAGCAAGCGTTCCATGCGCCGACGCAGCAAGTGTCGGATTCGAATAACACTGACGTAACTATGCGTACGGCGTCAGGTCGACAAAGGGTGAATTGTACCAACGATGAGTATCAAAGTGAGCCTAGCACTTCGCAAGATGCAAATTTTACAATCCAGGCCTCAGACGACGGGAAAGGATAGAACTAAATTGTAGTTCCGTGTTAAATCTGCCACATATATTTGTGCCGGAGTTAAAATCTAAGTTTTTGATAGATACAGGGAGTACCCGTTCATTTATAAGTCCACAAAAGGCTAAATTATTTTATGATAAATATATATCATATGAGCCTTTCGAGGTGGTTAGTACTCATGCTGCTAGTACACATGAGCATATAATCAATATCCCATTACCGAAAACATTTAGGTGTAATGAGAATCATAAGTTCTATGTGTATAGCGTAGATAACAGATATGATGGTTTAATAGGTAGTGACCTACTTAAACAATTACATGCACAAATAGACATGAAAACACAGACGCTTTTCATGAAAAATAATTATTTGCCAATTATTTATAGTCCGCCAATGCGCGAAAAATACGTAATACCCGCACGTAGCGAGTTAAGAGTTAATATCCCGGTAAAATTAATGAATGGTGAAGGTATTTTAGATTATAAGGAATTTCGCCCTGGAGTTAGGATGCCAGCAGCGATAGTAAATTGTATAAATGGATCTGCCAGTACTGTAATACAGAATTTATTACAGACTGACTGTACTATTACTGTAACTGGTCCCTTTGATATAGAAAATTTTAAAATGGAGCAGATACAGGTGAACAATATTGAAAGTAACGAGGATATATTATTAAATAATCTAAATAAGTTAAGAATTGAGCATATGAATGAAGAAGAAAAATCATGCATATTAAATTTGTGCAATGATTATAAAGATATATTCTATAGCGAAGAACTGCCTCTAACGTTCGCGAACGACGTTAAACATAGGATACGTACTAAGAATGAGGACCCTATTAATATTAAAGCCTATAGGCAACCCCCAGCAGAAACTATGGAAATTAAGAACCAAGTCGAAAAGATGTTAAAGGATGACATCATCAAGGAATCACACTCTCCTTGGAGTGCACCAGTACATTTGGTACCCAAGAAGATGGATGCATCAGGTGAAAGAAAATGGAGAATGGTTATCGATTATAGGCGTTTAAATGAAATAACGATCGACGATAAATATCCGTTACCTAATATAAACGATTTATTTGATAAATTAGGAAAGAGTTCATACTTCACTACATTAGATTTAGCAAGCGGTTACCATCAGATTGAGGTGGCACAGGAGGATCGTGCTAAAACTGCGTTTAGTACACCATTCGGGTTGTACGAATTTAATAGAATGCCATTTGGGTTGAAAACGGCACCCGCAACATTTCAGAGAGCAATGGATAACGTACTGAGAGGACTGAATGGCCTACATTGCCTAGTGTACCTCGATGACGTCATAATATTTTCAAAAAGTTTAGAGGAGCATTTATTTAAATTAAGAAGTATATTCGATAGGTTCAAAGAAACTAATTTTAAGATACAGTTAGACAAATCAGAGTTTTTAAGGAAAGAAGTTTTATATTTAGGACATACTATAACTAAGGAAGGTCTTAGACCAAATAGCGATAAAATAAACGCAGTATTAAATTTTCCCTTACCCCAAACTGTAACGGAGATTAAAAGTTTTTTGGGATTGATAGGATACTACAGAAAATTTATTAAAGATTTTGCTAAAATTGTAAAACCTTTAACTGTATGTTTAAAGAAGAAAAAAGGAATTATTATAAACGATGAATATAAAAATGCATTTCAAATATGCAAAACCCTATTAACTAACGCGCCACTCCTACAGTACCCTGATTTTACGAAACCGTTTGTGCTAACCACTGACGCATCAAATTTTGCGATCGGTGCTGTTTTGTCACAAGGTGCGATCGGGTCGGATAAGCCAATCGCATACGCAAGTCGTGGGTTAAACGACACCGAATGTAGGTACAGTACGATTGAAAAGGAGTTACTAGCGATAATATGGGCGGTAAAACATTTTCGACCTTATTTGTATGGTAATAAGTTTACAATTTATACGGATCACAGACCCCTGGCGTGGCTTTATTCGTTAAAGGAACCCAATAGTAAATTGACTAGATGGAGACTTCGTTTACAAGAATATGATTTTGAAATATTTTATAAGAAGGGTAAACAGAACACGAATGCCGATGCATTATCAAGAATAAAATTAAATATTACTAATAATGATTCAGAGTCGATGATAGTAAACGTTGATGAAAATTTAGAAGAACAATTAGAAGAGATAACTAGGGAAATAACTAGGTTAAGCAGACCGGAACCTGATATAGAAACTATAGAATTAAGTGATTCAGATGACAATGAAACGTCACATTCAGTTACTAATAGGGAACATGATGGGATACCAATTTTACACGAAGCTATAGATACAAAACCTCGACAAATACTGATATATACATGGTTTAAAAATGAATTAAGTGTAAAAGATATATCTAACCCTAAACAAAAAATTATGGAAGTGCATATGCCACTTAATAACTTTGATATAGTTAAGCAATTTCTTAAGGAATATATTGATTATAAATATAAATACTTTATCTACTTTGAAGATAATAAATTTCGTTCTATGTTTAATAAAATAGTTATACAGTTATATAAAAAGGGAACACAGAATATAATAGAATGTACGGAAAGGGTAGTTAATGTTACTGATGAAAAGGATCAAAAGGATTTAATAATTAAGTATCATGAAGGGAAAACTTGCCATAGAGGAATTAAAGAAACTTTTACAAGAATTAGGAGACATTATTGGTGGAATAATATGAAAGAAACAATAACTGCATTTATTAATTCTTGCGAACAATGTAAGAAAATGAAATATGAGAGAAACCCTATTAAGCCACCTATACAGTTAACGCAAACGCAATTTATACCGTTTGAAGAAGTTTTTATAGATCTTCTATATATAGAAAATAGTTACTATTTAACCATAGTAGATGCATTTAGTAAGTTAGCACAGGCTATTAATATACCTAATAGAAGTACACCAGAAGTTGTGAGGGCATTAATTAAATATTTTAGTATGTATGGAATTCCACAGAAGATTAATAGTGACCCAGGTTCAGAGTTTAATAATGAATTGATTAAGGAACTTTTAAATTTATATAAAATTGAAATGCATATAGGAACACCGAATAATCCCAGCTCAATGGCTATTGTAGAACGCTTTCATTCTACAATTATTGAAATATATAGATTGGCTAAATATGATAAAAGCGAGTTAGACGCGGCATCAGTGATGACGTATGCAATTATGGCTTATAATAATACAATTCATAGCGCAACTAACTTTACTCCATTTGAAGTAGCGTTCGGACACACCGAATTAGGAAGTGTTTTTGATATAGACAGAGATCGTAATTTGCATCAAAAATTATTGCAAGATCATAGAAAAAGGTTGAAAGTTTTATATGAGCATTTAAGCGACAAATTGTTAGGTGATAAAATTAAGGTTAGAGATAAAAGAGGAGGAGAAACTCCACCGAAAATAGATGAAGGACAGGAAATATTTATGAAGAATACCAGGACTAGAAAGGCAAAAGATTTGCCTCGTTTTGAGAAAGCTATAGTGACAGGACAGGTCGATAGGAATATAGTTCCAGTGAAAGTAAAGAAAAGACATACAAGAGTTGCTCTAAAGAATATAAAACGACCCCCGCAGGTGGATACTGTTGCTGGCACTAGCAGGAGAAGGAACATCGATAAAGATGAACAAAGTAGAGAACAATCCAGGAATAACTCGGATAAAGATGGGAACAGCTCTTGTGAAGATTGATAAATGGGAGATAATTAAAACTATAGATTTAAAGCTTATTGGTAAGCAATTATTTTATAACATAAACGAATATAAGAATTTAGAAGTTATTTTAGAAAATAATAATGAACTACGTAAGGAAACGTTAGGATTTAGGAAACAAATAGATTATTATGAAATTATTTGTACGGATAAACTATATCAAATATTACCTACGGAAATGAGAAGAAGAAAGAGAGGAATTTTGAATCCCTTAGGCTCTGTAATAAAAATATTAACAGGAAATTTAGATAATAATGACGCAATAAAATACAACGAAGAAATTGAATACTTAAGAACAAAAGAGCATAATATAGAGAATAAAATATCTCTGATTACAACTGCTCTAGATAGTTTTGTTAACGTGTCATATAAAATGAATTACAATTTAAAATACTTAAATTACAAGACTAAGCAAATAGAAAATGCTTTTAATAAAACAATGCACAATAGTCAGCTAATTGTAATCTTGAATGGAATGAATCAGATTTTAAATAACTTTCAATTTATTTATACAATGTTAGCAGAAATAGAAACTGCCATATCTTTTAGTAAATTACACACAGTACATAGATCTATTATTAATTCGACAGAATTAATTAATATTTTAACTCCTATTGAGAAACACGTGAAATTCGTTTATCCTATAAATAAGATTAATTTAGTTAGATTAGAACAAAACATTGTAATGAAGTGTTACATAGATGATAAAATGTTAGTGTTTATTTTAGAAATCCCTATTGTAGATAAAGAGATATATAGCTATTTCAAAGTAATTCCCGTTCCAATGTATAATTCCTTTAAACACTATACTTATACCATAATACCTAAATATCCTTATACCCTTGTAAACGGTTTGAAATACAGACCCGCGATAAATAGATGTGAAGAAATTGAAGAAAAGAAATTTCTCTGTGAAGAAGATGACTTAGTTTCATATCCAGTTTCAACTTGTATCGAAGAACTTATGCTAATGAAGAATAATTACACTAAATGTCAACAAAAGAAAATAAAAATTGAGACTACGAAAATTCAACGCGTCTCAAATTACGAATGGATCTTGTACGCTGAGAATAATATTATAATAACAGAAAAATGTTCAAATGATATCTTGAAATTTAATCTACGAGGAACATACGTTCTCACACCCAACTATAAGTGTGAAACGTTAGTAGACAGAACATATATCGGAGCGAAGACCAACGCCACCGAAAGCAGCATGGACATCCCACGGATCCAGTTACCAGAAGAACACCTGGAGGACAGCAAAAGGAAAGAGACGACGGATCTACGAGGAGTCGACCTAACAAACCTCAAGGATATTGTCAGCAGAATTAAATATAGTGATATAATAAAAGACCCAATATTTAGTGTTAGCATAAGCATCTGGACAATTATATTATATATTATATTATTAATTTTAGTTATACTTTTCATACTGTTTAAATATAATAAATTAAAATGTATTAATAATCAAAATCACCCGAAGCAGGACAAACCAACTTCGGATGATTTCGAACTTAAGGGGGGAGGTGTTAAGTGTAAGCCAACGCCTCAATTTACGCTGAATCGGCGATAAGCAATTTAATAACAAACAATATGCAACTAAGCATTTATTTTCTATATAAACCGACAGACCCCGCACAAACATTGATTGTGAACTTAACCTTAAGAACATAAACACCTATTAAAGATTTAAATTGTATTTTTAAAAACATAATAAGTTTAAGGAGTATTTTAACTCGCGCCCCTTAAAACTTCGCATCTGTAGGTACGTGCCTAGTTTGCCTAGATAACTTCACCACATAGACCGCACTCTAGTTTTATATAACGACGAGCCTAGTTTATCAGTGTTACTCGTATTTTATTGTTTACCCTCGACGTTTAATTACTATACTAGCTAGTCTTCTCTATTACTATTGATGTTGATCTATACTAGCACACGAACCTTGCCGTGAATCCGGCGTAAACAATGTATCCCTCCCCATTCGCAAACCTGTGCGGGCAGCAGTCGCCTCCACTATGCCGGCTAGAGTGACAGTGCACACTCCTCTAGTTATACCTGGCTACTTTCAAACTATTATTAAACGCGACAAGGTCACTTCACGGGTGTTACATTCGATAGTGGTGATACTACCCCAGGACGGCAGACTGGACAAATAAATTACCATCATCAAAGCTACATTGGTACCGGTCAGAATTAGCGAGGTTCGAGCATGGGTCTCGTCGATCGTAAGTTCACGCGTCTTGCCGCTAGACCACGGCCGCTCTAAACACATTTTTAAATACTGAATTCTCAAAAACCGAATAACGAGATGCCCCTCTTAAGAAAACCGACCCGTACGAGAACATTTTTTGCTACAAGTACCTATAGAAATGTATATAACATACCTAATTTAAACATCCGATCTAAAACACCAAGACAAAGATATCCACCATAACCATGGCATGCATAAGGTACCTTCACACATGAAGCCAGGTAGTCCATATAGTATAATTGAGCTCCTAATTCTTTATCGTAGCCAGCAATTAGAATATTCACATTGTATGGTACCTTAAATATTTAAAAACATGTTGACAAACTTATAGAATTACCTGTCGCAATGTTAAAATTAAAACTAAAGAGACTCCTCAAGTCTACAATACGTGTACGCCTGCAAAGGTAGATATTAGCTAGACAAGTTTATTTTACTACTAACAAAAATTACCTAATACCAAACACGCAATAAAGATTTCATTTCATTACCGCTAGGACTAGTCAATTTTAACATTATTACGTTATTCGTGTTTCTTTCTTAGTTTTATATTGTCAGTTTTTCAAGCCAGTGCAGGAAGCCATTTGGTCGCCGAAGAAAACGGTTCTGCGCGTCCTTTTTGTATCGCATAATTGACAAGTAGAATGCTTTGCCCTCCTATGTGTTCTCCCAGTCCTTTCACCTTGGATCCTTCAAGCGGAGCGTGAAAAAGCACCTTCTCAGGCCGGCATAGTTGTGGCGACTGGAGCCACCGTGCGAGCGGTTCTCTAGTCATCAATGCTCACGGACCTCCACTGTGTTTACCATCAGACCAGTCGAGATCACATGTCGGGCCAAAAAAAAAGCCAGTGTTTCCTATCCTATTTTCAGGCTTGAGGCACTGGCTTACCGGTACATGAAGAACCTAGTTCTGTACAAAAGTAGCCAGAAGCACTAGCATGCTAGTCTACATAGAAGAGTAAATAATATCATTTACTTACATTTGTTCTCAATGCGTCAGCTAAATTACTCCGTGTTAAATGTACCACAGCCTCAATACCTAAATCATATCTGTTTCTCATTTTATACAGGGCAACATTTTTCGATATAAATTGACAGAATTGTTCAGCGTTACCAGAATCACCGTTCACACCAAGAATTATATTATCGGATATTTTATATATCTTATTTTCATCTGTGAATTATTTGTCTACTTAGTGCGTAGGTAATTGTTAACTAATTGCGGTCATTATTTTACCTACGTGTTACTATAATACTACAGCATTATTGCTAGGTCTATTTTTCAAAGATTTTCTAATAAATCAAGCCACAATGTTATAAAAACATCGCTAATACAAGCGAGCTCCATCAGCTGTGAGTCAAATGACCTCGCGCATGCTACGAGGCCGCGTCGCGACACAATCCCTCCTTGCTTCAACATTGCATTCACATTGCTTGTTTTTAATATTTCTATGATATTTTGTGTTTTTTAACAAATAATCGCACCATAATGTTATGTAGTTGATATTAGACCAATAAATTATTATTTTTTATTATTGTAACTCGGCATGTGACAACACTCCGCCTGATGTAAAGCTAGTGTGCGGTCCATGAATGGAAACAACTACTACTACACAGAGAAAACTAATGCGGGCAGCAGTCGACTCCACTATGCCGGCTTGAGTAGGCGAGAATTATCTCAAAAATAAAAAATAAACTTATATCGCACCAGAATCATGTATACAATTTTTGGTACTCAAGGATGCCCCCTTTCTTTTTACAATTGTTTAAGCAGTTCAACACGCTAGTCTAGATTTCTTTAATTAAGCATTAAAAAAGTTGTTTTTATAGCAGCTTTACACGTATACACACTGCCTGATGTTAAGCTAAAGTACGGTCCGCGGAGACAATTCTTACTAGAGAAACTTCGCCTCCGCTATGCTGGATCAGAGAAGCGAACATGCACCATCTAGGTTGACGGAGACACGCTTCCGAGCTGATTCTGAGACGGCAAACTGGATGAATTAAAACCATCATTAGTTATTCTAAGTACAAACCTTTCTTTATAACAATAACTCCTTGGCAATTAATTTTGTCCGCAGCAATAAGCACTCCATCTTCATATTGGATGCCCAATAAACATTGTACCATAACATTCGCCATTATACAAAAAAAAATTGGATAAATAGTTTCGTAGCGGAAAAAGCGAAAAAAATGACATTGAATTTTTTTTACAAATCGCAGCCTATGGTTTAAATGTTTAGTGATGGTTTATAAAAAATAAAAGAGTATATTTAGAATGAAGTCTTTACCAGGAGGATAGATCTATACTAATATTATAAAGCTGAAGAGTTTGTTTGTTTGTTTGTTTGTTTGTTTGTTTGTTTGTTTGTTTGTTTGTACGCGCTAATCTCAGGAACTACTGGGTCGATTTGAAAAATTCTTTTTGTGTTAGATAGATCATTTATCGAGGAAGGTTATAGGCTATATAACATCACGTTGCGACTAATAGGAGCGAAGAAACAGTCGAAAATGTGGGAAAAACGGGGAATATTGTTCATCTTTGAGGGCTTCCGTTGCGTGCCCTGCGAAAACCGTTCGAGATACACAAAAAATATGTGTGAAAGAATTATTCCTCTTTAAATTATCTAAAAAAATGTCCAAGACAGTATATGTCTATCTTTTAAGATTAACTCACAATAACCGTTTTTATGATAATCAAATCAAAATTGTTCATCTTTGAGGGCTTTCGTTGTGTGCGCTGCGATAACCGTTCGAGATACCCAAAAAATATGTATGAAAGAATTATTCCTCTTTAAATTATCTAAAAAAATGTCCAAGACAGTATATGTCTATCTTTTAAGATTAACTCACAATAACCGTTTTTATGATAATCAAATCAAAATTGTTCATCTTTGAGGGCTTTCGTTGCGTGCGCTGCGAAAACCGTTCGAGATACCCAAAAAATATGTATGAAAGAATTATTCCTCTTTAAATTATCTAAAAAAAATTCCACGACAGTATATGTCTATCTTTTAAGATTAACTCACAATAACCGTTTTTATGATAATCAAATTTGGTCGAAACATAATATTAATCTTTATCCAAATAAATGTGTTATTAATTAAGAGTATTTAACTGTGAATACAATTGTCTTTGACATCACCTAATTTCAATAAACATCTTATAAGATAATACAATTTTAAAATAACTCCAAAACAAAATTCACACGCGGCGTATTATGACGAGGCGGGGAGAGGCGAGCGGAGGGGGGTGTAGTTCTACGAGGTACCATGCCGCTTTAAAAAATATATTCTTTTTAAAACTACTTTAAAATATATTCTATTAATTATGTAACTAAATCGTCTAAAATAAGTTGTGGGTAACAGCTATAGGTAATTTATAATAAAGCATTATCTTTATCTTATGTGTAACAATAACTTAAAAAAACCCGGGCAGCGCCGGGCACTGTCAGCTAGTTATTCATAAATCGCTAAATAGGTATGTTGGTTTAAATTAAACTATATCCCTCAAAATATGTGTCAAAGGAGAATGCCCATTCGCCTAAGAAAAATAGGCCAACAATTTTTTTTCTCGAGTTTGTCGATGATTTTTAGTTAATTTTGTAATAAAATAAGTCTAATTCCTTATTACCAATCAGTTTTAATTTTTTCACCCGGATTATTGAGTAATTAGATGTTTTGTGATGCAATATTTGAGGTTATTATTATTTTAAATGCTTTAATAATCGAAGATATATGTTTTTTTATGAATTAAACATGTCTATTGATTGGTAAATGATGTGTTGATATAATTAAAATAAATTAATAAAAAAATAAGATATTATTTTAGAATATTGTGTTGTTACCAAACTATTAGGTATCAAGTGGGCCCAAAAATGGGCATTCTCCTTTAATAATTATAATAATGATACCTATTACGTAGCTCATTTTCATTCTAAAGGTCTGCTTATCCCATTTTCAAATCAATGCAAATTATATTTTAAAGAACAGACTAAATTTGTTTTCATTTATCTATTGAATAGAAAATTAAATTGTTTAAAACGGAAATAATTTATGTAATATATTTTTTTTTTAATTTCCTAAGTTTGTAAATGAAGAAGGGTTTTTATCATAAATTCAAGTGAGTTTAATCATAGTACAAACATGCCGCAATACTACACAAGATAATGAGGCACTTCATAAAGAAATTGTAGGGCAATCTAACTATACTTATTACGTATAATAATAATGATTACGACTATAATTTGAACAGGGTTAGACAAATTAACTATTACAAAAGTAAACTTTTAATAATTTATTAAAATAAAGTTATAAATATAAAACGCATAAAATTACAAAAAAAACTTTTTTTTTTGAAAGAAATGTGTGAATAAAAACAATATTTTAGTGTAAAAAAGTGTAATTATTTAAGTAAAATGCCCGATACAATAACAATAACGGGACTCAGTTTTGGACTTTTGGCGGGAATTGTGTCTGGTGTGTGCTATCTTGTTGCAAATGGCGTCGTCTGGCCAAAGTAAGTATTTTATTTATTATCCTAATTATTTTATTTATTAAATTTTTATTACGCCATCTATACTCTTAAGTTTGAACTAATACAAATGTACTTTAGTTGTGCTTCATTTCGCTAGATGGCGTTATAAATTTTCTACATTGGCCTCCGAGACCAATAAGTATTTTTCAATAAAATTTTGAACTTTGTAGAAATTACAATAAAAGACACAATAGTATTTATTTAATATTTTTATTATATACAATATAAAAATCAATTAACTTTAATGTACTTTCATATCGTAATTACTAGGCAAATATAATAAAATAAATTAATATCTAGGTATATCCTCATAAAATAATAACACACTGTTTTCTCCATAGTCATACTTAATAATATTTCAATCTAATATTAATTAAAAACTAATTAAAAATACCGAATAATGATTTTGCTATTTGCCCATGATTTGTTAGAAATATAGAGATAGTATCGTTCCACATTGTTATTACATTTCGTCACATCCGCATAATATTCTGAACAAACAATTACCAACAAAGAGGCTCAGTGGTCATCCATACACCGTGACATAACTAACGCACCAGCCTGCCAAAATAACGCGAGAAATTATTCATTAATTGACTGCGAATAATTTGTGAACAAAGTGTAAAATTTAATTAGAAAACAATGTTATATAGTTTTTAATCTTCTAATTTTCCATATCGAGAGTGATTAGTCTTAATTTCTTTGGATATAGGGCCGGTAGTTCAACTCTTCCTCTTTTGCCTCAAAAAGTAAAAGTACGATTTTATTAAGGATATTTTCAGGGACGTGTGTGAACTTTTTTTAAATGCCTCGGTTCGTTTTAACCAACCTCGGTTTATCACCTGACTTAAATCAGTATTCAGCTACCGACCTTTACAGTGTTTTGATTGGTCAAAATTGTTAAAAAAATTATCAATTATTAATTGTTATTTTTGTGCAAATTATTAAAAACCATAGATATTTGTCACAAATGTTAGTTCGAACTTAAAAATAATGAACTAAATTCGCCAAACGAAGTCCACTCCGGAAGTTCATAGTGAAATGATGTATTAAAAAGTGGATATGACCGTTATACTCAAATAACCCCTTAGTTTGTGTTCATTGATCGATGACGCGCGTGCGCAGGCGAACGTATCCTGTTTTGGAATTATAATTATCACATTGGTGAGTTTAATTTTCAATGTTTTTATTAAATAATAATTTAATAAATATTTTATGTTTTAAGAAATAGGTAGTTCATCGCTTTCGCGCCCAAAACCTCTACCATGTTAATTTACAAGTAAAAAAACGCGCCAAATTGCTGAAACATCTGTCATGTCACAATAGGGCTTGGATCGTGAACGATACAGCCAAGTAATAGGGGAGAACGAAAAACGTTTCACCACTAACCGGAACAGGGTTTATTCTTGATAAAAACGTTATCAACATTAATTACACTTTATAATAAATTCTCCTCGCTGTTCTGACATATAATTTTGAGATTGTGTGTCTGACGAGGTGAAAGATATACCTTTTTTACGTGGGGCAAACCATTACGAATATCCTAGCACAGTGATTCTCAACCACTGTGCCGCGGCACTTTTGTGTGCCGCGAAATTCTAAAATTGTGCCGCCAAATTTTAAATATATAATTATGTTAATATTATTAAATAATATAATTAAAAAAGAAAAATCGTATTACAATTATTCTTATGATTAACTTGTAATTAATCTCTTAATAAACGTACTGTTATTTTTGCAGTACATATTATTTTATTTCGCTCAATTAAAATATCACCATAAACTATTTTACGCTTACCTATAAAGGTAAGTAAATAATTTTTAAACTTATCTTTTTGTTTGTGTGCCGCTAAATTTTGAAATCGTTAAAAGTGTGCCGCAATAAAAAAAAGGTTGAGAATCTCTGTCCTAGCACCTCGGGGAAGACGCCAGGGCTAATTCGGGCTCCCTTATAAGCAGCGCATACGAGATGATGTTGTATGCGCACAAGGTCTATCGACTAAAACCCTACGGTCTTCCTCATGGCCACCAAAGTGCTGAGGGGCTGGATACACGCTAGCATTCATCCAATCCCAGGTGAAAGATATACCTATACATTATTATGGATAATTATATTTTGTGTCCAGAATTTACCAAGTAAGCCGGCTCTAAAATAGTTTTACAGGCTCTAGACATAATTTGACGAGATAATGTTCAAAAAAAGTTCTTAACCCACATTGTATATATACTATTAAAAAGTTTGTTGGGTACAGTATTGGGTGGGTCAATACTTTTCTTTTGAGACCTATATCTTTTTCTTTTCAGTCCAAAGTCCGATAAAATCCCCAGCAACCTGACTAAAGTTTGACACAAAAATTACAATTGTTACAGTCATCAAATCTCTAGCGTATAATGTCAAGTAGTAAATTCTTAATGTTTTTGCATCAATGCAATGGTGTTTTACAATTTGACGCTTTCTTGGAGTATTTGGCGGCAATTCACCCGGTCACGTCACAATATGAGCGTTTTCGCGGCGTGGGATAACCACAAAAAAAACCGCTTCCGTTGCGTCATATAGAGTGAATTTTAATGTTTCCACAATTACTCACATGCGCAGCATAAAATTACGCAAAATAACATCAATTTTACACAATAATAACCACTAAACTAATTAAGGAAATGGAGAAAAACACCTCAATCTTCCCGGGCAAAAGCGCGCCAAACACTCGTGTTGCTAACTCAAACGCGCGTTCGGTAAAGGCGGCTTAAAAGGCGGTTATAACTGAACGTGTATTTTATTCAGCTGTACTGCATAGGGTACGGTTTAAATTCGTTCCGATATCGTTCTAGAATAGGGCACCAACTTCATTACCTTTTATAATCAGTCTGATGTCGTTTGTCCGTTTGAAAAGTGCATTTTTAAAAAGTTATTTTAAATAAAAGTTGTTTTAATGAACGTATGAAATTAAAAAGTGTAAAAGTTATATTTTTAGTGCATTTGTGGTCTATACGATAATGTAAATGTATTTATTATTACTGTCAGGTAATTATAATAGCAAATAGGTTTATTTTTTTTATTTATGTAGCTTGGCATATGACAACACTCCGTCTGATGTTAAACTAGAGTGCGGTCCATGAATGGGAACAACTGCTACTACAGATAGCAGTCGCCTCCGCTATGCCGGCTTGTTTGACGGTCCATCAAACTGTTCCAAACTGATATAAAATTAATTGTAAATTAAAAAATTACCTTTACATGTTCGTAGTAACTCTTTTAAAATTTTACAAACTTAGGTACATAAGGAAAATATAAATGTATTATTATAAATGTGAAAGTGAGTTTGTTTGTCTTCCTAACACGCTCAAACGGTACTATAGAGATCTTAATGAAATGCATAGACTGTTATAGAATGCAAACGGTTATAGAATCCTTCTTTTTGCGTTAAATTTTAATTAGTTTTGACTTTTTAAAAGGTCCTCTAGGGATGTAAACAGAATGCGAAACGTAGCACGTCCTAGTAATAAAAATGTTGACGGTAATTTAAAAAAAGTGGATACACCAATAATTTGGTCGCATAATAACCTATGAGTCTATTTAAAATCGTTAATATTCTCAGAGGCGCACCGTTACTTCCTGCGCACACGCATATTCAATATTATTGTCACGAGCATCGCCAATCATAAATAGGGTTCAAGATTCTTCCAATAAAATAAAAACAGTTAACATTATTAAGATCTAAGTACAGACAGATGGTGTCTTATCAATTCCACATCTGTTACCACAGCCTTTCGTCCAGTGTGGCCGTAGTTTGAGATTTTTTCTAAGGACGAGAGAGCAGCTTTTTAAAGGAGAATGCCCATTTTTGGGCCCACTTGATACCTAATAGTTTGGTAACAAAACAATATTCTAAAATAATATCTTATTTTTTCATTAATGCATTTTAATTAAATCAACACATCGTTTACCAATCAATAGATAATGTTTAATTACACAAAAAAAACAGATATCATTAATTATTAAAGTATTTAAAATAATAATAACCTCAAATATTGCATCAGAAAACATGTAATTAATCAATAACCCAGGTGAAAAGATTAAAACTGATTGGTAATAAGGAAATAGATTTTTACTACAAAATTAACTAAGAATCATTGACAAATTCGGGAAAAAATTTGTGGGCCCATTTTGCTTAGACGAATGGGCATTCCTTTGATAACCTTTTTTTAAACCTTCCACATACGAACGTTTGAAATCCCTTACGCCTCCGGCTTTAAGAATTTTATACTTTTGAACTTGTGTCCATACTCCCATTATACCCGGATAATCCAGAAATGATTGTTATAAGTTTGTTTGTTTTTTTTTTACTGTAGCTCGACATGTGACAACACTCCGCCTGATGTAAAGCTAGAGTGCGGTCCATGAATGGAAACAACTGCTACCACAGAGAAATCTCTACGGGCAGCAGTCGCCTCCACTATGCCGGCTTGAGGAGACGAGCATGTACCATCCAGATTGACAGTGCACACTCCTCTCTTATACCTGGCTACTTTCAAACTATTCCCGAAACGCGACAAGGTCGCTTCACGGGTGTTACAATTTGTACACGTTGTGTTATTCTTCTTCTGATTTCCATAGTACAGGATATCGTGAGGTCTCAAGGTTTTCATATTTACATCTGAATTTACGTTTATTTTTCTTATAAACATACAATATTTTGTTACAACCCTAATTAATTCCGGTCAATGATACAAGAATCGAGACAATATATCGATATCCTGACGACAATACCTGATTTCCGGATATACATTCTCTTGGTAAATTAAATATTGAAGGGTGAATGGGAAGGTCAAGATTTAAACAATTACTAGCTGAACCGGCAAACTTCGTACCGCCTCAGAATCAATAAATAAAAAAGCTGAATGATAATTGCAGAATGTTTCAACTTTAGTTAAAAATGTGGTCAAAACTTAACCGGAATAAAAAGAATTCGTAATAAAAAAATGAATGAATTGAATGAATTTGGTTTTATTATTATTTTTAAATACACATGACGTTGCTTGAAAAATTGTTATGTCACAAAGGTTAGGATTTAGGAAAATTTCTCTGTAGTAGTAGTTGTTTCCATTCATGGACCCCACTCTAGCTTTACATCAGGCGGAGTGTTGTCACATGCCGAGCTACAATAAAAAGAAATACATAATTTCATAATTCGGATGTTTATCTTATTTGGTTTTAATTTTAGTAGTTGTGATAGCGGTGGGCATAAAACTATTAATTTGTTGGTTAAATGGCAAATGTTGAATGTTAGTAGATACTCTTGTCTTCAAGTCTGTGTATAATTTGTTTTGACGATTTAATTGTGGAAATAGAGATAGACGCTTTTCTGTTTCCTGAAAAATTACTTCAGCTTTAATAGTACTCTAAGGTTCAATTGCACCAAAAGGCCCGTTAAGTTACTTTCACTGTTATATTTTACGATGACTTTAACGGTTACCATTACATTTACTCCACACCATCGTGTAATTTTTGTGGTTACTTAAAAGGAGAATGCCCATTTTTGGGCTCACTTGATACCTAATAGTTTGGTAACAAAACAATATTCTAAAATAATATCTTATTTGTTTATTAATTCATTTCAATATATCAACACATTTATTTACCACTCAATAGAAAATGTTTAATTACATAAAAAAAGATAGCTTCAATTATTAAAGCATTTAAAATAAGAATAATCTAAAATATTGCATCAGAAAACATCTAATTACTCAACAACCTGGGTGAAAAAAATTTTTCTACAAAATTAACTAAAAATCATTGACAAACTCGAGAAAAAAATTGTGGGCCCATCTGTCTTAGGCGAATGTGCATTCTCTTTTATAATAGATCCTTAATTCTTAGATCCTATACAAAAATCAGGTACATACCAATTTCAATACAACAATATAGTACATCTTTTTATGTACAAATAAATCCGTAGCGTACGTATAAGTAGGCAAATTAAAGAGGCCCTTTAGTGCACCAGACTCGTCGCATAAGTCGAAGTGTGTTAAGGGACCTAATTTGCAGGCTTTTCTTATGTACTCGAGCATTATTCGTACATAACAATCAGGATTTACGAATAGTATTTTCTCATTTGCGTGATCGTATTCTGTTGTTTTTAACCCTGTTGATGAGAGCTCTGGGTCGTCTTTGTATGTAACTAAAATGAACATTTTATACGCGTTTACGTGACAAAAAAAATATTATTTAATTTAATTTTGTGTTTACAAAATTAAACTTGAAATATTTGTCAATTTTTTTTTGTTTATATGGCGTATAACAATTTGCCAGTGTCAAAGTAAATATTTTTACATGAAGTTAATAACATTGTGCATCACAAGTCATTCATCCATCACACCAAACAGACAGGCTCAGTCAAGTCAAAAATTGTTCCAGTAAAGTGGTAGAATCTTTACTGAAACTTCCTACGGAGTTTTGAAGGGAAAATGGAAACACAGGTTCTCTTCTTTTGAATTGTTTGTCCACACTCACGCACATTCACGAACACTTAATGGTTAATAATCCACCATTATTACACATTAACACTCGAAGTAACACAAGTTTAGGAAAATAATTCAAAACAGACAACCTGACGTCTCAAGATGCCCGCCAAAAACTCTATTTGTCAATTCTTTTTTGACTTAAAATTCGGTTTTCCCATTCTGGGAAGGCAAAGAGATCAAAGCCTATACAGTATCTTCTTCTTTTGTTCTTCACTTTTCTATACTTTTATGACGTTGATTTTATTGCTATTTATTAATAGTTACTTATAGACCACTTTTGAATTATTTCTTAATTCATTCTTGTAGTTAATGCATTTATTATTAAATTAAAAAGAACAAATTAAAAACAACAATTAAAGCGATGATACATACGCCCGAAAAAAATGTATCACCAAAAATTAAAGGTCACGTCATTCGAGGCGCGGCACCTTGACCGCTTTGCGTTCACCGCCACGACTAACTCAGTTGGCTAACCAGAAATCTAACCGAACCGTTTCAACAGGCTTGCAACAGTTCACTATGCAAGCGCATTTACCTTACAGGCGACTAACATAGCGCACGTATTTGGAAATAAACAAAACAATGAGTTTGGGTCATCTCGCAACGCACGTGGTGGCTGCGTTCCCTCCTCCCGGTCCGTCGACTTCGTACCAGTTCCATCATCAAGGATCGAATTTGGCGTTCTTTATTGTGTTGTTCGCTGTGTGTATGATGGAGGTTATGATACTGAAGATCATGACTGAGGAGGGAAGAGTCGATCCGGGTTCGAGGAGTGTGACTTCCTTGTGGTTCGAAGATGATGATCAGTGATCGTGCGTGTCTGTGTTTTGTGTAGTAAATCAATTGTTTTATAATAAACTAGTCTTTTAAATAAAGTAAGTTAATTGTAATATTGTGTTAATTAAAATAAGGTATTTAGTTTATTTACGATCGTGCCGACCGCGACAGTCTACGATTTGCAATGATATAAAAAATAATTTTAATAGAGTACAAATGTCTATTAGCTCTGCCCACCCTCTATTATGAAAATTTAATTATTTATTATTAAATGCATTTGTATTTCTTACTGTAAGGTTATGTACAGTCAAATGCAAAAGTAAATTTAGACTTACTCGTAAAAATGATGAATTCTGATTTTAATTCTGATTTTGTTTTTTTTTTATACTACAGTTTCTTGGTTTATTGTGTAAGATGTGGCACCTAAAGGTGGATCATTCGCCATAGGATTGGTCTACTTAACAGAAGCATGATAATGATTCCCACCACTGGTCGCCCTTAAAATATAAAAATATAAAATATAAAAATTTCAATGCTCTAAACACATTAAGATGCATTAGATAAACGACTAACTTGTATATATTTTTAGTTTATTATTATATAAGTATATTTATGTTTTTTACTTGACTATACATTAAAATTACAGTTAAAAGGAGAATGCCCATTCGCCTAAGAGAAATGGGCCCACAATTTTTTTCTCGAGTTTGTCGATGATTTTTAGTTAATTTTGTAGAAAAATAAATCTACTTCCTTTTTACCAATCAGTTTCAATTTTTTCACGCGGGTTATTGAATAATTAGATGTTTTCTGATGCAATATTTGAGGTTATTATTATATTATATTATATATAAAGAGTGGTAGGCAGACTGATGATGGTTATTTGTCCAGTCTGTCGTCCTGGGGCAGTACCACCACTTTCGAATGTAACACCCGTGAAGTGACCTTGTCGCGTTTCGGGAATAATTTGAAAGTAGCCAGATATAAGAGAGGAGTGTGCACTGTCAATCTAGATCAGTGATTCTCAACCACTGTGCCGCGGCACTTTTGTGTGCCGCGAAATTCTAAAATTGTGCCGCCAAATTATAGATATATAATTATGTTAATATTATTTAATAATATGATTTAAAAAGAAAAATCGTATTACAAATATTCTTATGATTAACTTGTAATTAATCTCTTAATAAACGTACTGTTATTTTTGCAGTACATATTATTTTATTTCGCTCAATTAAAATATCACCATAAACTATTTTACGCTTACCTATAAAGGTAAGTAAATAATTTTTAAACTTTTATTTTTGTTTGTGTGCCGCTAAATTTTGAAATCGTCAAAAGTGTGCCGCAACAAAAAAAAGGTTAAGAATCTCTGATCTAGATGATACATGCTCGTCTCCTCAAGCCGGCATAGTGGAGGCGACTGCAGCCCGTAGAGATTTCTCTGTGGTAGCAGTTGTTTCCATTCATGGACCGCACTCTAGCTTTACATCAGGCGGAGTGTTGTCACATGACGAGCTACAATAAAAAAAAAAAAAATAATAATAATAAATGCTTTAATTATAATTGAAGACATCTGTTTTTTATGTAATCAAACATTATCTATTGATTGGTAAATGTTGTGTTGATATAATTTAAATGGATTAATAAACAAATAAGATATTATTTTAAAATATTGTTTTGTTACCAAATTATTAGGTATCAAGTGGGCCCAAAAATGGGCATTCTCCTTTGTAAATAAATGAGTCAATTGACTAAGAAAAATGGGCCCTGGATTTTTTCTCGAGTTTTTTAATAATTTTTACTTCATTTTGTAGGAAAATAAACCCACATTAATGATCACCAATCGGTTTTGGGTTTTTTTACCCGGATTATTGTGACTCGTATTATTATATTAAATGCTTTAATAATTGATTATATCTGTTTTTATGTAACATATAACTATTAATTGGTTAACGATGTGTTAAATATATCATTAAATATGAATTAAATATTTTTTTTAATATGGTTTTCTAGCATAACTGTTAGATTCTAATATCAAGAGAGCCCTTTATGGTTCTCCGTTTTAATTAGAAATGTTTTCACGTAATCAGGCAGAATTTAACCGGACCTCTTTTGACTATATTGTTATAGAAGTTTTTCTAATAGATTTATTATTAGACGAGGCGAGTGTAGTTTAAAATACGTATATTACTAAAATTAGTAATCTATAATTATATTTAGTATTTTACATAATTATGTATTGTCTAACATAACCTTTTGACATTTTTGTGTTATTTTTACGAGTATATCTTAATTTGAATTTTTAATTAAGATTTTTTTGTCTAGTACCTGTGCCTACCCTACTTTAATATTAGTAGCATATATTACTAATTTAAGAAAAATGGAAAATATTTTTTGTAAAATACACATTTTGTTTACTAGTTTATCTTTCGTTTAATGTTAAATATTTTTTATGAAATAAAAATAGTTTTTTGTTTGCTTGTTTTTTTATTATTTATATACCTGAAATTAACTCAAAAAAATATATCACATTTTTAAACTAGCTGTTAACCGCAACTTCGCATTTTGCGTTTAGCTTTTCCGTTTCATCGCCAGAGAACTTTTTAGAGCAGAGCTTTTTACCCTTTTTGCAGTGTAGATTTCTTTTCGGTAATAACTTATTCATTTTTAACCCTGTTGTAGAGAGATAAAATAGATGCTTTTTTGAAAAATCTACTTTTGTAGCCAGGAATCGAACCCATTGATTTTGAAAAGTAAATAAAACACACATACGAGTACTGTATACCAGCCGATAATGTAATATTTACACGCCCAAAATAATGGATCTGTTTCATACCGGGGTCGTACCACACGCTTTATAGAAGCGATCTTGACGCCTAGGGCTTGTATTAAAGAGATTTAGATATGAAAGGAGAATGCATTGAATTAATTTTCTCGAGTATGTCAATGTATTTTAGTTAATTTTGTAGAAAAATAAATCAACTTCCTTATTAAGGACGCTATTACAAAAATCGATGTTTTTCTGGTACCATTTACTGAATCAGGGAACACAACTGTGAGGATTTCATAGTATAAAATTATAGCTAATACATTCATCTCTAGAAATAAGTTATTAAAATTGTATAGTGCCATATAAAATTTTCTCATAAATACGATTTTACCATCGCAAGAATCACCGAAAATGACAAAAAATGGGGTCTGTTTAGGTACCATTATAACTAAATCCAGAGCATATTTTTACTTAAAAATCATAAGAAATTGTAGCGCGTCCTTAACAATCAGTTTTATTTTTTTCACCCGGGTTATTGAGTAATTAGATGTTTTCTGATGCAATATTTAAGGTTATTATTGCTTTAATAAATAATTGATGATATCTGTTTTTTATGTAATTAAACATTGTCTATGGATTGGTAAATGATGTGTTGATATAATTACAATGAATTATTAAAAAAAAAGATGTTGGGTACCAAGTGGGCCCAAAAAACCTTTAGATGTAAGTTGTTACTAATAATGCAATGGTTTATGGTTAAACTTAGGTTTAAATCTTAACTAACCCGTAACATGTAAATAAATTACAAATATAGTAGCAGTTTGCTTAACAGCAGTTACCGGTTTATTATTATGAAGAAATATAACCTTCAAAGCCTTCATAGCTTCATATGGCATATTCAAGTTTGTATCTACACCAACGACGTGCAATGGCGACGTTGTGTTGAAATATTATAGCGACTTATTCTTTCGGATCTGGGTGTGTGTTATAGCCCCTAATCATTGATATATACAACTAGATGTGCAATAACGCTCCCAATGTGACGCGAAAGAAAATATGGCCACAGCCATATTCAGATTCTCTGTCAGTTAGTATTTGACGCAATATTGTCAAATCGTTTGGAGCGGCCTACCGTTTTTTTATGTCAGATGTATGAAGTTTGCACCTCTAGTATATATCTCTATGCCCCTAATACCCAAAGTACTGGGTATCTCGTTGCAGTCATGATATTGTGTACACATGTTTTTTAATTATTTAAGGTTAAAAAACTTACACTTTTCTAAAGTCATTACAGATTTATTTGTAACAAATACATGAATAATTATAATGCCCATAGACAATAATTTTGATCTTCTAAAAGTCATAAAATAAAGCTATTGGATAAAATTAGTATACTATACTATATTTTATTTATAAATTGACCGCTACCACAAAGAAATATCTGAAGTCGCCTCCGCTATGCCGGCTTGACCATCGTTTGATAAATCATACTATTCTCGTTAGAGAAAACACACAAACAGATTTTGGACGTACAATACAATACAATTATCACGCCTTTTTCCCATTGTGTAAAATTAAAAAATATTATTTTCAGATCGGATAACCGTAGTATTTCTGAAAAAGAAACCGAAGAAAAGGTAGTGTGTCACAGATGCGGCGGTGATACAGACGGCAGTGTGCTACCTTGTATATGTATACATAAAGAGTAAGTATTATCTATATTATTAGAAAAGAGTGGCAGGCAGAATGTCTGCCGTCCTGGCGCGCGTCGTAGCACCACTTTTAAAGTATAACGCCTGTGAAGTGACTTAGTCGCTTGGAAGTAGCATGGTATAACGATAGAAGTGCTTCGCGCACATTCGCCTCCTCGAGCCGGCATAATGGAGGCGAATGCTGCCTGCAAATACTGTCAAGCCGATAAAATAATCACGATTACATTAGAAGTACTCGTAAGATCAGAGTTCGATTCCCGATCTTATAGAAATAACTATTAGTGTTTATTAAACGTAATGTTATTATTTTCAGTTCAGTAAAGTTTGAGAAGGGTGCATGGTTTCTGCGGCAAGTTCAGAAGACCATCAGCCTGATGCCGTGGGCTGTGAGCACTGAGAAGCTTGCACAAATAGGTAAAATAACTATGTTGCTTTGTTGCTGTAGTGGCGCTAGGCGGCAGAGAGTTTACGACTGCAGCCGACCTCGCGCCTGAATAAAATCTCAAAAAATTGTCTGGAAAATGAACCTTGGAAAGCTGACGATGTCCAGATTTAGTGTAGCGCCATCACTGAATTTGTTACGCAATGTATTAAGTTATGTAAACGCCTAGCAATATTATTTCTAATTGCTTTATAACGACAGTAAAATCGACTAACTAACACATAACATGTAAATGTCGAATAAAAAAATATATTTATGAAAATTTGTGAAATTTAAGTAGTAAATATTATAAAGAATATATAAAGAAAATATTTCTTTTCTACAATCAATTTTTTTAAAATTAAAACGCACAGACCTAGACGTGGGTGTTATGTTAAACCACCTCAAATATCATTAAAATTCATCAAGGTTTAAGGGTTGAAAAACGTTAGGGCCCTTTGTGTAAAAATTTAAAACGAGTCAAGTCTTTTTCAATGCCAAGATCTACGCCTATACCATATACGCCTGAATCAAAATAATTAATGTAATTTATATGTAACATTTCACTTTTAATGAGTACTAGGCAGATTGATGATGGTTATTAGCCCAGTCTGCCATTCTGGAGTAGTACCACCCACCACTTTTAACTTACGAGTTTATACCCGTGAAGTGACCTAGTCACGTTTTAAGATTAGCTCGAAAGTAGCTGCGTGTAACAAGGCGTATGTGCCCTGTGCACATTCGTCTCGTTAGACAGGCATAGTGGAGTTGATTTATACTTAAAGAAATTGACCGCAGTCTAACTTATAATTAAGCATGGTATGGTCACATATCAACTATTATAAAATCGGATTTTTTTCGCTATGCCAGTGGTTCCTAAACTTTAAAGTTATGTACTTTTGCTCACACAACGCAGTTTGGGAATTGAAATTGTGAAATTATTAGTTTTTTCTTAATGTACTCAAATAATCAATTTATTCCAGCTGAAGAGAAGGAAGGTCATGATTCAGACGGCGATAGAGCTGAACGTTCAGAGTTACAAAATGTAAGACACTTCCTGGAGACGTTATCAGCAAAGTTAGCTGGTGGACCACTTGACAGAACGAACGTTTTACCGTTGTATGATCATCCTTCCTGTGAGTACCTACATTATTTATACTTTAGACATTATGACCAGCTACGCAATTTGTGGCAAAAATCTTGGGCCGGCGATTGGAACCCCGTGGTACTTATGAACTATACTCATTATCAGGTCAGTCGAAGTCGCTTGACCCACTACAATAAAAAAAAGAAGTCTACAAAAAAGTTTTAAAATACGGGCGAAAATATTTTATTTTTATTTAGATAATTTTATTAACATAAACTAATAGAATATTACAATCAGACACAGAACTGTTCGGACGTCACCACTCACCGCTAAGTGTAGCGCTCTCAACATTAGCTAAAGCGCTTCGTGACGCGCTCACACGTAAGCCACGATCATATCTTAGCATGTTGTGTGTACACGCCTTTATGCACTTGTGTGACTCTAATACAGTTTGCTATTCAAATAAATTCAGGCGTTTTGCACAAGTTTCACTATCAGTTCTAATTGTATTTCTTTATATTGCATGTATGATTGTTATTTGTTATTTATAACGTTATATTATTGAGTTTATATACATTGTTTTTTTATTATATAGTGGTAGAGCGAAAGGTACAACCGTTCTAGGCGTGAAGGTACGACTAACGCCTGAATTTCCAGTAAAACGAAACCTTTGGGCACAGTTTTGCTCTAACCTGTCAAGGCCTAGTGTTGGTGCTAGCCAAGGTGCTGATATTATAAAATTGTATGTAACATCTTGCTATTACCAAAAATTTAGGCGTATAACACGTATTTAGTTAAAAGAATTCCTCTTTTTCGTTATTTTCTCAAAATGCATGACCAATTATTAAAAAACAAAGGTGAATGTATTAAAACATTAAACTTTACTTGCTTTTCACATTTCTTGTATGAGTACTCTCGTATACGAAGAGGTCAAAGAACTATTTCTTAATTTTTTATTCTTACAATATTGACGCAAATGACTTCACACGTCAAAGTACAAAGTAATTAATAAAACTTTTGAAACATTGTTAATGATGCTATGACGACCAACGTGACGTTTGGGATAATACAAAAAAAAATCTTAATTCGATTTATCATATAATAATATTTTTTTATTTATTAAATATTCCAAAGAACATATTTTTTTGCTGCCCATATAGGAAAATATACAGACGGCTGTATTAAAACCCGTTTTATTATATAAAATGAATGATTTTTTTTTTCAAACTTATCCTGCTCACTCCAGCTTTCAATTTCATACTGTACAAACACAAAATAACTATAAATAATAAACTATATTATTTATTTTAATGCAATCTTCAAAGCTCAGTGTAGTGTAACCGTAGCCTTATTATTGGCATAATATCAATAATTATAGTCGGCGAACTTATGAAACAGACGCATAAGATTTGCCGATTGAGTGCGTCTGCGCAACGGTCGCGGTCCATTCGTCTTTTATTAGCATATTAAGCTTTTGCAAGGTCAATGTCTTATGTGGGAACATGCTTTTGAGGTGCCTGACATAAACAACTCGTTAGATCAGATAGGTACCTACGCTCCATATTCACACAGCGCGGTGAGCATTTCAAAAGGGTCAAGTGTGAGTTTAAATTTACGCTGTCACAGCGTGAAGCAAATTTTCTTCACCAATAGGGATAAAACAGAGCAAAATAAAACTATAAGAAAGTGATACATTCTGAATCAAGGCTTGGTTACCTTAAATGTGTTAGAACAAGTTTTTTTTTTCATGATCATACATTAATTATTTTAATTATTATTACTATTATTGTAGGTTATTCAATATTAAATTTATTTTTTAATTTATTCATTAATCGATATTTATTAGAAAATCAAATAATTGAATTAATTTTAAAATAATAAAGTATTAATATCAAACTAATAAAGATAATATAAAATTTAAAACAGGCGAAAAATAATATATTAAATAATTTGAAATTATAGGATAAATTTGTTCTTTTCTAAATAATTTAATACCATCAGCAAAAGGTTGTAAAATACCCAAAATTCCAACTTTATTAGGACCTTTACGAATTTGTAAATGTTAATAAATGAAAAAAAGCAAAGTCAAAAAATCCTATTCCTAAAATTCTTATTACTAACCCCAATTGACTTAAAGTAGAAAAAGCAATATTTTTTTTTTAAATCAAACTCATAATTTGCAGAAATTCCAGCTATAAATATAGTTATATAGCATAGTTAATATAGCATACACTTACATACACACACTACAGCTAATTTTTAATTTTAATTAAGTTTAAGTTTTAAGTTAAGTTTAGGTCGAGCACTGCCATTGGAGATACAGTCGCCAGACTAGTTTCAATGGCAGTGCATCTTGTACTCAGGACCAAATATATAAATAAATAAATAAAATAAAGTTATAAAACAAAATAAACCAAATTATGTAAAAGAAACTAAGGATATTCAACCAAGGATTTATTTAATGTAAACGGATAATATAATTAACTTAATTACAATATTGAACTGAAGGTATAATGTTCGATTCCAAACACAAGGTAACACTGAAGTAATTTACTGAAGGGTAAAGTACTGGCGGTCTAATTAAACATAATAATACCCACTTGTACCTGTTTTTTTATTAATAACTCATTACATATAACAAAGTTACATTGGTACCGGTCAGAATTAACGAGGTTCGAACAGGGGTCTCATCGATCGTGAGTTCACGCGTCTTACCGCTAGACCACGGCCGCTCTTAAACTTTAGCTCTTCTACATGGTTTTTACGTATGTTTCTTTAAAATGTTTGTCAACTGAGTTTGTTGAATCTTTTATTACGTTTAATTTACATTCGGATTTTTTTTTGCATTTTGCTATCCTAAATAATTGGGGATTTTTTTTGTATGTTTTGACATTTAATTAGGTAACGATATTTAAGCAATAAAACTGACATGTCTGCCTGCCCTTCTCCGCATATGACAGGTGTGTGTATTTTGTAACATATTTAATAGTAAATTATTGAGTACAAATTTTAGCGTTTAGCGTTTATAATAGCGATTTCTATTGAGAATAAAGTTTGAAATAAAAGTCTTTTTTACATTTATTGGTCCACTGTCAACTTAATAACATTGTGGTACCATTACTTGTTAAAAACACATCATTAAAATACTCAAAATAAGCAATGTAAATGCAATTGATTTAGGGCTGGTATCGCGACTGCCTCGTTCGCGAAATCATTCAACTCACAACCGATAGACCGCCGAGCGAACTTGTATTGGCGATGTTATGATGACCTGAATTTACATGAAAATCATAATAAGGCTAATAATAAAAAAAAATACCTTGCAATAACGTTTTAATATGAGTGGTGTAACACAGGGTTAAAGGGTTAAAGTTTGTCTGTCTAACATTGTGTATATTATGCATGCACTGTAGAGACATTTAAAATGAAATGAAAATTGAAATGAAAATTCTTTATAGCATGAAACATGGTAAGAGGGTGTTAAATAACAATTTGTCCACATGTTCCGCCACATTTTGCGGCATGCAAAATTTGCCACCCGAGATCTGCAAGAACGAATGCGGACCTCCTCTTTTCAGACTATGCTACACATACAACACATGTTTCACAGATATTGATATTTTCAACTATTTTCTAAAAAGTGCATGAAATCTAAAATGTATGCTAAATAAGAAAACCCACCCAGGTTTAGGTGTGACTGGCAATGATGTAACAATCATTTTATTGTTGCTTTTTTTATTTGTTTTTTATGTTTTTTTTTCCTTTTTTTGTAACCGTTCACTTCGCCAATACATAGTGATGTTATTATGATCGACTTAAATATAAAATCTCCTCGACACTGCACCTAGAAATTTTCCAAATAAATAAATTACATATTTGTGTAGTAAAAACTTGTACCACACATAAAAATAAACAAGCGCTTACGAGATTTGGTCAGTGGGTCAACATTGAATTATTACTTCACGAAATATTATTACATTTATTTATTGAAATCTGCACTGAAATACGGCGAACAAAAAGACGAACCACTCAGCTAATATCAAATAAATTCTGTATTTAGCCAATGTGAAAGTTCTAATGTACCTACTTTATTTGTTAGGCCGGGAACAGATATTCGAAACAAAACTCTCATAACAATTGGTAATGTGTGTTCACGACCTAATAAATGCTCACCAAAAAAAAATTAAACTCGTCTATCTGTAGTTATGTATCAACCATTATTATATCAAAGTTTTTTTTTAAATAATGTTGAAAAACATTGTAGGAATGTATAACAAATACAAAGTATTACTAATTTAACATAGGTAATCGATTATATTCACGTGGCTATGTTAAATTAATAATTTAATCTTACTTTGACTTTGAATAAATAATATTTGAACGCAATAAAGTTCTTAGACCCTTAGCAATATGACGATTTATTTACCTACCTACATTTTACCGACGATATACATGGATGATGCAAATTAGTCTTCTGTTTTCTCAAGCGGAAGCAACTGCTGCCTGCAGATATTTCTCTATGGTTGCAGTTGTTTTCGTTCATGGACAGCACTCTAGCTTAACATCAGGCGGAGTGTTGTCATATGTCGAGGTATAATAAAATTAAAATTATGAATGTATTCAAGGAATTATAATATAGTCTTGTAAACATAGGTAAGTCAAGGTTTTTACTAACTGATAACATTATTCTATGAAATCGCTTTTTACTACTATTGTTATCAATAAATACATATAATAATGTAGAAAAGGAAACCACGGTGAAGTTCCCTTGTAAAGAAATACGCATTAAATCATCTAATTTATATTCGCGCAAAACCTAAATCAAAAATCACCAAAAAATTTTTTTTTAATTGTATCTCGGCATGTGACAACACTCCGCCTAATGTAAAGCTAGAGTGCGGTCCATGAATGGAAACAACTGCTACTACAGAAAAGTATCTACGGGCAGCAGTCGCCTCCACTATGCCGGCTTGAGGAGACGAGCATGTACCATCTAGAATGACAGTGCACACTCCTCTCGCTATACCTGGCTACTTTCAAACTATTCCCGAAACGCGACAAGGTTTGTCGAATGCAATGCAATTATGAATGATTGTATAGAAAGTAGCCAAGGGCTAAAGTTGTCACTTGATCGAATCGAAAACAAAATATATGGAATTTGACGTTTCCCTGTCACCTAAGTGATAATGAAACGTCCAATTCCATATATTTTGTTTTAGATTCGATCGAATGGCCACTGTCGATTGGCTTTTGACTCTAGCCCCATGTGTAACGAGAGGAGTGTGCACTGTCAATCTGGATGGTGCACATTTATTTATTTACTATTAATGTGTACAAAATTTATTGAGACGCAGCATGCTGTTTCTGCATACTTTACTAGGATAACCCGTGCTGAAGTTATGCAGGATTCCAGTCCTATTTATTAAAGTAATTTTCTAGTAGCATTTATGTGAGAGAAAAAAACAACAAATTTGTCTCCTCATGACGGGTATAACGGAAGCCATCACAGACTATTATGTTGTCTCTGACAATAGACCGCATTATGTGATTATGATGAAAATCGAATAGAAAAGTTGTATATGGTAAAAAGATGTATGAGAGATGTGAAAGAAGTATGTAAGGATCGCTTGAAAACAGGAAAATTATTAAACTTCAAGTATTAGTTCATTATTAACCTTGAACGTTGTTTGTAAGTATAAGATAAAAACTTGGATCAAAGGTTGTGAGTTATTATTTTAATCATTTATAATGAGCAGTGGTTAGGTAACTCGCAGTCACAAAGTATTCCTGTCAGATCGCGTGTCTTGGGTATAGACTATAGACTGTTACTGTTGCCAACTCCCTCTTCTATTATATTTTATTAATGTACTTGCTACGCTCTACCGGGGCTACACATTATATAGACTGTATATTCATTATATTATGTGGCATGCAATAAATAATATATATAAATAAATAAACATATTTTTTGAAAATGTTTTACGCAGTGACTATAACACTATTACGTCTGAACTACCTACAGGATATAAAATTTTGTCTGTTTTTTTTATTTTTCTCTCTTGTCTTATAAATATGAAAAAAAAAGAGCTCTAAATCAATTCTTTTACATCGTTATATTTAAAAACCTAGATTGCATGGTCTTTATTATTTTTCTTTTTTATTAAATATCAATAAAAATTAAGCGTATTGTGAATATAATTGGATACAACCTGGAATCTTTCAAACGCAGTGTGAAGAGGCTTCTAACAAAGCCGGCATAGCGGACGCGACTGCTGTCTGCGGATCCCCTTCTCTGACAGCAATCGCCTCCGTTCATGGATCGCACTTTAAATAAGCCAGAGCTGTATAATAAATAAAGCAGAGGCGGCTTTACCTATATTGCAGGGTGTGCGGCGCACACGGGCGCCGGGTCTAAGGGGGCGCCGAACACCCTCTAATCTAATGCGACACCTCTAAAGACACTACTCATTTCCCGACATTATTTGAAATTGCACTATTTGCACCCGAATTTCCGTTTGAAAATATAACTGTAAGTATTCCATTTTCACCCCGCTCCTACTAGAGGGCGCCATGGTACTGGTTGCACACGGGCGCCACAACGGCTAGAGCCGCCTCTGAAATAAAGAGAAATGTAGATTTCAGAATAAAGATTTCTTTTAGATTTCATCAAGTTACTATAAAACTTTTTATCTATCTATATTTTATATATTATATTTTTATAGGCCATAATTGTCGAGTTTCTGTCCCCGAGCAAGACTCTCGACTTTCGAGAATGGGTTTCCCACATTAAATTGTAACCTTAAATTATTTATCTATCTTTTCTAAACAAATAACCTAATTGAGAAAACACGCTTTTTACTATCATGATACCATCCTTGAGTCACTATCGGGACATAAAATTACTAATATGACAATTCTGAAAGTATGTTTGTCAATCGCGCTCAAACGGCTGAGGGATCTTGATGTTAGTATAGGACTAAAATAGGTTATAGCCTAGGATAGATAAGCCGTTTATTGGAAAGATAGTGAGGGGTAACAGCTATTCTAAACTTTTAACACGTTACGAAGGGATGCAACAGGAAAGCATAATACTATTTTTAATTATAGTCATACGAAGTTGCAGGAGCTAATATTTTAATGCATTTTTATTATTATTATTTCATAAAGGACTTCTTCTTTTAGGGACTTTTAACCCTATATGGTTATACCAATTTAAAAAAATGTATATATAACTTATTAATCTATATATATATAAATCAATTGCTGTTCGTTAGTCTCGCTAAAACTCGAGAACGGCTGGACTGATTTGGCTAATTTTGGTTTTGGATTTTTTGTGGAAGTCCAGGGAAGGTTTAAAAGGTGAGTAAATACGAAAAAAATGGTTGAAATATAGTAAAAACAACAATTTCGCTTTCCCTTAGAAACTATTTCTTTGGTTTTGAATGTCAAACATTTGATGTTCGTCCCGTCGTTTAGAAATCAATTAAATTTAAAAGTCATTCAGAAATCAAATTCTGAGGCGGTACGAAGTTTGCCGCGTCAGCTAGTATTGCATAAATTTAAGTTAAAAACGAACAATGCTTCAAATGTTATGGCAAATTGTTTCAAATGACTACGATCACGTCGGGACATCAAGAATCCTCATCAGTCAACCCTAAAAACAATCGCACTGGTACAAGATCATTCACTCTTCTCGGGAACGAACGCCTAACCGGTTTTTTAGCTGATGAAGCGCTGAACGTAAGCGGATCTTACACAAAACAATGTGTATAATAATTTAAAACCTGTCTTTGAATAAAAAAACTTATTTTGTAGCAACTTTTGGTATATTTTAACTTTTTTAAATAACGAACAAATAGCTTATTTTTTATGTAATTTTTTGCTTGATTCAAATAATAATATGTAACCGATTTGTCTTTAATAATCCAATTAAATCCAATAAATTTCCTAATTAGAATTGTATAATTTTAAAGAAATCTCTTCGAATAACGTAATATTTGCACAAAAATATAGATATGATGAAAATAATAACAATAATAAATCCAGCATGAATATGCCAAAAGTTTAAACAAATAAAAAAATATAGTGCGGCCGTGGTTTAGTGGTAAAGGCGTGAACTCAGGATCGATAAGACCCGTGTTCTAATCCACGCTAAAACTCTTTTATATTATGTACTATGGACGCTCACAATATAAGCTAGCTTAATATAGGCATCTTATTAAAAAATAAAATAAATAAATAAATTTTAGAACTGGCAATGAGTTCATAAAAATATATTAAATAGAATTTAAAATGAAAACTGATTCTTAAATGTACCTATGGATTAAGGAGCAGTGTTTAGTTAGAATCTCAAGTAGATTTTAAAAAGAAAACTTGTACTAATATCTAGTAGAAAAAATGCATATACCTGTAGTAAAACTGAACAAAACTTTCTTGAAAGTAAAAGTAGCTCTTCAGTCCAGACATTTTAATCAGAAGCAACCCTAAAACTCGTAAACTCCTAGAGGAATATTTTAAAATGATTTATAATATTTAGTCGTTGGTTATTACAAAAAATTTGGGCCATGTACTACTGCAGTATAAAAAGATACAATAATTTAATTAATTAATACCGTAATTTAAATAATTAAACACAAATTAAAAATTTTATTTTTTATTTATTTATTTATTTACAATACTTAAACTATCCCGTTTTGCACTATCGGATCACAAAACCTATTTGGTTTGTCTGTGATCTTTATGTATATATAACACTTGCATAATACATAATACTTATACACAAAATACCTTTAATAATTTAGTAATAGGTATCTGAAATCTTTAGGAGGGTTTTAACTCTCTTTTTGTACGATTATTACTTATAAATATTAGTGCAGGTTCTCATGCGAACGATAAAAAACGTTTGTAGTAAATTCTACCGGCGAAACAAGTGTTGAACGCGCGCATTTGACGAAAAGTCGCGTAACTGCCAGCGCGTGTATAATTCGCGAAGAACAACGCATGTTCACGCGAAGTAAACGTACAAAATCTATATTTAATACTCGTGTAAAAAAGTGACAATTTAAATAGTGTTGTTTTTATCGATAGTTTTTTTTTGTTTGAACAAATGTTTTTGTATTGTGACTCAAATTGGAAACTATTTGTCTATGATATGTGCGAATTTGTGAAATGTTAAATTAATTATTTTTAATTAATTTCTGTTTTTAAATTACCTATCTTGTTAACTGCGTAAGTTATCGTTTATAGGTTATCGTCATCAAAATATAATGAAAGAGTTAATCCAAGTTAAAGATCTTTGTTGAATTAACTGTAGTAAGTAATGCGTAGTTAATTATTTTGTTAATTAGTGACTTTCCTAATTTTTTAAATATTTACGTGTATAAAATATGCTTTTTTTATTTAAATTATCATGAATTAAATAATGTAAATTACCAACTTGTTCACACTATATACTTTAAATTGTAAATATGAAATTGACATAGGCAGAAAGTATGAAATATACCTACATAACTACAAACCAAAACAATTCAAATAAAAACTCAAAAAAAACTTTTTAATTTCTTCAATTTAAAAATCTAGATTTTAATTTAATACCTATATAATTCTATTTAGAATTTATTCTAGTGATCTAAATGAAATTTCACTTCAATACTGTAATAATGTTCTTAAACAACTAATTTCGTAGTTATTTGTAAAAGTAACATTTTCCGCGAGATTCTGAAGATTCCCTTTTTGTTTTGGTTTCATCAAAACATATGGATCGAAGATTTTTTTGAAGATCGGTGTCCTTTTTTTCACTATTTGATTCATATCGATAACAATAAAATTTCGTGAATAATATCTTTTATAGATATAAGAAGTATTAGTAATGTTTGTTTTACATTACGCACGCGCAGTCATAGCCTTCAATTGTTGAGGTAAAAATAACCATTATAAACTTAACTAGGTATTTAACACTTTTTTATACAATTTGGTTTTTTTAATTGTAGCTCGGCACTTGACAACATTCCGCCTGATGTAAAGCTAGAGTGCGGTCCATGAACAAAAACGACTGCTACCACAGGCAAATTTCTACAAGCAGCAGTAGCCTCCGCTATGCCTGCTTGAGGAGACAAATATGTACAATCTAAGTTGACAGTACACATACCTCTCGTTATATCTGGCTACTTCTAAACTGCTTCCGAAACGCGACAATGTCACTTTACGGGCGTTACATTCGAAGGAGGTGGTACTACCTGAAGACGGCAGACTGGGCTAATAACCATCATCAGTCTGCCTACCACTCTTATTTTGTCATCTAACACAACTACCCTATTTAGTATTAAAGATGTGTGTTTACACATTATACCGACGTGAGTCCATTTTGACGTTTTTCTTTCAAATTAACTATATGCCATAAATGGTATCCTTACCTTACTATTTTTCACCTTTTCAAAAGACGTTATCTACATGGACGTATAATATTTCATTAAAGAAACTTGCTTTATATTTGTTTTATCTTATCAATTTATTATAATTGTAAAAATAGTCTATTTTTATTACGAATATCTTTACTATTGATTACCTGTTTTAATCTTAATTTTCTTTGATTTATTTTAATATTTTAAACTGTATAATAATAATAGGCAGAGTTTTAGGCAGACTGATGATAGTTATTAGCCAAGTCTGCCATCCTGGAGGAACACCCGCGACCTTTGCGTTTCAGGATCAGTTAGATCTTTCCGTTCCGGACCGCACTCTAGCATAACATGAGACGTAGTCTTGTCATATGCCAAGCTACAATAAAAAAAAGTATACTTAAGATTACACAGAAAAAGAAATTATATTTTTTTAATCACGAAAATATATTTTTTTTTATTGTAGTTGGGCATGTGAATGAATGGAAACAACTGCTACGACAGAGAAATCTCTACGGGCAGCAATCGCCTCCACTACGCCGGCCTGAGGAGACGAGCATGCACCATCTAGATTGACAGTGCACACTCCTCTCGCTATTTCACAAATCAAAGAATATTCTAGTAATATCAATGTACGAGACTAAAAAATGTCGTGGGATAAAATTTATCTACTTTTTTTACCGTAATCCTCTGTAATACCCTGTGAATTAAACCGGGGCGCACGCGTAAAACATTTCGCACGCGATAATTATTATATTATAGTCTTCCATTCGTTATATACACCGGTATATTGTTATCTATAGGCATTTGTTTTTTTTATATATTTTACAAAGGAATATAAAATATATAAACAAAATACAAATGGTTGGAGACGTGTTCAAATCTTGGAAAATTCTAATTGCTACCAATAAATATATTGAACTACTGTAAAAAAAACATGTTCCCCAAATAGCAATTATTATAAGAGTGGTAGGCAGACTGATGATGGTTATTTGTCCAGTCTGTCGTCCTGTGGCAGTACCACCACTTTCGAATGTAACACCCGTGAAGTGACCTTGTCGTGTTTCGGTAATAGTTTGAAAGTAGCCAGGTATAAGAGAGGAGTGTGCACTGTCAATCTAGACGGTACATGCTCGTCTCCTCAAGCCGGCATAGTGGAGGCGACTGCAGCCCGCAGAGATTTCTCTGTGGTAGCAGTTGTTTCCATTCATGGACCGCGCTCTAGCTTTACATCATGCGGATTGTTGTCACATGTCGAGCTACAATAAAAAAAAAGCAATCAACATTATGCAAGACCAACGACTGCAGTCACTAAAGTCAAACGGCTAAACGACACGGCTAAAGTCAAAACCCAATCGACAGTTGACACTTGATCGAATCGAAATGTAAAGATTGATCAAAATGGATTTGACGTTTCACTGTCACCCAAGTGATAACGAAAAAAAAAAAAAAACGAAACAAAATAATTTTGATTTCGATTCGATCAAGTGTCAACTGGGTTTTGACTTTAGCCCCCGGTCTAACGTTGGACGAACTTTGAGCGAGTGATACACGCCGCTAGTGCTATAATCATGGACATAAAAAGTAAAAAAAAACTTTAAAGGATCCCTTAGGTAAACTAATTTACTTTATCGTTTAAGCCGTACTTACCTATATTACTAAAAACGGCGCTGTTTCGAAGTCACATTTCTCAGTTACTATACGTTTTATATCCATTCCTTAATAAATATAAGTAACTAGCTGACCCGGCAAACTTCGTACCGCCTCAGAATCAATTAATACAAAAGCATTTCTGAACGACTTTTAAATTTAATTGATTTCTAAACGACGGGACGAACGTCAAATGTTTGACATTCAAAACCAAAGGAATAGTTTCTAAGGGAAAGCGAAATTTTTGTTTTTACTATATTCCAAGCATTTTTTTCATATTTACTCTTTAAAAGGTAAGCTTCCCTGGACTTCCACAAGTAATTCAAAAACAAAATTAGCCAAATCAGTCCAGCCGTTCTAGAGTTTCAGCAAGATTAACGAACAGCAATTGATTTTTATATAGATAGATAGTTATTTTCCATAATATAAATCTCTAAATGGTTTTTCCGCTAAATCATTTCCGCCTAAAGTGTAAACACTCAACAGTGTTGCTAGCCTTTATAACAATCACGATGATACCAGGAAAATAATTTAAAGAACATAAAATCGTTGGTCATATAACCTTTGAAGAGTTAAAAATTACATCATAATTTAAATATAGTCAAAGATTATTATTAAGGCATTCTTTTAATATGATTTAATGTTGCAATTTTCCATAAATTTTAATGCATACAATGCCCCGACCCCAAACTAGGAACTCCGTGCGATGGGTATCAGGACAAGAACTACACAAACATATAATAATATTTTTTTATAAATAAATAAACATTTAGTTTTGAGCGGGAGTCAAACCTCAGGGACCTCCGTGTAACAGACTGGACTGACCACTGGCCTTGAAGTCGACAAAATGTCATCGCATCAATAAAAGTTTATTATTACATTTTTTTTGGTACATCTTCATCAATCCCTTTAAATATGTGTTTTAAAAAGTGCGTACGAGGCGTTTTGACAACACGTTCCTCGTGCGTACTGCTGGAAGTGGAAACTGTGGAACTCCCTCCCGTTTCCCGACACGTACAACATAGGTCTCTTCAAATCGAAGGTGAACAGGTACCTCATAGGCAGGCGTGCTCCACCTTAGACCACATCACTGCTTAACACCAGGCAGGGTGTGGTCAAACGCCTGCCTATTAAGCATAAAAAAAATATGTGTTATTCTATTTTTTATTATTGCCTTTTTTAAGATTTCGTGTAAAATCAAGCCGCAATGTCACAATAACATCGCTAAGGCAAGCGCGCTTGGCCGTCTATCAACTGTAAATGACCTCGCGTGTGTTACGACACCTGTTGTCGCTTATACATTGCTTGTTTTTGATATTTGTTTGCTTTGTTTTGTGTTTTTTTAACGAATAAACGATTTTTAATAAATATTAGACCAATAAATGTCAAAAAATGATCAATTTTTTTAAATTATAGTCTAAAAAAAAGCTCCAAAATGATGTATACAACTTCTGATTCACAAGTTTGCTAGCTCAGTTTTGCACTAATATATTTTTAGATAGATTTGAAACTATAATGAAATATATGTGTAGGTACATGCAAATACACTTTGTAGCTTTACTTATATATGTTATTATTATGTAGATAAAACTCGGAAGTGCAGATCATGTTTCTATTCATATATTACCATACCTGTTAAAATTGCACTCGCACGTTACTTGTAACATAAAAGCAAAAGTGAAACTTTACTAGTTACCTATGTGATATTTTGTAATATCTATGTGCGACTGTGGTCCAGTGGTACAAGACATCTCAACCATGAGCTAACATCAGACGGAAAGTTGTCATATGCCGAGCTACAATAAGAAAAGGTGCACTGGTAACCTTAAAGGTGTACTTCTCCTGAAGTCATAGTGGAGGTGACTGTTACTAGACGGAAAATGTTCAAAGGAGAATGCCCATTCGCCTAAGAAAAATGGGCCCACAATTTTTTTTCTCGAGTTTGTCGATGATTTTTGGTTCATTTTGTAAAGAAATAAATTTACATTACTCATCACCAATCAGTTTTAATTTATTCACCCGGCTTATTGCGTAATTAGATGATTTCTGATGCTATATTTGAGGTTATTATTATTTTAAATGCTTTAATAATTGAAGATATCTGTTTTTATGTAATTAAACATTGTCTATTTATTGGTAAATGATGTGTTGATTTTTTTTTTTTTTTTTTTTTATTGTAGCTCGACATGTGACAACACTCCGCCTGATGTAAAGCTAGAGTGCGGTCCATGAATGGACTACCACAGAGAAATCTCTACGGGCTGCAGTCGCCTCCACTATGCCGGCTTGAGGAGACGAGCATGCACCATAGATTAACAGTGCACACTCCTCTCTTATACCTGGCTACTTTCAAACTATCCCCGAAACGCGACAAGGTCACTTCACGGGTGTTACATTCGAAAGTGGTGGTACTGCCCCAGGACGACAGACTATAACCATCATCAGTCTGCCTACCACTCTTTTTTTATATATTTAATTAATAAATATAAAAAAAAAAAAAAAAAAAATAAAAAAAAAAAAAAATAAAAATAAAAAAAAACCACATAATTAAATTGAAATAAGTAAACAGTAACTTGTTATTTTAAAATATTGTTTTGTTACCAAACTATTAGGTATCAAGTGGGCCCAAAAATGGGCATTCTCCTTTGGGTCATTTTTGAAACATATCATTTTATAAATGATGTTAGAACGACGTGACGATCACATATAATCGAAAGTTGGTTAGACAAGGCATTGCGGGAAGTGTACGAGTATACAGGAAATCTCCATTAATGGATGCTGTCTGTGAAATCTATACACATGGTATTTTAATTGCGCACACGCCTATTTATATATTAATAATGAAAGTAACTACCTTATTTGATAACGTTATATGTTATCCATACGTTTTTCTTTCCTTTGTGAACGATTGTAACGGTGCAATAATAATTTAGGGTAAGCAGACGTGTTAGTATTTGTTTTTGAAAATTCTCTCTTAATATTTCCCCTATATATATTTATGTATATTTATCCTATATTTCATGTTAGATTATTAAATTCTTATGCTGTTTTGCCTTTATTCAATAATTTTAGATTTATTTATTTTTCATTTATTTATTCTTATATTTTTGTTTCTGCTCCGAATACACTTTTCCACCACACCAAAGGTTAAATGGTAGAAAATGCCTCAAGGCATTAAGTTCGCCTTTTGCAATTTTTATATTGTGCAATAAAGCATTTTTATTATTATTATAAACTATTATTTTCTCATGTTCAAATATAATTAACTTAATTAATTAAAATAGATTTTTTTTATTCCAGTTTCATCATATTTTAGTGATAACAAATTCAGCAATTTAATATAACAATAATTACTTAAAAATTAAGCGAATATCTGATTATTATTAATATAAATAAACTTTAAATTTTTCAATTAAAAAGAAATACACAATCACATTGATTGACGTCATAGCGGAGACGACTTTTTTGTTTTTGTTCATAATAATTCGGATTATAATTAATGAATTTATTATTATTATTATAACCTAAATATGTGACAATCTTACGAGTAGGCAGGCGCTCGTAATTTATGACATTAGATTAAAAATAATCAAAATAAACGTGATAGTAAGCCGCATAAAATTTATACTCGTATCTCAAGTTATAATTTCAATTTCACTTTATAGTGAACCTCGTCAAATAATAATCATCAAAAATAATGTCCGTAACCAATTATTATATGTAAGCAGGTCACTTACCCACTTAGAGATGTAACATGCAGTGTATCTGTTACTGTATCAAGTCAGTACGTTCGCCGCGTCGTGTGCCGGTTTTACTGCGAACACAAAGGCGCTCGCAGTGTGCTCGTGATCGACAAACGTGTAGAGAATACAGCACAAGCTTCGAAAGAATAACTTCATCATGAAAAAGTGGCAAAGTCGTGGCGAGCACTGCGGATCCGAGAGCCCATTCATAGCTCAATACGTTATAACTATAAACTTGTAGTGATAAGATTCATCAACCGATTTGATTTGTGATTATCCAAAAATCATTCGAAGGATTTTAGTAGTAAATTATATCTACATAACCTATATGGTGTTTCTGTGATTTATTATCACAATCCTGAGTATTAATTTATCAAATCAACTACTGAAACGTAATCAATATTAATAGATTATTTCAAATAGGCAAAGGAGAATGCCCATTTTTGGGCCCACTTGACACCTAATAGTATGGTAACAAAACAATATTCTAAAATAATATTTTATTTGTTTATTATTTTATTTTAATTAATCAACACGTCATTTACTAATCAATAGACAATGTTAATTTACATAAAAAACATATATAATCAATTATTAAAGCGTTTAAAATAATAATAACCTTAATTTTTCATCATAAAACATATAAGTACTCAATAACCCGGGTGAAAAAATTAAAACTGATTGATAATGAGGAAGTAGATTTATTTTTCTACATAATTAACTAAAAATCATCGCGAAACTAGAAAAAAAATTGTGGGCCCATTTTTCATAGGCATTCTCTTTTATTCGGAAAGGAAAAAGATTCGATTTCGAATATTACGCAGTCCGAATAATCATTCATATTAGCTCATCACTACCTGCTTGTAGATTGTTACAGTATCAGATACATCGCTTGCTACACGTCAAAGTGAGTAGCCTGCCTTACGTGTGTTGAAACAACAGTTATTAATATAAAAATAACAAAAATTATACAGAGACAATGCAATAATTCCGATGTGTGAATCTTTCTCCATAATTTACTTTCACTTGTTTGTGTTTGTTTTGTGTAATAATCTTTCTTTTATGGTACAAACTACCAATCAGAAAGGAGATAACGCGCAACATACAAGTTCATTTACACATTACTAATTATTTTTTCGGCTTAATAAAATTTTTTTATAAAAAAAATTATCATTTTTTTTTTTCAAAGGAGAATGCCTATTGGCCTAAGAGAGATAGGCCCACAATTTTTTTTTCGTGTTTGTCGATGATTTTTAGTTCATTTGATAGGAAAATAAATCTATATTCATAATAACCAATCAGTCTTAATTTTTTCAACCAGGTAATTGAGTTATTATTATATATATTATATATATATATATTAATATATAAGAGAGGTTATTATTATATTAAATGCTTTAATAATTGATGATTTATGTTTTTTTTTTTATGTAATTAAAGAATAGTAAACGATGTGTTGATATAATTTAAATAAATTAATGAAAAAATAAGATATAATATTATATTATTTTAGAATATTGTTTTATTAACAAATTATTACATATCAAGTGGGCCCAAAAATGGACATTGTCCTTTGTAATTTGTAATTGATCACAAAGACTTGAAACTAATATGAACCGAATAGGTTGACAGTGCACCCTCCTCTCGTTATACCTGGCTACTTGCAAGTTGATTCCAAAACGCGACTAGGTTACACCTGAAAGTGGTGGTCGTACAACGTACCACTTTCAAGTTTCTTTATTATTATCGTAACTCGACATAACACTCCGCCTGATGTTAAGTTAGAGTGCGGTCCACGAACGGAACTAACTGCTACTACAAACAAAGCTCTACAGATAGCAGTCGCCACCGCTATGCCGACTTGACGAGTCAAATATGCACCATCCAGATTGACAGTGCACATCCCATCCCAGTGTACAAATTGATCCCGACACGCGATAAAGTCACTTCACGGATGTTTTTGAAAGTCGTGGTACTACCCCAGAATGGCGGATAGGCTAAATCATCATCAGTCTGCCTACCACTCTTTTTTTAATTAATAAAAAATATTATAGCATTTTACTATGTAACGGAAGTTACAAACTTCTCTTCTGACTAGGGAATGCAATCCCGATCTCGCGGGATCCCGATCTCGCGAGATCTCGTGTAATTTTTCGGGATCAATCCCGAAGCATAATATGACGAGATCCCGTTCGAGATTGACGGGATTGGGCGGTAGTGCTGCAGTGGTCAGCAACGCTACACACATCTACTCGGGGCGCAAACGATGCGCTAGGGATGGGTGTTGATTCAACGAACTGTTTTTATCAACCGTTTTTCTACTGTCAACGTGTTAACCGTTTTTCGTTTTGAGCGAGACCAGTTAAATCCATCAACATTTTGTAAACAAAAACGTTCCGTTTTGAAAGGAGTTATGTGTACTTTGGTCGCTCAGTGCCTATAGGCACTATTAAAGAGTGGTAGGGTGACTGATGATGGTTATTAGCCCAGTCTGCCGTCCTGGGGTACGGTACCACCACTTTCGAATGTAACACCCGTGAAGTGACCTTGTCGCGTTTCGGGAATAGTTTGAAAGTAGCCAGGTATAACGAGAGGAGTGTGCACTGTCAATCTAGATGGTACATGCTCGTCTCCTCAAGCCGGTGTGTGGATGCGACTGCTGCCCGCTTTCTCTGTAGTAGCAGTTGTTTCCATTCATGGACCGCAATCTAGCTTTACATTAGGCGGAGTGTTGTCACATGGCGAGCACCGAAGTCGTTGATCAACCGAAAGGAAATTTAAATAATGCAATAAACGCTTACGAATGAGTGAGAGAGATACCAACAGTATTAGTTGTTTTAGCGTGAACGAGATAAAAGCATTGTCTAATAAGGCTTATTGCAGAAAAAAATTATTGGTTTATTTGTTTGAGTTTTCATCGTTTTCTGTTATCCGAACTTCACATTTTCTTAAAACTAGACGAGATCCCGAAAATTCCGGGATCCCGCAGGATTGATATTTCTAATCCCGCGGGATCTCGAATTTGCGATCTCGAGTCGGGATTGCATTCCCTACTTCTGACTTATTCTCTCTCGATAAGGTCTCTCAGGGTACATATTTGTAAATATTGTTGCCAATGTTGTTAACGATTGTTATAAATAAACAATTATATTGTATTGTTTTCTTAAACGAATTATGTGTCACCAAATAAATTATTTTGTAATCTCAATCATTGCAATTATTACGTCTTTGCTTTGTTTAATTCATCGAATTAAAAAAAAATAACTACATTTAGATTTAAGTGAAAAAAACTTACGTAGGATTTTATAACGATAAAATAACTTTACACAATATTACCTCTTTTAATAATTATAATTAATTATTCATAATTAAAAGTAACCTTCGTTTGTTAATTTATCTAATTAATATTTCCTACAAATCAAATAGAATAGATTATCACTATTTCATTATTAATATGGTACTATTTGCGAAACTAACGCTGCTAATCATCTGGATGTAATTGATAAAGCTAAATAAAAATCATAAATTATGACTAAAGGTCCTATATCTCCCAATAACCATTAACCAGAGCTCTAGAGGAGTGTGCACTGTCAATCTAGACGGTACATGTTCGTCTCCTCAAGCCGGCATAGTAGAGGCGACTGCTGCCCGCCTTTCCATTCATGGACCGCACTTTAGCTTTACATCAGGCGGAGTATTGTCACATGCCGAGCTACAATTTAAAAAAACACTTGCTTCGACCTTGACAGCATGTAAACACGTAAAAAACCGTATACACTACTACGTTTAAAAGAATGAATTAAAGAAAAAAAAAACAAACCCTAGATCATGATTTTGCAAATATATTAATGTAATAAATAATTATATACGATAAGTTTTCACCGAGAACAACGATTTTTTTTTCATAAGACATAAGCAAGGCAACAAAATCAAGCGAAACGTTATATCCTGCAGTTTAATATATTTTCAGACTCGTGTTATAATTACAATAACAGTCTTAATCTAGTACTATCAGCAAAACTAGCGCTGCAAAATTTTACAAAATAACCATCTGGATCTTTAATTGATAAAGTTAAATAATTTGCCGTCCTGGGGTAGTACCACCACTTTCGAATGTAACACCCGTGAAGTGAGTTTGTCGCGTTTCGGGAATAGTTTGAAAGTAGCCAGGTATAACGAGAGGAGTGTGCACTCTCAATCTAGATGGTACATGCTCGTCTCCTCAAGCCGGCATAGTGGAGGCGACTGCTGCCCGCACAGGTTTCTCTGTAGTAGCAGTTGTCTCCATTCATAGACCGCACTCTAGCTTTACATCAGGCGGAGTGTTGTCACATGCCGAGCTACAATAAAAAAATTATTAGTAAACCATGACTTAGTAGCCATCAACCGCTTTCATCCTATTCCCAATAGAATTATAGCGCATTCTAGTATCAAAACGTAAACTAGATCTAGGAATGTTAGAACTTACAATTGTCGAACAAAATAATTTAAATTCTACAACAGAACTTGACCCTGTGGCATGTGCACTGCATGTACGAGTCATTGAATTTAAATCGATAATACGGTTGATTTTGAGGTAATTTACATTTAGTATGTACGTGTAAGTATGATCTTTATTCTCGAACTGTAAACAAACAGGGTATTCGGGCAAACAAGATACTAGTATTTGAATCGTCCTTTCCCCGTCCTATGGCCTTCCCTTGCCACGTTTCCGCTGTTCTACAATCCCTGTGTTCAGTTTGAAGCGGCTTTTCATCAAAGAAAAGTGGTGGGCAGAGTAATGATGGTTATTAGGTCAGTTTGTCATCTGGGGTTTGAGTAACCTAGTCGTGTTACGGAATAAATTCAGAAGTGGGCGGGCATAACAAGGGGGTTGAACTTTGACGGTTAATTAATAAAAAAACACTATTAATAAATAATTTAGTTGCTGAATATTACAAATTATTGATTGATCTAAGTACAATCAACACTATTATCTAAAAAGCATGTTAAAAATTGTTGGACAAACCACCAGTGGTAAACCAGAAAATTCGAATAAAATTTTGTTTGGTACCTAAATTATCGCCTTGTAAAAAATTTTGCGCTTTTAATTTATTAAAGAATCAATAATTATGTGTAAATTATCGGAGTAACCAAAGCATATTTTATTTTAAAAAAATATTAGCGTTGTTTAGGCGGGTTGTTGGTTGTGATAATGGTATTTATTTATATTACCTATAGATATTTTGTTAATAGATATTTATTATGTCAGAGATCTTTATTATTGGATTAACTCATTTAAAAATAAAAAGAAACAAGGAAATAATGTAAAAGAGCAATGAATTTTAAAATTGTGTGAAGTCGCGTAAAAGAAAATTATGTGGGAATATTTAGCAGTATTATTAATTGGATTTTGGCTTGGAATCGCCATTTTATTATATGTCGCATGTTATTGGATTGATGAAATATTAGGTAAGGAATCTTTATTCAATCTATAGCGGCTGTGGTCTAGCGGTAGGAGTGAACTCACGATCGGTGAGATCCGTGTTCAAATCTCACTTAATTCTGATCGATACCAATGTAATTATGTTGTATGTACCTTAGTCGCTTACAGGCGTAGTAGCCAGACTAATGATGGTATTAGCCCAGTCACCCGTCCTGGGGTTATACCACCACTTTCTATTAAACACCCAGTCTCGTTTCTCAATATGGTTGAAATTGCCGAATTAACACTCGTCTCTTTAAGCCAGTATATCGGAAGCAACTGTCTGTAGAAACTCTGCGGTGGCAGTTGTAGTACATAATGTTTTTCTCCTAAAACACATCGCCTCGCCATTTCTCTGTCAAGCAAGTCCGAGTAATCAAACCAAATCTGAATACATGTTAATCGGGGTCAATAACGTAGTTACCAAACCTTGTGATTTAAAAAATAACACACATACATTCACCTTACGTTTTTATCCTATAATTTGTGATCTGGTGACAGGCCTGTTTTCCTCGACACATAGCCAAAAATAGCCATAATTAAAATTTTATTTGCTTAAATTCTAATATAATAAAAAGTTAGTGTAGAAACCAGGACTTTTAATATTTATTTATATCTTGAGGGCGACCAGCGGTGGGATGCATCAAATCATGCCTTACAACAAGCGGCCAGTTTGTATGTGATAAATGATCCACCTGTAGGTGCCACAACGTGCACAAGAATTTAAGAATTAAAATAATAACAATAATATAGACAAAATTAATAATAAAAAAAGTTGCACAATAACAGAAAATTTAAATTAAAATGAAAATTAAAAATACTTGATGTAAAGTTTTGTCTAAAGTCGTTAAACTTTTTTTTATTTATTGCAAAGTTTACAGCAAAGTAAACCACTAAACTTATTTATATTTTCTCAGTATTTATTTGTATATTATTTGATAGATTTGCCACATAGAAGGGACAACATCAGTCCAACGAGAGCTGCAACGACCGGCGCGAGTGGTGCGCACGTCCAGCTTAAGCGTTTAGTGGCAAGAGTTGTAGAAGAGGCTTCCGCGTTACCAGCACTTTCTAGATATGCTGCAGAATCTCCTAACACATCGCATGTTGAAGCTAGTACTTATGAAGATTTATTAGCAACCGCAATTTTAAATAAGGTGAGAAAGTTTTGATTTTGTTTGAAGATTTGAAATTTTGATGAAGATTTATTGCGTTTTTTTTTTTTGCTTAACAGTACATAGTGTTACACTATGTGCCTAACAGCATGCTAACTAATGACATAGTTTCATGTTTAAATTTGATTCGTATTTAGATACATGTAGTTCAGGCCATTTTTGATAGTTTGCACTTGGGTTTATGATTCACTTAAAAAATCAAAAATAATAACTATAACATATTATTATAATCGTGCATAAATCTGTAAACGCCCTAAGTTTGCATAATGCAATATTATTGAAATCATCATTAAGTATTCTAGCATATTGCATGTTATCCATTTATTTAATGTTGATCACGACATACCTACCTCTAATAAGATAAAGGCCTTGAAGATACGCTATTGTTGTAGATAAACGTCTATTTTTAATTTAATAAAGGATAATGACTATTTTTGGGCCCACTTGATACTCTCAAATATTGCATCAGAAAACATCTAATAACTCAATAATCCGGGTGAAAATTTTAAAACTAATTGGTAATAAGGAAGTAGACTTATTTTTCTACAAAATTAACTAAAAATCATCAATAAACTCGAGAAAAAAAATTGTCGGCCCATTTTTCTTAGGCGAATGGGCATTCTCCTTTAACTTAGTTGTTTAAATTAGGCTGCTAAGATAATCTACCACTTTTTTATACGTAATAATATAAATAATTATATGCATCGAATCAAACTTTATGGCGTCTCGGAAGTTAGCTGCGAGCGCTACTCCGCGCAGGTACAGTCAAGTTAACAAATTAAGAGTAAATTTTAAATATAAATAGAACATATAAAAATCACCTGCTGACTACCCTCTTACCTTTATCGAGCCCCGCTGATACCTTAAGGGACGTTTGCACCAGAAGGCCCGTTGGGTTCGTATTCTTATGTATTTAATCAATTATATGTAAATATAAGTAAAAGTCGTATGTAACGGAAACCTTATAAGTATTTAATATGTCTAACCCCCGCATTAAAAATTAAGGGTTACCACTTACTGCAAAAAATATAAGATTTAAATTTTGTTTATTTATTTTTTTTCTATTTTTCTGAACAAATAATAGACATTTTAAATTCTAAATTTAATACTTAAGAAAAAATTGCTCAAAAAAAAAAGAAAATATTGCTTATGCTGTAGAATATTAGTTCAAAGTTTATCATAGAGTAAATAATGTAAATAAATCAAAGGCCTCTCATGTAAAAATATAAATAATATAGCTATCTTTAATAGGCAGACATGTTTCGACACCTGATATCATATCTTGTTTGTTATCAATAATATATTATGTAGGTACATATCTACAGTTTTAAAGAATCTGCCAACGGGCTTGCTGTATCATGGTAAGCTAATTCTTATATAGGTAATTATGATAATTTCGCTTTTTGATAAAATTAATGATTAAAATATTAAAGATCAATTCGGTAGTTGTGATAATGCACTCGTAAAGAATGTTTGCGGAAATTTTTTATGTTTATGTTGGCGCTTTGTTTGTTTTTTATTTAATTTTGAGGGGTGCTTCTAAGGTGAGTAGGGGGTGAATTTATGTTGGTATTATTATTTTAAAAATTGTTAAAATAAAAAAACAACATATTTTTATGTTTTAGTCAATAAATATTGTGTTAATAATTCAATTATCGTTTATTTAACAATTATTTTAGTTTTTGTTTTGAAATAAAGTCACAAAATATTTTTTAAATTAAAATACAAAAATACATATACACAAGGCTTCGTAAATGCTTTTTTTTTAATTATAAGTATAGTTCTGATTAAACTAGATTTTAATTAATTGAATAACATTGCACTGAAATGGAACGTCCCGTCGCCGTAAAAATAAATTCTTATCAAGTGATAATGATAACAAAACTAAGTAATAACGTAACTAAGGAATATGAATCATATAAACACACACACACATATATATAACACGTATAATACGGATCTAAAAAAAATATCATTATATCCGAAATAATTCTTCGCCTTGTACTTCTATAAATTAATAAAAAATATTGTAATTTGGCTTATCCAAATACCTGGGTGATCATTATTGTAAAAATCTAATATTTTGATACGAGTATGTCACGTAGACCCAGTACTTAGAAGGTCTGCCAATTGCACTTTGAAAAAATAGAATAGGAGAATCGAGCAAGATGTCAATCCGTGAAAGCGGATGACGTGGTTTTGATCCTCACCACAGGCTGTGTGCATGCGGCGTTTTTTCTGTTCAATTTTCTTCTCAAACGATTTTAGTTTTTCTTTTTACAAGGGTACAAAACCTTGCTAAAAATCATATAAATAATATTGTTAGTACTTATTTATAATGTACTAGATTTCACACAAGTCTAGATTTCTAATAGTGCATACAAATAAGTAGGTATCATACAGCAATTCATAATAATGATCATTCCACACTTTCTAACAACAAAAGTATAGCCAATTACAGAAAATATCTCTAACAGGCGAACCTTTATAACATTCAACATGTTTCAAGGTATAGGTTATCGCCACCGTTTCCGTGACATCAGGGAAAGTAGTGGGGACAATTTTGCACACGTACACTCATACACAAAAGTGCTGTCCAAACTGTATGATTATTGTAAAGCTCTTTTCAGACGTGTAATATTTTAATAGTTTTACTGGTTTCATTTGTTTCGCCGACATCTTTACGTAATATCGTGTCTGGACCAATCGCGATTGAATGCATCGCCTCACCGTCAAACAATCCCTTCGCGGACCAAAAGATTCGGGCAATCCTTTTTCTGACGTTCCATCAAAGTGTGGAACGACCTTCCCAGCCACGTCTTTCCCCCTTCGTATAACATGGGATCCTTCAAGCGCAGTGTGAAGAGGCATCTCATCAAGCCGGCATAGCGGACGCGACTGCTGTCTGCAGATCCCCTTCTCTGACAGCAGTCGCCTCCGTTCAAAGTCGCACAATTAGACTGAATGTCCAAGTAAATCGAGTAAATTGACGATATGTCCACACGTGAGAGTAAATTATACTTTTACTCGATCGAACATGCTACAAAAATAATTTAGTCATCTGGCAACAATAACAATGTCACTGATCAGTTTCGAACTTACAACTCTGCGATTTTTGTAATACAAGGTATTGAATGCTCCATGTTTTTGACAGCAATCGTGGCTAAGTCTGTCTAGAATCTCGTAAAAATCTCTTTCGGTACCAATGTACTTTGGTCACTCAATCAAGATTAGTATAGGCATTCGAAAATATGTAATTACAAGCGCGTGACACCCCTATTAATGGCCATGTCATGCCGGTCCGCCATTTCCCTCATTTGAGCGGGAAATATAGCCGCGAGACGCGCACCGAACGAAACCGTGCGAAAATACCCGTCATATTTCACTAGAAATCTATTTCACGAATACGCTATGTATAACTTTTTTAATGGCATTGTAAACTATTTTCCCATTGTGAGGAGCGAACAGGTGATATTTTTTAATAAATTATGTGAATGGTTTTTGCTATGATAGAAATCTTTGGGCTATATTTACACCTATCTCATAATATCGTCGCTTCTCGATCAAATTATAAAACTGCTCAATGTATTTTTCATTTTTAAATAAAATAGATACCAAATGTTAGGCTTTTATTACGACTCCGCGTTGGTTATCAACAAAAACTAACTAACTATTAAGATAACTATATCTCTGAAGCTTAATTACCAGATTATACTTTGCTTTTAAATGTGCAGTGTCCTTAAATAATAACGAAAAAGACCAACTTTTCTTTATAAATTTTGTTTTTTTTAAACCATATATTTATAAGTAGAGTTACTTTTCGCTGGTAAGAGATAAAGGGAGATGGAAGGGTAGTCTAGACTAGTAGTTTTAAAGAGTGGTAGGCAGATGGTTATCAGCCCGGTCTGCCATCCTGAAGTGGTACCACAACTTTAAAGTGACTCCGTGAAGTGATTTTATCTTGTTTCGGGATCAGCTTGGAAATGGCCAGGATTAACGAGAGAACCGCACTCTATCTTAACAGGAGACGGAGCACAATAAAAGAAAGCCAATTAAGCAGTCAAATGTAGTTGTTCATCTAAGTAGATCTATGGAAAAATGAAATTTCCCGTGGTCCACTATAACGGCCATTTGTATTTTTAATTTGTTTAGTCGATCAATCAGATTAACGCCCGAAATTAATAATGTATCCACAATCCGAGATTGAAGTTAATCTTGGATTAATACATACCGACGAATAGTTCTTGATTCAATTTCTATTGGCAGATAGGTTATTGGCACGCTTTATTCAAAATCTGGATTGATTTTTCTATCTGAGTCAGTGAAAAAGGGATCAAGATTGATTATTAATTTCGGCCGTTAGACAACGAAAGTATTTCTCTATAGATTGTTCTTCTTACAACACAGTAGTTAATTATATTAATTTGCACTCTTTGTTCAAACAAAAGAAATGATAGTGATATTTCCTCCAATAAAAGTGATAGCTGTCATTTTAAACGAATGGAAGCGTAAACCGTAGTTATATTATGTACTCATAGATTGTAATTAAAAGTGCTTATTACATAAGAATTGTAGTTTTTATATTGTATTGTTTATATAGTTATTTATTTACATGGGACAAATATTGATAATTTTGTTAATAATTAAATTAAAATTAAATAATGTCAAACACGTATAATTAGTTTTAACCTTTGGAATCTAAAAAAATATCAAAGCCCGCCTCAAGAAACTGAGTAGTTTGTCGTGGGCCGGGTAACTTAAGCATACCGATAATACCGACGATGGCCATTGAGTTACAAAGCCTACTACTATTTATTTAAAAGTAAATTATAAAAGGAAAAAAAGGAAATCACCATTTCATTTTATTTAATTTCTGATTTACAGGTCATAGAACGATATCAAACAGAAAATGGGTCTGGTGGCAGAAGCAGTGGTATCCACTCCGCATCAGCAAGTCCCACGCCATCTGAAAGATCATCTCCAAGGTCCATGCATTCTAGAGAACAACAGAGAAATCTTACTTCATCGGTAAATGTTTTTACCTGAACCTATACATCTATATTAACTAATTTTATTAATAGGTGATAATAAGCAATTAAAAAAAATAATACTCTTCTAGCTTCGAGATGATGAAGATGAAGCATCAGATTGGGAAGAAGGTGACGTTACTGACGATGCATTGGAAATGCCAAGACGTGTACCATTCCCAGAATTCGGTGGTGATATAGTGCATACAAGAGGTTAGTTATATTTATCAGACTAGAGATACCCAAGTTCGAACCCGTAGCCGATACTTATTATAAGCTTATTTAGTAAATAATAATAATAAATAAACCTAAAACCAAACTAGAATAACTTGTATAATATATATTTTTTACAATCTCATATTTAATTTATGTTAATAAATATTACATATAACTGGGAGTCGAACGTTTTTAATACAAATGCCGGAATAGAGGCCGACAATACAAAACGTTTATTTTTAACAAGACCCCTAACAATATATCTTCTATAATTGAAAATAAATGAGCTAAAGATAACATTATTTTAGAAAATACAGAAAGAGACTACGATGAAATCTCAGGCAGCGACATACAAGCAGCTGACGGTAGTTGGGAAGAAAATTGGTTATTTCAAAAGAAAAAAATCAAAACCATACAATCCGTTCCAGTTCCCATGCTTGTACCGAACTCCAACACCGATTATAGAGCTCTTATAGGAGATAGAGATGCGGATGACACGACCGATCTTTCAGACAATGCTAGCGATGCTGAAAATGATGAAACTGAAGTCAAAAGTGATCTTAAGAGAATCCTGGATTCCAAACATATCATTGGTGGAAAACCTAAGCTAGAAATATCTGATTTTGAGCCAGATAGCTTAACCAGCATGGATGGGGTGATGGACTTTGATAGCTTAGACAGTACACAGTTTAATGATAACGAGAAACTAGTAGATGCAGTTAATAATGAACTTGAAAATGAAGTTAAAGATGCAGTTTTGGAAGCGAATAATTCGATTTTAGTTGTCGGCGTTGATAGTGGACCGCTTGGTAAAGCTGAATTTGCAGTTGAAGAAATACATAGAATGAATGGCAATGTGGAAGTGGTTAAGGATGTAGAAGCAGTAGAACTTCAGAAAAATTCTGAATCATTCAATAAATATCCTCATAAAGGTAATTCCTTCTAGTACAATTTATTTAATATGGCATATTGATAACTGAAATATGTTTTCTAAATTGCGGTGTTAATTTCATGTTTTCTAAAGCCAAATATTTAGGTCTAATTTAAAGTTTTATTTATTATTGCGACTTCAAAAATTGTATTAGAATTCTGTCAGTTTGTTACTGACCTTTAAGAGACTTTTAGCACAATGTTCTCAGCAATGACGGTCTCCACCGATAATTATCTGCCATCATATGATAATCCTATTTTCAATGGCACTTATTCTACAGTTTTAATATATTAATTAAATTATCTTGTGATCAATACCACAGACAGATAGGTACCAATGAATTTTTGACCATGATAAGATATATTTCCTTTTTTAGGTTCAATTAACACTCTAAATGGTCACGAACGTGAAGGGGAATATGAAGAGACAGTCGCAATACCAGTACAACGTTATGCAGATAGTTTGAGAAGGAAACATTTTGAATCTGAGTAAGTATTCAAAGAATATCAATAATTTACTATGGCTTTATTGCTTAAGATTCAACAGTTATTACATAATCATAATTGTTCTTTTAAAGGGTACCAAGAGACGATTCAGTTCCTCAGAATTTAGAAGATCTAATACCAGGTTTGTAGAACTCAGATTTAAATTTAACTTATTAAACTTAACTTACTACTGTGGCCCAGTGGTTAACGGTCCATTATGTTATCTCTCTCGGGCTCGATTTCCGATTGCATTAAAAATATTTATTTCTGTAGGTTCAATAGCGGATAGAGAACGTAAAAAGTGGTTGAATTATGTTGATATGCCAAACAATCCATATTCACCAGAAGCCATACAAAAACGTTTAAGTGCCAAAAGTAATTCTGCTATATTTGATATTATAACTAAAACTAAAGACAAACATGATAAACAAGAAGATGATTCTAAACAAAATGGTAATTCAGAAGATAAACTAACAGTTCAAAATGGGAATAGAAGTAGTTCTAGTAGTCCTGCACCGAAAATTCTGAAAGATGTTTTGGCTGAAGAAGTTCCTGAATTTAAAAGGTAAATACACAGTTATAATTACTTTGACAACGAGTATGACTCGCTTGATTAAGATTTTGAGACCGTTAATTACCTAACTTTAAAGTTTTTTATTTTTGACTCTGTAAAATAATTTTTAAATGTAAAAAATTACGAGTATATTGGCGTCCGAACCTGTACCTACCCGAAAAATTTTATGTAATTTTTAAAGCTGTGTGCTTCAATATTGTTTTTCTTGCTAATAATTTTGTTTGTTAATATGACAGATACGGCAGAGATTACTACATAAGAGAAGCAAAAAAATCAACAGGAAGTAGAAAAAGGAATAATTTTAGCGACACGAGCTCCGTATCATCGATGAATAAGTCCATCAGTTTAGATAACTTCGATGATATTCCATCGCCCGTAAGTGCCAGCAGTTCACTCAGCGACCTGGAAGCCGCCGCTCTTCATCAGAACATAGTCCGTGTTGTCCTCAGTCCTAGAAATGCGAGTCCAAATTTCGCCATAAATCCAATATTCGAGAATGACAATCTCAATAATTACGATGGTAACATCAAACAGAGAAATGTAAGGAACGATAAAAATGGAGGTAGTAGTTTTGTGGAGGAAGATATAGGTAGACTAAACATACCCAAATGTCCCGAAATAACTGAAGAGTCCTTTGAGAGTTATAAAAGTGTACGGCGTAGTAATACTTTGAGAAATGATTGTCATGTTCGTTCTAAAAGGAGAATGCCGCTTAACTATACTTTCGGTGGAAGTTTGCGTTTGAACAATTTTGACAATAGTCTATGGTGAATAATAATAAATAAACTATTAGTAATAATAATTATAGTTAATATTCCACAATTAAAATATGAATCTCTTTTACTATGTACATAACTTACATAGCTCTTAATATTTCAATCTACCGTCCAAGATAAACCACAAAACGAATCCTCTATTAATTAAGCATGGTTTTTCCGTAGAAGCTGACTAACAGCACTGCACGTAAATTTAAAAAAAAATCTAGCACTTAATTTCCTTTTGTGTTTTTTTTGACAAATATTTTCAGTAAAATCAAAGTCTAAATAAAACTGCAGTAGAAAATCAAATAAAACCTTAATGTGGTGAGTGTTCATTAATTTTGGAGGTTGGTTTACTTCGCTAATAATTCTGTATCGAAATTAATAAATAACTTTACTAACTAATTTTATAATACTTAAAAAAATAATCCAATTCCCAATAATTGATCAAGTTTCTTACGGCTCCTTCCTGTTAACTGATATACGCGAAATAACTCGATTATGCGTATCTTTAAGCTGCTATGAATAAATGCGGGGTAGATAGAAGTCTTAGAATTAATAATCTTACAAACTGCATTATTTCGTATAAAACAAAAAAAAAGTATTTTCTTAAATTCCTAACGATCTTCTTTAAATTATCTTATTTTATTAATCTCTAATTAGTAACGTTTTAATATCTACTGCATGTTCTTGACTAATAAATGGTTTGTCGCGAAAATACTAACGTTGTACTCATTGCTTTCTTTTACCACCTTTGTTTTCGCTTAACACATAATTATCATCACATGCTTTATTTACATTATACATTTAATTATTTAGATATAAGTTTTCAATAGATTGCAATTAGATTTGTTATCCCGCCTTTTTTGTAGGCCATAATTTCGTGGATAAACTAAAGGAAGGTGGGCTCTTTGTATTTTTGCGGCTTTTATCACTAAAAGGGGGATTACACCTTTTATGAGATCCTAATTAATATTTTTAATACATGAATGATAGCCATTGAGCGACCTAAGCGCATTTAACAAAATAGTATTAATATCGACGGTGAATTTGGCGACGGAAGATTTGAATACGGTGTTAAAACCGATCCTATGGTGTATGCCCACTAAACCACGATTTACTATTAAACAAGTGCAACTAAAAATGGAACATTAAAAATTAATATAATCAACAAAATGGAAGCCATTATGATAATAAAAAAAGATAATTTAAACGCCACCAAATAACTTTATCAACTAATCACTTACAATATTACAGGGACATCTAATAGAGCAATTCAACACAATAGCGACGAATCAACAATTCCGTTCATTCACTAAAGATATACCACCAAACGAATCATTCACTACCACGTGCAGATATAATAATAATAATAAAATTAATATTGATTATGAAGATTTTAATAATCCAGAACTATATTCGGCTAAACCTGCATTTGTTGATGATCAAGTAGACAGTTTTACTGAACCGAAATCACCTTTAGACAAATCATATTTAAGCACGAGCAGTAATGAAGATTCTATCAAAATATATAACATACAAACCGGCGAAGTTGTTAAATGTAAACCGCAAGATAACGTATCTACAAGATATGGGAAAGATGACAATGATAATTTTGATAGAAGTGATATAACCAACTCAGTAGATGTGTGTCACAACAACAACGGTGTTGGCTCTGATGATGAATTTATTAAACATAAATTAGATGATATTAGTGAATTAGATGAGATAGTGTTACCCAAAGTTAAGGAATTGGCTAAAATATTTCTTAATATGGAACCGATTGAAGAAACTTTGGTTAAGGTAAGCAATTTTCACTTTGACGGTAAAAGACATGACAATTTTTTTGTCATATAACATAAAAGTACACACTAACTATATCATTATCTTTATTTTTTATAACTTATGTATGTCCCTTGTTAAGTTACGAATTCTTTTATTGTTTGCTTAGCTTTTTTTTTATCTCCAAAGAAAACTAGGTCATCTGTTACATACATCTTACTTAAGTTTACTCTAAAATCCCATGTAGAAATAAATAACTAAACTACCGATGCGTTCCTTAAGTAATATCATAATATTAATAAATAACTACTTCTTACTTTTTTGACGAGGAAATTCAAATGCAAATAAAACATCTATATATAAAACTAAATAATAATGCTCCCAATGTGACGCGTGAGAAAAGATGACCGAAGCCACTTTTAGGGTTCCTGTCAGTTAGTAATTGACTTGACGGCAACATTGTCAAAGCGGATTATGCTTTTTTCATGTCCGATGGATTGCCGGAGACCAATCTATGATTTCGACTCGGGATTTTGGAATTAAAATTGTTTTTTTTTCAGCCTTCACAGCGTAGAAAAAAGAGCTTAGATTTCTTATCTGGAGAATTAGACTACGTTAAATCAAACAAACCAATAAACAAACAAGCATACATGCATAGTTTAACCGCAAGAAGTATTTCCAAGGAATTCCGTGATGAGCTAAAATTATCCATGGCTACGCCGTTGAAGGTTCCAGGTGGGTCTAACCAGGTCCCCGAAGGGATTGAAGAGGTCATTAAAGAATCTGCTGAAACACCCGGAAGCCCTCAACCAGAACCAGGAACAATTAAATCTAAGTTAGCATTCTTTGAAAGTTTAAAATCTAAGGTTAATGGTAAATAATTTTTGGTTTAATGACTTCTTTGCCTACATATAAAACTTTTAATAGGTAGCTTTTGTGTCCTATGAGATCCCAAATATTATAAACCTATTATAATGCGTAAACGCATAGATATTATTTCTAATTTGTGTGTGTGGTGAACAGCGAATTAATACTGGCCCTAAGTTTCAGGGAAAATTTGAAACTAATAAAAATTTAGGTCACGTTAAATACCTAATGTAAAATAGATTACTTCTTGTTTATTATATTGTAAACAAGTTTGGGAGTCTAATTGTAAAATAATAAGTGCCTAGGTACGAAAAAAAAGCAATTTAAATGGCGGCTCTTTCACCGCTATTGTTGTAAAGTATATCAGCATACATACTCCTTTATAGATTGTCTTATAAAATATAAAGAATTTTAAAAATATTTTATGATAAATTAATTATTTAGGTTTCATAACCTAAAAAATAATATATTTCATCTAAATTAGTGATCGGGGGAAACCGATCATAAATCTATGTATTTCACATTAAGTAAATGTAAAAAATAAAATGTTATGTAGTGCCATTTTGTCATTTAAAAAATACCATAATTTTAAGTTTGTAGCTAATTACCAAAGTTGTGTTATAAAATTTGGTATAAAACGAGATAGCGCCTTTTAGCGTACAATAATTGAAAAATAATTATGCCTTTTAGGCACGTCCACACCGAAGGAAATAGGTAAAAAAAAATTAATTGATTGAAATCTCGCCTGCCTTCGTCCTGGACACCATAATAAAATTTGAACCAGTGCTAGTTTTTAAAATACATATATAAAATCGTCCAGAATGTTAAATAATTGAGTTGCTATGTTAAGTGAAATTAAATTATATCATACGAGTACCTACTTTTCTGTAATCTTTAAAACCTCTGGTTAGGTTTTCTTTACTGTTTTATTATTAATTATTTTATAAGTCTCTTTTATGCGTGGTGCAATAATTATATCAAAGGTTGTAGTCGGGTCAACGCCATAATGTAATTTATGACATTTATTAATTCAAAAGGCGTCTTAGTAAATAAAAAAATGTTTATTTATACAAAATTCGTTTTATTTTAACAATAACATTAAAAATATCAAATACATAGAAAATACATTATTTAGAGGTAGGTACACCTACTGTACAACATCAATAAAATATACCCAAAGTCTTATGAAAAGGTATACTTTCTAATTCCAAAGCATATTTCCTTCGATAACACCATAAATAATAATCTATAGCTGCCGAGTTAGGTCTCTCAATGGATTTCAGGGCATCTTTCAACTTGTCTGACACTTTTTGCTTTAGTAATTCAACTGCATGAATACTACAACCACGTATTTCCACTTCCTCTTCAGAACCAGAAGGCAATAATACATCTGAAAATATATTAAAATCATTTTAGTACCTACAGAAACACAAACTATGAACAGATCCAGCAGTATCTATAGGTCTCTTTATTTACATAGATTTAAGGTTATTATCACATTGTAATTTGTTTGTACAGGTTAAGGTTTGATGGGGCTGGCAAGAATTTCATAGACAAAAATAAGTGCCTAAATATTTAAAAAAAAAACTATATCCAAAAATTTCTTATAAAGTTTTTTTTTTACTTCATTTCACACAGCACCACCAATACAATGTACAATGTACATACAATCTTAGTTCATATATTTAGTCAAAAAAAAGTTCAATTTACCATTTCTCAATTTATCCATTAAGTCATCAGTATAAACTAGACCACCAAAATACATAATAACTTGAGGCACTCTGTAATCAGCGAACATAGTCAGACTATCTATATCTTCAAACGCACCCAAACCTTCCTTTCCAAAGAAATATTGTAGATCACTAATTAAAATTTGTACCCTCTTAAATAGGGCTACCTTCACTCCCTTATAATCTGCCACATCATCGTAACAAGGGAAGTCTTCAATAACTAAGTCAATAAGTTTTTGGGCAGACTTGTTAGCAATGTTAATGCAATTTTCAAAATTCCCATTGTATTTTTCAATTAGGGTTTTTCCAACATCATGTAGGATTTTAAGACGTTGTTTCAGAAGAGGTATCTCGGCTACGTTGTCACCTCTCATGATGTGCCGAAGTTGTTCTTCTGTTATTTTGGAATAATATTCCGGATTTAGTATATCTATTCCTTCCTGTAGATGGAAAATACTTTTATTATAGATCTAGGTAATCTTTATTATATATTTTTTAAAACAAATAAGCTCACCTTTACAGCCCTCATCAAGGCAGCTTCAAGTGCGTAGTACCCAGTGTAGCCATTGACAGTCCATTTCACAGAGTCCCCATATGACCAGAAGCAAAAGTTTAAGGAATCGACGACAAAAACCCAATCCGCAGCTCTCGAATGATCTTTAGATGGATGAATAGCATCCCCTTCCGTCTCTGGCATCTCCAATTTTCCATCTTTTATTGATTTTATAATCTATAATAACAACATATTAAATTAACATTATATTCATAATTCAATGAAGTAATGACAAAACTTAGTAATGCAAATAACTAACCTCATCTGCTAATTTATTCAACCCTTCGTCAATTATTTTCACATATTTTGCGTTGTCGGCTATAAATTTTCCGGATTCCACAGGACTCAAAACGCCGGGACGCATGTTGTATGTTTAGGAGTCGTTAGAGTATTATGTTTGTTTCGAGTAATATTTTTTTAATATTGAGCTCTTCTTATATAAATAAACCTTTATCTATTGCACAATATTGCAGAATTTGATAACAAACCACATCAGCCCAGCCGGGCAGCCGCCACTTGTCATTTTTGTATGTTTATTTCATGTTCATTAGATTTCGTAGTCTGTGGTTAGGAGTGTTTGGCGCGCTTTTGCCCGGGAAGGTTGAGGTGTTTTTTTATCCCTTTCCTTAATTAGTTTAGTGGTTATTATTGTGTAAAATTGGTGTTATTTTACGTAATTTTATGCTGCGCATGTGAGTAATTGAGGAAACATTAAAATTCACTCTATATGAGGCAACAGAAGCGGTTTTTTTTGTGGTTATCCCACGCCGTAAAAACGCTCATATTGTGACGTGACCGGGTAAATTGCCGCCAAATACTCCAAGAAAGCGTCAAATTGTAAAACACTATTGCAATTTGATGTAAAAACTTCAAGAATTTACTACAAATGAGATATATATTATAAAATTTAAAATTAAAATTAAAAAAAATATTTTTCTATTACTGAAGACATGGCTGTATGGGCTTTGTTCCCTTTGCCTTCCCAGAATGGGAGAATTACCGAAAAAAAAAAGTCTGTGGTTATTAATTCAATATTTTTTTCTATTGAAACGATTTTTAGTTCTAATTCCTTGATTTAATTTGAGTTAGGTCTTGTAAGTTGTTGCTTTTAATTGATCAATAAATTTCTTCAAAGATGTGTGTAAATATGGAATTTATTATTTATGGCACAAAACATATTATCCATGCCTAGAAGTGGAAAAATAAACCTGAGGGGGTGAGTTTAGGTTTACAATTACTATCCACGGCGTAAATCTTTTCTTTTTTTTCACCAATCAGGCAATATATTATGTCCGCCGAGGTTAAATTTATATAAAATAAATTGCCCCTGTTGGTGGAGAGACCTAAAACCATACATAGTATCCACAGACAATATAGATGGGTAGTATCTCTGTATAGTCTGTGCCTAAAACCTAACCTAACAAACAAGCAACAATCGAAAAAGCGGAAGAAATAGACGGTGTTCGGGGGAGGCTGAGAGTCAGTTTTATATACGATATAGAATATCATGTCCAGTGACGTGCAAGGGATTTTTGTTTCCCAGAAAATAAGCAAAATTAGATGGTTACCCGAAGATTACGTGGAGTCGAAATGTTTTATCACAGGAAGTTGGGACGACGATAATAATTCTGTGAAAGTTTGGTCATGTTTTGGTGATCCAACACAAGAAACACCCGACCACCCGCGTGTTTTATCACAATATCCCGTAAATGGGGACGTTACAGAAATCAAGTTTACAGATAGTCACCGCATTGCCGCTTCAGTGTCGAGCGGAGATGTACATTTATTAGAAATCAGTAATTACGACAAATCAACACCACCTAGAGTTATATACTCCTGGAATAAACTTCACAATCATGGGTATGTAATTAAATAAGTAATAAGAACAAGTGCTATGGCTAAAACATGATTAAGAACTCATTTTATGTAATATTTTAGGTCAAAACCTTGCTCCTGTTCATGTTTAGATAGTTTAGAAGGTGATGTAGTAACAGGAGGGGAAGATGGCGTTATTAATATACTTAATTGTCGCCAAGGAAGCGTCTCGTGTTTTATTAAGGACTCTGATGCGTGTTCCGTGAATTCCATATGCTTTCTAAGGTATAGAGAGGTGAGTTGCATTCTTCCAAACCATAGACACAGAGCAATCAAAGTGCATATAACATAGTTACATTGGTACTAATAAGAATTTAACAAGGTTTGAACTTTGAATATGTGTTTTAGCGAGGTTCTTTTTTTATTGTAGCTCGGCATGTGACAACCCTCCGGCCTGATGTAAAGCTAGAATGCGGTCCATGTATGGATACAACTGTTACTACAGAGAAATCTACAGGCAGCAGTCGCCCCGCCCCCACTATGCCAACTTGAAGAGATGAGAATGTACCATCCAGATTGACAGTCCACATTCATCTCGTTATACCTGGCTACTTTCAACCTATTCCCGAAACGCGACAAGGTCACTTCATGGATGTTACATTCGAAAGTGGTGACACTACCCCAGGACGGCAGACTGGACAAATAACCATCACAAGTCTGCCTACCACTCTTTAATAGTGCAACCAAAGTATATATGACAAAGTTTTATTGGTACCGGTCAGAATTTAGTGAGGTTTGAACACAGGTCTCATCGATCGTGAGTTCACGTGTCCTATCTAGTCTAAACCACGGCTGCTTATAGTGTATATTGCTTCAAATGAAAAGTATATACATTTTTTTTTTATTTAACAGATAATAACAGGTGATATCAGAGGTCACATGAAGACATGGGATCTGCGGACATCAACAGAGGAACCTACTTCATCATTCCTCCTTTCTGATGATGAGTTAGCGACCACATGTATAAGCAATCATCCTACACAACCTTATATTGTGCTCGTTGGGAGCGAATCTGGCTCATTAACTGTGTGGGACTTGAGAATGAAATCTTATCCGGCTTCATCATTAAAAGGTTATTTGTTTGAATTTATGCAGTTTGAAAGTAGCCAGGTAGAATGTGACGAGTGTGCACTGTCAATCTAGATGGTGCATACTCCTTAAGCCGGCATAGCAGAGGTCACTGCTGCCCGTAGATTTATCTGTAGTGGCTGTTGTTTCCGTTCATGGACTGCATTCTAACTTTGCATCAGGCGGAGTGTTGTCATATGCAGAGCTTACTAAACTTCAACCTTAATGTTTGAATAAAAAAAAATTAAATCTAACGTGAATGGATGCATTAAACAAGGCAAACCTGACTAAAGCGGAGATATCCTTATGAAAGTTAGGTTGCCTAGTGCCCATAACTGTCGGGCTTGTTTGAAGAGAATTGTGGACATGAGGGAAGCGAGGGAGTTGTGTCAGGATCATGGCGAGTGACGTTCTGTTGTCTCTGCTTATCCCTGTGGGAAAAAGGCGTGACAATTGATGATGATGACAATGCATTAAAATTTTATTTCTTATCATTGTTTTGATAGTAATAAAAATAAATATTCAGGTCACAAAGCAGCGCTAACTGAGATGCAATTCCATCCCGAGAACCCTCAGAAGTTGTTCACTTCATCAGCTTCAGGGGAAATATGGAGCTGGAACATGGATATCATAAATAGAAGCACAAAGAAACCGGAAGCGCAGGCTGTAATGGCCTGGACACCATTAGAGGATAAAATGAATAAAATTGTTAATAATTTGATGCCAGCAATTCATCAATCAGTGAATACATTACATTGCGATAAAGATAAAATAATTGCAGGCGCGGATAATGAGGCCGTATACCTTCTCGCTAAAGTTCAGTATTAATAAAGATTTTGTAGTTTACGATTGCGTTCATTTTTAACTAGTTTAACACCTCTTTCGAATTTAACATCTGTGAAGTGACCTTATCGCTTTTCGGGATCAATTTGGAAGTAGCCAGGTATAACGGGAGTGTGCATTGTCAATTTGGATGGTGCACATTCATCTCAAGCCGGCATAGCGGAGGCGACTGCTTCCTGTAGAAAATTTTCTCTAGTAGCTGTTGATTCTGTTCATGAACGGCATTCTAGCTTTACATCGGAAACAACGCGATGGCTGCAAAGCTTTGCTACTAGAATACCCTAATATACTCTTGGGCGACGCCCAGAACTGAGACTAGTTTAAAAATAATGTTGGCGTTGATGAGAAAATTAATGAACTGAAGAAAGTAGGCGTAATAAATAAAACAATGTGTAAATTTCCAATATTTATTAAAATATCGTAAAATTAATAAATGAATATTTTTCATAACGCCAAGTCAGTCTTTGCTTGCCAAGTCAAAGTTGGTAGAATGTTATCAAACAATAATTAAAATTACTATTTACATTATTTCAATAATACATATAGCACACACATACACAGAAACATTCAAATATTATATCATTAGAAAGATTTCAGATAATCCATTTTCAGTATTTAACGGTAACTTGTAGAGAAAATGGCACCCAATTTAGGAAACAATTATTTTCAATAAATACAATTTTGATAAGCTACAAAAGTAATAGAGTATAGTGAATAGTTTTAACAAGAGCCCCAGTTTTAAACCCACGACACAACATATTTTTCCCAGAACTTTTTTTTGTTCTATTCAAATTAAGGCTTACTATCCACAAAGACATCTGTCACAGAAACATTAAAATAACACTCGTAGGTTTACTATACATTTTTATACAGCTGTCCCAAAAATTAACATCAAGCCGAAATCGGGTGACAGACCTAGGGATAACTTATAAAAATTGTGGTCTGTCTTGTTGGATAAATTCCTAATTTGTATGAAAAGTATTTGTAATTTGTAATCTAACAGATTATGAATCTACCTACATTTATAAACATTACTTAATATAAAGCAGAATCGCCACGAGTAAAGAGCGCTGAGGGGCGTGGCTTAGGTATGTACAATCGCGCACAAATTTCATAAAATACAAACGTATAAAATTTATTTACACTTTTGACCTCGACTGTATTTGGCCGACAACGAAAACAACATATACGCAGCTAACGAATGATAAGTAAGTTATTCGCTCCCGTCGTACCTAACCTACTCCATACCACCAAACAAGACCCACAAAACGTTTTCTGCGCATCTCAAAGCCAGCATTCTTTATTCGTGGTGCAAACTTTGATTTCCATGTCAATATTTAGCTAAGAACTATGCCACAAATCTCACCATGAAATAAACAAAAATAAGTCGATAAAATAGAATCAATATAAAATAAACTTAAATCTAAATACTTATTATGTAAAAAAAGACAATTAAAAATAAAATATTCGATTAATTTGGCACTAATTAATATACATAAGTGTCAATGTTTATAAAAGATAAAAGTATAAAAGCTTTTTCTTAAGTAGTACTTGGTGAAATAAAAATGTGATTGAAGATGAAGATTTCGCTGTCTATTATATTCGCACAAACAGTTTGTACCGACAGAAAAAAAATACCACAATAATAATGTTCAATTAATATCTAGGTTCTTTTTAATTAATTATTAATTAAATGTATTCTTTGATTTTTTTTTAACGTATTGCCCTAATTTAAATTATATTTTTTTCCAATAAATTATTTAAAGAAAAAACTTATTTTACATATGGACATTGCAAACATCTCCAGTCGCATCTCTTTTGATGTAATACTTTGATAGCTCTACCACGAGCTGTTTATTCAAATATAAAATTCAAAGAATCCGAGTGCCAATTTCTCATCAACTTTCAGACACTTTTAATCTCAATAAAATATAATAATTTAAAAAAAACCTACAACAAAATATCAATCACTTAAGGTGAAAGCCAACGCTCCATACATTTTGTTTTACCACATTGTTCAAAGCATAGCAGATTTATGTTGAAATTAAGTACATAATTTGATAACTTTCTCAGCACTAATTATTATCGCAAATCACTATAATAAACAAATAGCTACAGCACAGAATATATAAAATGCATTTTAAACATTTCATACTAGTTATATTTCACAAGCATTTTATATATTCTGTGCCGTAGCTATTTGTTTATTATAGTGATTTGCGATAATAATTAGTGCTAAGAAAGTTATTAAATTACTTAATTTCAACAACATAAACAATGTGGTAAAACCATTGTAAAACAAAATGTATGGACGCTCAGGTGTTAGCTTTTACCTTAATTAAAATTTGTATAATGTTTTGACCAGACATAAGTTAACTATTTTGATGATTTCTTCGATGTGGTGATGGTTTTCTTTGTGCAGCGGTGAGTAACGTGTTTGGTACCACCCATAATTGTTCGCACCATCTCATGAGTGCTTCAGTAACGTGACAACTGTTAGCGGCTGTTGCTAATTGGGTTTCTAAACTGTCCGGTGATTTTATTAATATACTGAAAATAAAAATAACAGTTTTTTAATAGTAGCTCGACATATCACCCTACTCCATTTGATCATTATCCAAGTTGACAGTGCACAATCTTCTCGTTATACGTGGCTACGAGTTGACTATCATTTGTAACCTTTCTAACCAGAGTAGGTTTAAAAATTTCCCGAGTTGGAATTTTAACCCAGATAGATTTTTTTTTTAATTGTTTCCCTAAACCCTTGTGTATTCTAATTTTCCCACCATTTCACTAAAAGTTTTAGTAAAAAATTCCACCATTTTGACTTGATTATTTTACCCATTCAATAATAAAAAGTGCATCACATACCTGGGTGGAAACAATGCTGGTGCAATAATCATAGCAACATTATGTTCAGTCATTTTATTAACATTACTGTGTGCAACAATTGTTCTAACAACTGTAAGTAACTCTCGCAACGTAGCACGTTGTTCATTCGGCAGTAACAACACTAATAGGTTTAAGGCACGACCCTGAGTAGTGCCCGTTAGTGCTGGAAAGAGAAAAAGTAATAATAAAGTGCCTTTTTTCTTATTGTAGCTCGGCATATGACAATACTCCGCCTGATGTAAAGCTAGAGTGGAATTTCTGCAAGCAGCAGTCGCCTCAGTTATGCCGACTTGAGGAGACGAATGTGCACCATCCAGATTGACAGTACACACTCGGTATACCTGACTACTTCCAAACTGTTCCCGAAACGCGACAAGGTCACTTCACGGGTGTTACATTCGAAAGTGGTGGTGCTACCCCAGGACGGCAGACTGGACTAATAACCATCATCAGTCTGCCTACCACTCTTTAATAGTGTATAGGCACTGAGCGACCAAAGTACATATAACAAAGTTACATTAGTACCGGTCAGAATTAGCAAGGTTCGAACACGGGTCTCATTGATCTTGAGTTCACGCGTCTTACCGCTACACTACAGCTATATAAAGTTCAATAATAAATAAATAGACATACCATATGTGTGATAGAATAACCTCATGAGTTCAGCGGTAAGTGGTGATTGCGGTAAATCTCTCAGAAATCGCTTGAACACAGCTGCGAGATCATGACTGCCGGCTCTGTGGACAGCGTTCGAAGCCGCTGAATGGTCGGTGTACCATTTACTTTCAATAATAGCACAAAGTGACTCGATCTGGTGGAAGTAAAACTGGATTTGAGTATTCATGTATTAATAGTTTAATTTTGGAAAAAATATTTCTTTAAATTCTTAAATTATGATAAAAATTATAAACACTACACTACAACAGCCTAAACTTTGAAATTCCATCATAATTAAAAAAAAAATATGCGGCCCTCGTGTGGAGAACTACTACCACGGAGTAACACCCCAGAACACGTGGGGTTACTGGTCTGCCATTAACTGCATCCTCAGGTGGGGAGACCTGGGATATTTTTCCTATGTACCACAGGGTGAAACAAAACCAGCGAGGTGGAGTCCTCCTCTGGTCACACTGCTTTCAGAGGAGACTGGAATGAGAGACCACCCTTCATCATGTAGCGGATTCCAGTCGTCTCCTTAGCCCTTCATCAATAGCGGTAGCGCCAGGGACTGGGCTTATTAGCTGGTTCCATTCCCGTGGTTCAAGTGGTACAACCCCAAGACGTCATCTGATCTCCGGTTTGCTACTCGTTGAAGCTTTCAAATCATCTCACCTTTTGTTTGTTTCCCGCCACCCTCAACAAGCCCTCGTCTCGTGCTCTCGCTTGTAATTCACTTGACAAAGACAATAGTACTCTTGGTACAGAAGTTGAAGCATCTTCCCACATTAGCATATCTTTACGGACCAATGTCTCTAGAGAAACACCAAATACGGAACCCTCTGTGAATCAATATTAAAACCATAGAAATAAATTACACAATAATTGTGAATTGTGGATTTTTTTTTATTGTAGCTCAGTAGACAACACTCCGCCTGATGTAAAGCTAGAGTGCGGTCCATGAAAGGAAACAACTGCTACCACAGAGAAATCTCTACGGGCAGCAGTCGCCTCCACTATGCCGGCTTGAAGAGACGAGCGTGTACCATCCAGATTGACAGTGCACACTCCTCTCGTTCTATCTGGCTACTTTCAAACTATTCCCGAAACGCGACAAGGTCACTCACGGGTGTTACATTCGAAAGTGATGGTATTGCCCCAGGACGGCAGACTAGACTAATAACTATCATCAGTTTGCCTACCACTCTTTAATTTAATGATTCTTATAATATTTTTGGAAGTAAATGGGTTCGAACCCCACTTCAGTTCAGGCGTTTTTAATACATTTAAACCAATGAAAATAATTATACCTTCTTTCCTCTTCTTCTTGGGTGGTTTCCTCTTCTGGAAGGGCAATGTGTATCTGTCGAAGAGGGCTGTCACTTCCAACCATAGGAGAGGTGTCAGTTTCTTCAGCAGAGACTCTGGTAATGTTTCCACATCAACTGTACTGTCTTCTTCTGGCCATTCCTGAAGTAAACGAGATGATTTTAATTATTGGTAATTTTTTCTTAGTTTTTAGCATCTTTTTAATGATGAAAATTTTATAGAAAAACATCTACAAGCACATAATGTCAGCAAGAGCTGGGAGCATTGAATTCTTTTTCTATTAAATTTTTATCATACATGGTTTTTGATCATAAATATATTTTTATCATGCACGATATTAATGTTTCTATTCAGTTTGATTACAGTATAGGCACATACCTCCTCTTGCATTAGTATTTCTCTGTCGATGTTGAATTTATGTTCAAAACTTAGTGGCTGAGCACTGCTCACCGCACTCTTGACACGCGAAACCACCGCATGTTTGCTGCACAAAAAATATACTTTAATATATTGAATTAAAAGAAAAAAGAATAGCCGATCATGATTATACAAATATAATGGACGTAGAAGAAAATTTTATTGGATAACTTTTCCCTGAGCAAATCTGCATCAAACATTTTTTTAGAGCTCACTTTACGATTTTTTTTCTCATATTTATGAGACATAATTTAGAAAAAGAAAAACCTAGGCAAAGCCATATATTCCTGTAATATAATATATATTTTATTTAGACTCGTAAGTGCTATAGATACTGAGTAAAATCGATTCAAAAAAACAGTATCAGCATTAAGGCGTTGGAACTAACATATTGTCATACTTACACGAACGCATCCTCTTTAAGTATAGAACAGTTTGTCCGCTCCTTTCCTATTCTTGGCCCCTGAACAGTTCCATATCTTTGGTAACTCAATAACTCGATACCCTCTGAAAACCACATTAATAATAACATGTATCAGCAGCGCCGGATTTAGACTTCGGTGGCCCATGGGCAGAGCATGTTGTGGAGGCCCTCAAATCGTTCGTGGTTAACTGTTGAAAGTTTCTATTAAGGTCAAGGTAAAGAAGAGAGCAACTGAATAAGTTAGCTAATACAAAATTTAAAACAAAACTCGGTATTTTTTTGTTTTTACTGAGCCTTAATCGATTTGCAGCTGATTTCACTTGAAGTACATATAATTATATTGGTACAGGCGAGAGTTGAACACGAATCACATCGATCGTGGGTTCACGTCTTCTACCGCTAGATCTAGACTAGATCGCTCTACAACATGAATTGATTTTTTTAAGTAACATCAGTTGCAGTGGAGAACTATATTCGTGTTACGGAAGTAGCTAGGTATAACAGGAGTGTCTAACGTGATCAACACATTCGTCTCCGATGCCGGCACGGTGGAGGCGACTGCTGCCTGCAGATATTCCTCTATGATAAATTACGATAGAATTTTAACCAAAAAACTTACCAGTATTCGATGCAATATCGGCCCAATGTAAATCGCTCGGTTTAAACAATTCGTGCATAGGCAGGGGTGGTGATCCCTGACTATTCGGTGATTGCCTTCTAGAGCCAGTGGTGGGAGCTGACGGCGTACGAGACAATGGCGTGTGTGCACCCACGGGGAAACTGTCACTATAGATGCCAAATTTCATTCGTTTTAAATATCTTTAAGAAATGATGATCCGGCTCTAAGGACCATTAGATTATTTCTAACTAGACTAAAACTTACACAAAATCAGGTGGTGTAGCATTATCAGCCCATTCTGTCGGTGGACTACCGGAGCCACCACTCGGTAAGGAATCTAGGGAATCTGGTGTTGCACTCCTAGACCTAGGTTCACTGCCACTTGAATTCTGGAACAATTAAGAGAAAAGTATAAGAAAATTTTTAAATAACCAAAACTAAGTTAATATAAGATTTTGGTTTTATGTGAGAGGGTAACTGTTTGTTACGTTTTTACGCCTGAACCGATGAACAGATTTCGGTGAAATTTGGCAAGAATATCGATTGCATTTTGACAACTGACGTAGGCTACATTTTGTCATTAAAAACCTGAAGAGGGTGAAATAGAGAATGAAAGTCTGTATGAGACAAGATAAATGCATAATATTAATCATACTTATAGAAAGTTGGGAGCAACAGGCATTCTCATGGGCTTAGACAAGGATAGCACCTACGCAAAACGAAACGCAAAGAGCGAAACAGCGCAAGACTAAATTTGGAGGTCAGCGATACCACTTCTGAAATCCTCCTGAAATCTCAGCGACCTCTTTGCGAGGCGTCTATCATTTATCAATTAATTAAATGAACTTATGCTGCTAATTTCAACTTTATGGCGCGAACCTAGTCGCCGCCACTGAAACGAATATGTTTTAGGGAAATTTTGTGTCGGACCTGAGAATCTTAATAATCACTCAGCCACAAATACTGTCAATACCAAAGGCTTTTTTTAACTAAACAAGTAGGTTTACTATCCATTTTCCACTTAATTTCCGTAGAAAGTGCCATCATCGCGCGTGAAGTCATTGCTATACATTGTCTATCTCTAGTTAGTTATATGAGAAAATAAAACTTTAAGAATAGTGTTTTGTATTCGTTTGTTACGGCTTAACGACTTAATCACTGCTAACTGGACCGATTTCGTTGAAATTACTTTGGTCGCTGAGTGTCTATAATATAATATAGACATCATTTGAAATAGAGGTAGGCTGATGATGGTTATTAGCCCGGTCTGCCGTTCTTTTTTTTTTATTATAGCTCGACATGTGACAACACTCCGCCTGATGTAAAGCTAGAGTGCGGTTCATGAACGGAAACAACTGCTACCAGAGATAAACCTGTGCGGGTAGCAGTCACCTCCACTATGCCGGCTTGAGGAGATGAGCATGTACCATCTTAGACTGACAGTGCCCACTTCTCTCGTTATACCTGGCTACTTTTAAACTATTCCCGAAACGCGACAAAGTCACTTCACGGGTGTTACATTCGAAAGAGGTGGTACTGCCTGTGTGGTGGTGTGTGTGTATAGTGGTAGTGAATAGATGCATTTTCGCGAAGTAGACAGAAAGTGCCACTGTCACTGGATGGTGCAATCGTTTCCTCAAATTGCCATAGTGGAGGGGACAGCTGTTGCAGATATTTCTGTGGTAGCAGTCGTTTCCGCATATGGGCCGCACTCTTGTATCACGTTAGTCTAGATAAGTCAAGTTTTTTATTGTATATGTCATTGTACGTATTAGGAAATGTAGATAAATTAAATATATTTCGCAATTACTAATTACATTATTACTTAATTAATTAGCAAAAATACTCATTATTTAATCTGTAATAATATTACAAATTTGAAAGTACGAGTATGTTCGTTTGTCCTACCAGCCAAGGATCTACGATTTTTCGAACCAGAGCTTAATACAAATAGACTTGACTAAAAACTTTGCCTGCCCTTTCTTAAATACCAACATGTTTACATTCAAAGGAATAATAATTTCAATAAAAACAACTTTTTAATTTTCACCTTGTACACACCGGATTCCCAACACTAGTGAAATGTTCTTCGACTTCAACTTCCGGTGTCGCAGCACTAATTTGTTGATTGGTTACTTTTTATTAACTCGTATAGAAAATCGTGCATTTCCCCCTCATTACGACGACGGAGAAACTTACATTATATACCTACATAGTTATAGTTATATACTAGAGAAAAATATTTAAAACGCACTGATGATTTTTTTTATTGTAGCTCGGCATGTGACAACACTCCGCCTGATGTAAAGCTAGAGTGCGGTCCATGAACGGAAACAACTTCTACTACAGAGAGAAACCTGTGCGGGCAGCAGTCGCCTCCACTATGCCGGCTTGAGAAGACATGCTCGTACTATCTAGATTGACAGTGCACACTCCTCTCATTATACCTGGCTACTTTCAAACTATTCCCGAAACGCGACAAGGTCAGAACGGCAGATTGGGCTAATAACCATCATCAGTCTGCCTACCACTCTTTAATAGTGTCTATGGGCACTGAGCGACCAAAGTACATATAACAAAGTTACATCGGTACCGGTCAGAATTAGCGAGGTTCGAACACGGGCTTATCAATCGTGAGTTCACGCGTCTTACCGCTGGACCACGGCCACTCTAGATATATTTATTAGAGACGTTATTTTTTGATACTCAAACCGATGAATCCTCATGCAGGATATAAAAAAACTATATTTTAGTAAGTATGAGCGTTTCTTTGGGGAAAAAATAGTATTCAGATAAAATAAATTATTATTTTATTATTTACTCTTTTTTAATGCTTGTAACACAGGCACATTGGTATCTAAAAATTTTAATTATACGATACGTTAATTATTTACTAATGGCGTCCACGCGGACTTCCTGCTCGGACTAAAAAAATTAATCTAATCGTATTTTGCATGTAATATTCAAATTCAAAATCAAAACTTTATTGAAGGAAATAAAAGTTCAATCTGCGACCCTGCACCACATCTCTGCTGCACCCTCCCCGGGCACAGCATAACACAAAATAATAATAATAATAAAATCAATTATTTCTAAGTACATGCACAAAATAATGATAAAATGCTAAATACAGTCGGATCTAAGAAATTACGGTACTCAATAAACCCTTTTCAGCTTTTCCAATAGGGTAAAAAAAAAGCTAAATTATCTGTGACGTCATGACAACCACTCGTACACTTGTAGATCTAATTAAGCAAAGAGCACTGACCAAACTGGTTAAGAAAGGCTTTCTTCCATTTAGTCATATGGTACGACTTGCCACGATAAATTCGACACATATTACTGTTTAAAAGGAGAATGCCCATTCACCTAAGAAAAATCTACTTCCTTATTACCAATCAGTTTTAATTTTTTCACCCGGGTTATTGAGTAATTAGACGTTTTCTGATGCAATATTTGAGGTTATTGTTATTTTAAATGTTTTAATAATTGAAGCGATCTATTTTTTATGTAATTAAACATTGTCTATCGATTGGTAAATAATGTGTTGATATAATTAAAATGAATTAATAAAAAATAAGATATTATTTTAGAATATTGTTTTGTTACCAAACTATTAGGTATCAAGTGGGCCCAAAAATGGGCATTCTCCTTTGTATTTTAAAGGGATCGTTTAGAATTTTATGTAAGTAGGCATTAGAAGAAATGAATATATAAATAATACCATTTTAATATTTAAATTTTATCTAATTACTTTCTTTAATCTTATCTTTCTTTGTTTCAATTTTAAATACTAATAAAAATTCAATTTGTTATATAAATTACCAGGTAATAATAGTTAATTATTACCTAGTCAATATACGAGTACATCGGCACAGTACGGTTGATGGTCAACAGAAAGTCTAAATAAATAGGCTCCGTTATATTAACACTATACGAGATCAACTTTTTACGCATATATTGTAAAGCTCAAAGGAATAAAAACTGTGACGAATTCACGCAACTTTTTGTGTCAAATATCAACTGTGTCGAACGCGAACAAACCCGGTTAGTTGTTCCACTTGTGACACCGGATCGCATCTAGGACTTCCGTTTCAAATCATAACACCATTGATAGGCGATATGCAATGAATACTAAGAATCTATGTGAATGCAATGCAACGTTTTAATTATTTTTTTTTTGTTTTTTTTTTAATTTATTTAATGTATTTGCTATTATACAGGGTAATTTTTTTAACTGGGACAGTATGGGTAAATCCGAAACCACAGGAGATACAGGGAAACTGTCTTAGGAACCATTTGCTCTTTTCTTATGAAAACGAATTTGGCATAGTAATTTTTCTGGTCAAGCTTGAGTTGTCCATAAAAATGAGTCATTTTGGTGAACATTTTTTTTGATGCGGTTCGACTCAGTTTTATGTAAGAATCATTTCATTGTATCGGAAGAAAAACATTGGAGCAGCAGAAGTTAGTCAAATTTAATGAAATATATTCTGTTCTACTGTATACTGTTCTATCTTACACTATTTCCTGTCCTGCACCCTCCAAATCACTACGTACTCATTCTGGTTAGCTGGTAGAGAATGCCTAAGCATTAAGCTCGCTTTTGTACATTTATATTATATTTTTTGTACAATAAATATTTTTATTATTGGCACTGAGCTACCAAATAAAAGTAACATTGGTACTGAGGGCTAAACTGAAAAGCCGATCGATAGTCGACAGTTGTCACTCGATCGAATCGAAAACAGAGTTCTGATGGCCATCTTGAGACATCAGGTTATCTGTTTTGAATTTTTTTCCTGAACTTGAGTTTCTTAGAGTGTTAATGTGTAATAATGGTGGATTATTACCCATTAAGTGTTTGTTAACGTGCGTGAGTGTGGGCAAACGTTTCAAAAGAAGAGAACCTGTATTTTCATTTTCCCTCCAAAACTCCGTAGGAAGTTTCGGTAAGGATTCTACCACTTTACTGGAACAATCTTTGACTTGACCTGTTTAAGTGTGATGAATGAATGACTCGTGATGCACAATATTATTAACTTAATGCAAAAATGATTACTTTGACACTGGCAAATTGTTATAATGCCATATAAAACAAACATAGAAAAAGAATCAAAAACAAAATATATGGGAGACGTTTCACTATGACTCAAATTTAGCAACGTTCGAAGAAATCCGTCGATGGAGAGTCCACGCTTTCAACGTTATTGGCACGATCTTATGCAATGAAATAATTATAATTTAAATACCAATTTATTATGTACACAAAAACTCTAATCTATTAATAATATCCAATTTATTTAATCAATAAACAAACAGATTATAGAATTTGATAACAGTGATATTATGAAATTGGACTCGCGCGCCGCCCGTTAATATGGTAGATATTATAAATTGCCGATTTTGTTACGACATACACTCGTGCGCAGATATGCTCGAATTCCAATCAGTGTTTATAAAAAAAATGTATTTCGTAATTTTTTAATGCACTTAAATACTCATAGGTCAAGTATACCAAAGTATAATAAAAAAAAACATTAAAGAGAGCTTTCAGGTGCAAATTGTTGAATGTACGAGTATAAATTTTTAATTAATTTAGTATATGAATATGAGTTTACAGGTTATTTTAATTATTGTAGCTCGGCATGTGACAACACTCCGCCTGATGTAAAGCTAGAGTGCGGTCCAAAAAAAAACCTGCTACTGCGGGCAGAAGTCGCCTTCCTTATGCCGACTTGAGGAGACGAGCATGTATCATCTAGGTTGACACTCATCTCGTTATACCTGGCTACTTTCAAACTATTCCCGAAACCCGACAAGGTCACTTCACGGGTGTTACATTCAAAAGTGGTGGTACTACTCCAGGACGGCAAAATGGACAAATTATCATCATCAGTCTGCCTACTACTCTTTAATAGTGCCTATAGGCACTGGGCAACCAAAGTACGTATAACATAGTTACATTGTTCAAAATTAGCGAGGTTCGAACACGGGTCTCATCGATCGTGAGATAACGCGTCTTACCACTAGACCACGGCCGCTCGAATTATGTACGTATAGGATCGCTTCATTTCTACATTGTTATTATTTAAAGGAAATTAATTTATTGACGATAAACTAAAAATGTAGGTTAAAATATAAATTAAGTTAAATTAAAACAGAGATCCTTTTTCGCGTTAAATTAATTAAAAACACATCAGCACCACAATCTAAGTTAACATTGTAACCTAAAACAAATGCTATGAATGGTTTTTTTTTAATTTAAAACATAATCAGTAGCTGTAGTAAGTAAAGCAAGCTTTAAAGTTGCCGAAAACTACAATTACCCACAATAAAGTTCTTTCATAACAACACACCGTCCAATGTTAAGGTCTAAGCCCTCCGCTATGCCGGCTGCCGTGCACACACCTCGCGATTTTTATGTAATACATAATTATATAATTAACCAATTAGAAAACGTTAAAGTTTTCATGTAACTTTCTTGTGGATAATTATGCGGACGACAACAATTTAATGTAAACAATGGTCGATTTAGTATTTGAAGGAGGAACAAAAAAGAAACGATTACGACACAAAAGAGACAAATTAGTGGTCATCATTGTTTTTTAAATAAACTTTTACATACATACAAATTACGCATATAATACCTACTTACCTACACTTCTATACTATAATAAAAAACAGTTTTTATTGTAGCTTCCAGAGAGCAACCGAAAGGAGTATGTTAAGTCTTAAAATCTCAGATCGAGTGAGAAATGAGGTAATCAGAGAACGCACAAAAGTTCTAGACTCGCTAGAAATGCTATGCAAACTTAAATGGAAATGGGCTGGGCATGTTGCTAGAGATAGAGATGACAGATGGACTAATAGAATAATAAACTGGTACCCAAAAGACGCATCAAGAACTCGCGGACGGCCAAGGAAACGCTGGGTAGACGACATAGTCTCTTTTGCTGGTACCCAGTGGACAAGACTCGCTCAGAACAGAGACGTCTGGAGATCGATGGAGGAGGCCTACACCCGTCACTGGGTGTCCCAACTTAGACATTAATTTTTCTTTATTGACATAACTTTTTAATTTTAATTTAATTTTTTGGGAATTAAATAGGCTTATTATTATTATTATTATTATTGTAGCTCGGCATGTGACAACACACCGCCTGATGTAAAGTGCGGTCCATGAACGGAAACAACTGCTACTAAGGACAGCAGTCGCCCCTGCTATGCTTGACAGTGCACACTCCTCTCGTTATACCTGGCTATTTTCAAACTGCTCCCGAAACGCGACAAAGTCACTTTACGGGTGTTACATTCGAACTACCCCGAGATGGCAGACTGCATTAATATATTTCAATTAGTTTATGTATATTATCAGTATTGTGTGTATGTCTGTGTAAGTATCTGAATATAGTTGGTAAAGTGTTTCTAAGTTAAGTTATATATAAGTCGTTTTTTTTATTTACTACCCGTGGCTTTCTACCATTCTACTTCCTGAAGGCCAGCTGAAAGAAAATGCCTTGCGGCATTAAGCTCGCCTTTTGAATGAATTCAATAAAGTTTATAAAATTAATAACCATCATTAGTCTGCCTACCACTCTTTAATAGTGCCTATAGGCACTGAGCGACCAAAGTACATATAACAAAGTTACATTGGTACCGGTCAGAATTAGCGACACGGGTCTCATCGATCGTGAGTTCACGCGTCTTACCGCTGGACTTTTTGTCTTGTCACGTTTCGGGAACAATTTGGAAGTGGCCAGGTATAACGAGAGAAGTGCACATTCGTCTCCTCGAGGCGACATAGCGGAGGCTACTGCTGCCCGTAGAAATTTATTTATAATAGCATTTGTTTCCGTTTCTTTACATTAAGCCGGGATACAATAATTAAAAAATATACAGGTGAATTTTTCAAGTGGGCTTTCACGGCCAAAACCAAAACTATAAGAGATATCGAAAAATGCTGAAAGGAGTCTCGATGCCGATTTGGATGAAAACTAAAACTGCATTATTAGATTTTTGATAAATCCATTTTCAGGCCAGGAATCGAACCTGTTGATTTTGAAAAAAAAAATAAACACTGTATTATTGCACCATCCGATAGTGTTCCCGATAAGGATCAAATTCTGGGAAGTAATGATATACCGCAAACCAAAGAAAAGTGTTGATTTCTAACAAATTGTCTCTTATATCCATGTATTTATACATTACCGGTATATTGACAACATTTATTATTTATGATGATTTTCAATCATCATTGATTTAAAATCTCGCGCTCTTGAAAGCCCACTTGAAAAATTCACCCTGTATATATACCCAAATGTACAATAATTATTTATGCTTTCGCAGGTAAAAGTCTCGCTTATCAAAGAAGTCGTTAAATATTATGAAATATGCATTTTTTAACTACCAAATGTTTACACAAAACTTATCTAATCTACGATTGTTATTAGTTAAAGCTGAGATTCATATTTTGAATAACTTCCATATTAATAATTTATTAATTGCGATTTTTATTTATCCTATTTTTTTTTTAAATTACAAACTAAGTTTTTTTAAAATTATTATATGTACTTGACGAGTTTCATGTGTCAGTCTCCTCGTCATACACCTTTTCTAAGCCATGGTAGAGTCTGACGATCAGCAAACCCATGTGTACGAGTATACTTCATTAAATTTATTTAAATAATAAAAAAAATATACATTGTTTTTTAAATTTAATATTTACCGTAATATAATCAGGTGTAACGAAAGATTTTTGCGCGCCAAATGTCATCATTGCTTGCAAGAACAACTTAAAACAATTATTACTAAAAATTCTCAATATTTTTATTAAATATACATTTCTCGACTAATATCACTAATTAAACACTCAAAAATGAACTGATCGAGTGAACTTCCGTTCTACACTTTTGTTTCTTGTTAAAAAAACCCACAAATTTAGAAGAAATTAAAATAGAACGTCCTCCCATTAGAAAGGTCTGGAATGAACTGAAAAGTTCATAATGATTTAGTCAGCTAATCGACTTATCTGCCTGTCCCTAATAGCTCCACTATCATAACTACCACATTAGTCAATTTGTAACTATTTTCCAATGAACTACATATTCATTATTTAATCATCTATTACGTCGTTTTTGGTTTTTGTTTCAAATAAACTAAATTTTAAAGCCTATTGCAAAGAGTGGTAAGCAGACTGATGTAAGTTATAAGCCCTAGTCTGCCGTCCTGGGGTGAGCGGCCGTGGTCTAGCGGTAAGACGCGTGAACTCACGATCAATGAGACCCGTGTTCGAACCTCGCTAAAGACCGGTACCAATGTAACTTTGTTATATGTACTTTGGTCGCTCAGTGCCTATGGGCACTATTAAAGAGTGGTAGGCAGACTGATGATGGTTATTTGTCCAGTCTGTCGTCCTGGGGCAGTACCACCACTTTCGAATGTAACACCCGTGAAGCGACCTTGTCGCGTTTCGGGTATAGTTTGAAAGTAGCCAGGTATAACGAGAGGAGTGTGCACTGTCAATCTTATATGGTACATGCACGTCTCCTCAAGCCGGCATAGTGGAGGCGACTGCTACCCGCACAGGTTTCTCTGTAGTAGCAGTTGTTTCCATTCATGGACCCCACTCTAGCTTTACATCAGGCGGAGTGTTGTCACATGTCGAGCTACAATAAAAAAAAATCTATTACGTCGTTTTTGGTTTTTGTTTCAAGTAAAGTAGATTTTAAAGCCTATTGCAAAGAGTGGTAAGCAGACTGATGTAAGTTATTAGCCCAGTCTGCCGTCCTGGGGTAGTACCGCCACTTTCGAATGTAACACCCGAGAAGTGACCCTGTCGTGTTTGGGATCAGTTTGTAAGTAGCCAAGTATAACGAGAGTAGTATGCACTGGCAACTTGATCGTGCACATTTGTCTCCTTAAACCGGCATAGCGAAGGCGACTGCTGTCTGCAGAAATTTATTTGTAGTAGTAGCTTAAAATCAGGTGATGTTGTCATATGCCCAGATACAATATAAAAAAAAATCAATGTCACACTAAAATCTGCTTTCGCAAAGCCTTGGCCGAAAATATAGATAAAACAACTCTTATTATTGCGAAAAGGAAAAGTCGAGATCAACTATGGTTACTTCACTACCCCAGGACTGCAGACTAGGCTGATAACCTACATGTACGACCAATGATTTTTTGCGAGATTTGAATACGGACTCTCGATAATAAATACATGCCTACAACAGCTAAACCATGACCTTTTTAAAAGCTTCCTTAAGTGCCGCCTTAAGGTCATCTCAGTGTTAACACCTCTAGTGTTATTTTTTTTTATTGTAGCTCGGCATGTGACAACACAGCCTGATGTAAAGCCAGAGTGCGGTCCATGAATGGAAACAACTGCCACTACAGAGAAACCTGTGCGGGTAGCAGTCGCCTCCACTATGCCGGCTTGAGGAGACGAGCATGTACCATCTTAGATTGACAGTGCACACTCCTCTCGTTATACCTGGCTACTTTCAAACTATTCCCGAAACGCGACAAAGTCACTTCACGGGTGTTACATTCGAAAGTGGTGGTACTATCCAAGGACGGCAGACTGGACAAATAACCATCATCAGTCTGCCTACCACTCTTTAATAGTGCCTATAGGCACTGAGCGACCAAAGTACATATAACAAAGTTACATTGGTACCGGTCAGAATTAGCGAGGTTCGAACGGGTCTCATCGATCGTGAGTTCACGCGTCTTACCGCTAGACCACGGCCGCTCAAAGTAAGATAACCTTTAAAACATGACTTGAGTTCAGATTGAGTTACCGACCCTAAGTCAGTATCTAAATGAGTCAAAACAAAACTTAATTCTTTTGGCGGTGTTATCGATAAAATTTTATTAACCCACATAATTTTCAATTTCTCCTTCTGTCGTATAAAAACATTTACTTTTAAACATAACTAGCTGACCCGGCAAACTTCGTACCGCCTCAGAATCAATAAATAAAAAAGCATTTCTGAACGACTTTTCAAATTTAATTGATTTCTAAACGACGCGGCGCGAGGACGAACGTCAAATGTTTGACATTCAAAACCAAAGGAATTGTTTCTAAGGGGAAGCGAAATTGTTGTTTTTACTATATTCCAAGCATTTTTTTTTTTCATATTTACTCACCTTTTAAACCTTCTCCACAAATAATTCAAAGCCAAATCGGTCCAGCCGTTCTCTAGTTTTAGCGAGACTAACGAATAGCACTTGATTTTTATATATGTATTTGTATATAGATTACTATTTTTTTTTTTCATAAAAACTCTAACATAAATCGAAAACTCACCTCTACATCCCGAAAAACGTATCTAATATCAGGTTTCTTAGCTCTTGACGCGGCTCTCTTCCGTCTGACCGTTCTATTCAACCTTCTGACTCGTCTCCTGACAGCAGCGGCTTGTTCACGTGGTAATGGTCTAACAGCTTCACCCAGCTGTGCCTCAGACACTTCGCGGCCTGCTGCGAATGGCGCCGCTAATGAACCCAGACCAGCTGATTGGAGCCATTCGGCTTCCAGTTCACCCTCTGTTGGACAATAGAATGAAATACGTTATTGATAGCTTTTTTTAAATTTTACTCCGCCTAATGTTAGGCTAACTGCTACAAAAGATAAATTTTTAGAGGCAACAGTCGCCTCCGCTATGCAGGCGTGAAAATACGAATGTGCACCATTAAGGTTGATAGTGCCCACCCTTCGTTATACCCGGCTACTTCCAAACTGTTCCTAAAACGCGACGAGGTATCTTTACGGGTATTTGTTCCTCTAAAAATTTTTATTATAACTAAGAAATAATTTAATACTGGGGTCTTTGTAGCTCAGCATGTGACAACACTCAGCCTGATGTAAAGCTAGAGTACAGTCCATGAATGGAAACAACTGCTACTACAGAGAAATCTCTACGGACAGCAGTCGCCTCCGCTATGCAGGCCTGAGGAAACGAGCATGCAAGTGAGCGAGCAATTATATCAATATAAATAAATATTAATCATACTGGCCAAATATAAACCCCCTGAGGCATGAGCTCACGAGTTAGAAAGTTCACGATAACTTTTTTGTTCAGTGCGAATATTTTATGCGTTAGTTAGTTAGTGAGTCAGAAATGCAGAAAGTTTAATATCTATATATAGAGAGAGGAGAGAGGATGCAACTGAATTAACGGCTTCCTGTGACAACATGAAATGGAGTTGTTTTTTTTCTTTTCGCCCCAAAAGTCGTTAAACATCTCTAAATAAATTTCGTGAATTTCTTTTTAATTTATGCCATTTTAAATGCTAGATTTATTTTATTACAATATAATGAAAAAAAATCAACACGCAACCAAGAGCCTGAGGCGAGATGGGACTCTGAACCCTTGCGCATTTTTCCTATAAAACTGTCATCATAATACTGCTTCACTTAAGTTTAGAGCTAGGCCCTATCTCTTTCCGTTCTGGAGATATCACGTTCCGGAACCCGATAGAACAGACTTTCGGAGCATGTCGAGGTTTTCCTGAGGTCGCATGGATCAGATGGTCAGTGAGTGAGTGAGTGGTAATCGAGCTTTATATAATATGAATGATAAAGATCTCAGGTTCATTTCCCTTTAAACACACAAGTCATTATTATTAGTCGCTTAATTGCTGTTGCGTCGACGTGTAAGCAGCGCCCTCCAATTATCTGGCATTCAAAGCAAAAAAATGCGTGCGTAGGATTCGGCAAGTTCAGCGATCCGCGATGGCCTTATAAAGGTGCAAGATTTGAAACCAGACGAGTTTTTATATTTACTTTTCAAAACATACACGCATGAAATCGATTTTGATCCTTAAATACACGTAACTTGGGGTTTATTTAGCAAATAAAAAACATCCAAGAAGCTCTAAAGTAAATTTATGACGTCTAAACGTAAAATTACTAACACTATAATCTTATACGAATGTAAGTATATTTTAGTATATCAATTTAAGGTAAAAGCCAACACCTGAGCGTCCATACATTTTGTTTTACCACATATTGTTTGAAACTTATCAGATAACTTTCTCAGCACTAATTATTATCGCAAATCACTATAATAAACAAATAGCTACGGCACAGAATATATAAAATGCATTTTAAATATTTGAAACATTTTATATTAGTTTATAGTTTACAAAATTTCAACATAAATCTGCTATGCATCGAACAATGTGGTAAAACAAAATGTATGGACGCTCAGGTGTTGGCTTTCACCTTAATGCAAAGAAAATACGTAACCAATTTAACAGTATTAAGTAACATTTTAATGCTTTTAATTTATCGTGTAAATAGAATGGCGCCCTAGGAAAAGCTTTCTGTTAACGAAAGATACCATATTTTATTTAACTATATCTATAGCGAAAATAACGAAAAAATACCGGTATTATAATAACGTTATTGGTTTCGGTAACATTATTCTAATTAAAAACCCGTTTTTCCTGAGTATTCACATATTGGTAAAATTCCGACGTTCATAAGTGAAGTACTCGTACGTAAGCGAATTACGCCGAATCACCAGTATTGGAATAACAATGTTTATTGTTTTTTTAATTTCATTTCTACGCATTATGAATACTAAATTCATTCGTAATCCATAAACTGCTATCACAGAAAACGCAGCAGTCGCCTCCGCTATTCCGATTTGAAGATACGCAACTACCCACGTCCAAGCCGATCCCGAAACGTCACTACACGTGTTACACTTAGTGGTACTATCCCAGGATGGCAAATTGTTCGATTGTTAGAATGTAGATATGACTATCATATTTACATATCTCAAACACACAAAAAAAAAACATTCAACCTAGTGCCCATAACCGTCAGGCTTGTATCAAGATGATTATAGATGTGAGGGAAGCGATGGAGTTGTGTCAGAATCGTGACAAGTGGCGTTCTGTTGTCTCTGCCTATCCCTGTGGGAAAAACGTGACAATCAATGTGAGAAGTAGAATATTGCTTTATGTATTTATGTTTTCAAAATACTATTATTTAAAGTGAGTTAAACAAACTTTTCTTTCTCAAAAATAAATAAGAATTTATTTAGATTTTTTTTTCAATATAATATTTAGGTTAACCAAAATAACGTTACCATTCGGTGAGTGTTCATGTAAATAGAAGGCCAATACAGGATGTTATTTGTTTCATCTCAGATTCACTCTATTTTTAGTTAAATCTTCTACACACCATAAATTGGACACCCTATTCACGATACACGATACTAACACGATCCTAATTAATCCGTAAAATATAGAATATTAAAAATTATCAATCTAGGGTCGCAGGTTCGATTCTTATAATCCGACCAGTAACTATACCATTTCATCGGTTATTGTTTATCGCATGTTAGAACGATGTTAAAATGATGAATTTGTTAATATAAAATTATGATTAAAATTTATATATAAATAAATATAAATCCACACGCACACAATAGACTAAGCTGCTCCGACCACTAGACTACACAGCAATTAGCGCTTCAGGACCGTATCGAAATTCCTTTATCCATCTTTCCATTCAGCTCTTCCAACCGCTGAGTTAACGTCACGCATTACTATCTACTTTTTTCTATTCAATTTTCATCATTTTATGATTAACATTTAAATGCAATGATTCTGCCGAGTTATTCACAACGAATAATTAATAATAACAAAGTCCCTTTATTTCGTAAAGATTTAATCTTCGGTTATCGTCTTGTAGGGTGGGAGAAAAATGAGGGTGAAAAAAAGTGCTCGAATCTTTAAAACGCGTGTAAATTGTCATTGGAAACGTTAGAGAAGGAGCACAGAATACAGCCCCCGCTGAAGATACACACAGATAGAAAATTAACCTTTATTCTCAAAGCAAGAAAGTTATTAATTGACTGTTAATTAGTTAGTGTTGTAAATATAAGATTTATAGGTACTTCTTATTATTATTTCAAGTGTTTATGGCTTTCATTCATGGTTTATGTTTTATTTTCCTTGACATTTGGGATTATTATAAATTTTTTTCAGGTAATAATTTAACTAAGAAATTCACACTAGCGCAGTAATCAACATGAAATCAATAACGTATCGCTCAATTATGGTTTTAGTAAACCATTAATTATTTATTTACTATTTTTATCTATTTCAAAACAAAAAAAAAAACAATAAGAAAACTATAAACCCACTCACCAATAACATATTTAGCGTGAAATCTACATAAAGCACCCATTACACACATCATGGATGAAACAGACAATTGTCAACGCCACATTATAAAAAAAAAAACAAATGTCAACATTTAAATCGACAATCACATTTTTATGTTCGATTTTTAAACGTAAATCTCGTTAAAGAACGTTTTTTCTGATACAGAGCCCGATGAAGACTGAGCGTTTGAACGTTCCCAGCTATTCCAGACATCCTGATATTTTAAGACAAAGATTTAAAACGGACGGGACAGAGAAAGAAGACCTGTAAAGGTGACGCCTTATTTGCTTTCATTTGATTTAGGAAATAAGACATTCTTTTAAAAAAAAAAAAAACGTTAATTTACGGATTTACATTTTCGTAAAATAAACATAAACAGACACAAACAAGAAAAAAAAACCTGATACACAATTATGGAAATATTGTGAAGATCAATTAAAAGAGTCTGGCAACACTATACCTGTCTCATGCAGCGCCGAGTGCCTAAATAACTTGAGAAGAGTCGTGCTGCGTGCATTTAGTATTTGTGTCAATGTACTGCTGTCTAGACGTTATAATTTTACACATGCGCCTGCACATAATATATTTTTTATAGTAGCCCGACATGTTACCACAATCCGCTTCATATTAAGGTAGAACGCGGTCAAAGAACATAAGTTAACAACTACCGCTACATGTCTGCAGGCTGTAGTCCCCTCTACTATACTGACTTGATGAGACGAACGTGCACCGTCCAGCTTGACAGTGGACACTCCTCTCCTTATACCCGCCTACTTCTAAGCTGATTCTTAAATACGACTAGCTAACTTCACCCGAAAGTGGTGGTACTACCCCAGGACGGCGAGCTTTGCTAATAACCATAGAGATTTATACTAGAGGTGCAAACTTCCTACATCTAACATAAAAAAGCGTAGGCTACTTGAAACGATTTGACAATGTTGCCGTCAAGTCAAATACTAACTGACAGAGAACCTAAACGTGGCTGTGGTCATCTATTCTCTCGCGTCACATTGGGAGCGTTATTGCACATTTACTATAGTAGTTTAATAACCATCATTGATCTAGCTGATGCTTGTAGGCAATGGACACATCCCCAAGAAAAAGTTATTTAAATAAATGAACCGTACCTTTATGGAGAATAAAAACACTGGACCTTCTTTCGAGTTTAAAGAAAACAATAAAAATCCTCATGAACATGTTACACGCAACACAACTAAACACAACAATAGTTTGTCATACACTAACTAACCCATATAGAGCAGACAACCCACACTAATCTAGTATTCAAATTAATACGACAATAAACAAATATTAAAAACTCAATTAGAATATAGAATAGGATTAATGACATGATGTAATCATTATTCTATTTAAACAAGCCGCAAATACTACTCTGAAATTAAAATTACATGAGCGGAGAGAATTGCTACCACAGAGAATTGTCTGCCTGTAGCAGTCACCTCCGCTACAATGGTGTTCGTTATATACCAAGCAAATCTTGAAACGCTGCTTACCACTCTTAAAATTAAAATGAATCAATAGTTAAAAATATGTATTTCATTAACAGTTAAAAATAATAATAATAATAATAAATTCTGTATTGCATATAAAACACAGTTAAAGAAATACAAAATCATAAATAAGTTACTGCAATTGGCGGTCTTATCACTAAAAGCAATTTCTTCCAGACAACCAATTGATATTGAATAAATTGTAAGGAAAAGAGAAAAGCGGGTAATGCAGTCAAGAAAATCTAAAATTAGTTATAATAAAGATATAAATAATAATATAATAGTAACATACTATACAATACAATACAAAAAAATTAATAAAAAGTGCAGGCGTATAAAATAATCCCGTGGCTCGCGGTCCTTTGACCGTGAGTGACAGTGTCATAGGGGGGGCGCTGTTGGAGTTGCTGGTCTGCCATCTGGCGCGTCCTTAGGTGTTGGATAGACGGTCCCGGGATACATCCTGAGGTACCCCGATGCGAACCAAAACCAGCAAGGTGGGGTAGACACCCCTAGGGTTACACTCTGCTTTCAGAGAAGACCTGCGTGAGAGACCACCCTTCATCGCGTGGGCGGAGGCGGTAGCGGGGTAGCAAGCGTTATCTTCTTCGCCCCGAGTCAAGAGCGGTAATCGACCAAACGTCGGTGGGGTCGCAGATGAATGCGAAAGCTTGCCCGTGACCTCACTATATGACGTAGAGAGGGACACCGTGGGAGTTTTAGTCGTGTATACCCGGTATTGGGGAGTACCGAGGAGTCCGATGTCACCTCGTCGTCTTCCCCGAGACGGCGAGCCATCTATCTATAAACGATTTCCCCTTTAAAAGAAAGTCTATAAAATTATAACGAATAAAATGTACGTGAATTTTGAAAAAAATATAAAACTTATAATACATAAGTAAGGGTCGGGTATTTCAATCCTTCCTTAATTACGAGGCGACCTTAGTATGCGTATGTGAGCTTCCTTAAGTGCCTGAGGTCGTTTAAGATTATTTTATTACACGCAAAATTACTACAGTGCTATCAGTACGACGACCTTAGTTTAGCACACGACTAAGTTAGAATTCTTCACTGATACCAGTTTCAATAATGCCAAATGTACCTTTTATTCACCTCTTGTAACATTTACTCGAGTCATATGGATTTTATCGTTTTAAATTCAACATGAGGAAGGGCACAAACAGGAAAAAAATGTTTAAAAAATACGACCGTTATAAAACTAAATAAGCAGATGCAACCGTGAGCAAAACATCAACGAAATGTGACGACTAATTACCTAATATTATAATCAGTATAATTTGTTAAAATTATGCATAAAACGATGAATAAATTTGCGATAATAATAAATACATTATATAATAATAGCCCATTCACGAACAATCTTTCCAACTCTTTGCCTGTAGAAACACTTCTTCTTCTTTTATTGAATAGCAATTGTCGATTGCTAGAGCGACACCCAACAATTCATCCCAGAATCAGGTGAGCTGTTGAACGTGGAAGCGACAGGGCTGTGGAAACCAATCTTCAACATGTTCAAGATTGAACTGAAGTGTTTTGGATTGAAGATTACGCCGTCTCGCCTATGCGTTGTATGTAAAACCAAGAACACATTTTTGCTTATGATTCTTGCCTGTGCAGTATAGACGGGCACAAGTGGAGGCGCTACTACTCCGACTAAACAATATGGTTTTTTTTACAATAAATAGCCAGATCACACTCCGCCTGCCATTAAACTAGAATGTAGTTCGTGAGTGGGAACAACCGCATCGATTAGGGTGACAGTGTATACTGCTCTCGCTATGCCCAGTTATTTATTTATATATTACCGTCTTTCATAACGAATACCACTAGATCACCACAAATCTTATAGGTATATGCAATTTGGCAACTACGTGTAAGTTTTTAAAAAATTATTATTATGTCTAATTTTGTAAAACTTACTATGACGTATTTATATTTTATTTTTACAACGCAAATATCTATTTTTAAAGACGAAATTCACAATGTTGGCGTAATTTTTAAACGATACTACGATAGAAGCATGATAGAGGTGTGTCCGAGAACTCTGGATCAGCTCGGAACAACTCGGCACAGCGGAGACGATTATTTAACTGCTACCTGTTTTTATATGCAACATATTACCTAATATTATAATTTTGTTTTGTCCATTTATGCCTAACTAAATCACAAATTAATAAAAAACAAACTTTAGGCGTGTCAATTGATGATCATTATTAAAGCTTTTTAAGTATCTAACAGCGAAACTGGCGCCGCAGTACTTTATAAAATAATCATCTACTTAATTGTCATTACAAAAAGTTGAATAATAAAAAAACAGTATTAAAAGGACGATAAATAGATCTGCCTTGTTTAACGCATCCATTCACATCAGATTTATATATTCCTTTTGTCAATCTCCTTTCATTCATCCTTTCCAAGTGCTCAAACCATTCCTTTCTCAATCCTCGTCACTACATCATCTTTCAAACCACATCTATCGCGCACAACACTATTCCTCATTCTATCCGCTATCGTGACTCCACATACACTCCTTAGTGACCGCATTTCTACAGCATTAATCCTACTCTCTTGCTTCTTCTGCCATACCCAACATTCACTTCCATACATTAATGTAAGAACAAGTACCACGTTATGAACAGCCATTCGTGACTTTTTGGACATTATTTGGCTGTTCATTATACTATGGATGGCACCGTTCACTACAAGAAGAAGGGTGTTTTCAGATCAAATAGGATACATCCTCATGAAAGCTGGGCTGCCTAGTGCCCAAAACCGTAGAGCGTGCATGAAGAGAATTGTAGATGTGAAGGAAGCGAGGGTGTTGTGTCAGGATCGTGGTAAGTGGCGTTCCGTTGTCTCTGCCTATCCCTGTGGGAAAAAGGCGTGACAATTGTATTGTATAAATATATCAAAAATTGTTCGACTTTAATAGCTTTGTTCATGAATCAGTTGCATCTGTCAAGGTTAGTGAGGGTAATTTATAAATAATTTATCTACCGTCACGCACGTATACAGTTAAGTACGCCGAATTACAAAGGTCATTGCTTTCGATGTAAAAGTAAAAATTAATTTGAACTTCATTTATTTTTAGATGTAATTGCTGCTAATCACGAGACTGATGGAACCTTTGTGAGACCTGTAACTTCAGGTGGACGCCTAGCTCCACCTATCCATTAGGGCACTGCTGTCGGTTCAATTCACCATCAATGTTACAGACAGCCCTCTGTGCAGAGGTCACATGGGGGCTAAAGAAATTGCGGAAAAGGAATCAACAATACAATCAGGTAGGCTGTTTAAAGTTTATAAGAACATAACTATTCGTTTCGTTCTAATTACGGTACAAACTCCACAACCTCTCGTATTGTTTTCGACTCGTTTGATGATAATCGATCCTTTTTCTGCTTCCAAAAATACAAAAATTAAAAAAGTATTATGTTCTTATTTATTTTTAATGCTTTTTTTTACATATAAAATGTCGAGATTTTTATTAATAAGAGATGTGTATCGAACCCGCATTCTTTGTTTAGCACACTGATGCTATCTCTGACCGCTAAACTACCTACCTTCTAGTTCCTACTTTTAGTTCAATTTTTATTTAAAAATGAAATATTTGTGCTGTCTAAATCTCTTTGGCTTTTTCTTATTGTTCCGTATTATACTATGATTTATTTTGAAGCATAAATATGTTTGCCTTGGCTCAAAAGAAAAAAAAAAGAAATACAATGCAAAAAAAAAACGCGCACAAACAATTTACATCTTAAATTGTGTACTTAATTAGAATTGACTCAAAACATAAAATACCAGTATTCGTAGAAAGTTTTATACGACGTTGATGAAGCACAAGGAAGGTGACTTCGAACTGGGAACTACGGAGCTTGTAAGACGACATGTAATATAAGAGATAGTGAGTATACCTATACACAGATGCCCTTATACGTAGCCCAGTTACGATTTACAACCTACGTAATGGGCAAGGTCCACAAAAACTAACCCATATTAAATCGAAGACCATTTCAAGATATCACTTCAATTAGATGTATTTTTTGATTCCCGACTGAAAAAACTTAATAATCGCAGAGATATTTGAAAAATTGTACTGACCTTCTTCGACCTTCGGACAGTTTGACAAGATAGAATACAAAGTACCAACCTAACAGTTTTGTAGATTACTTTGTTGTCTATGGTTACACCTCCCCAATTATTGTTTTTATTTATTTTGATTTAATTTTCGTGACCACCTTCCACGATACAAAATCCGCTGATGAAGATACTTCTAATATAAGTATGATAAATAAAAAAGATCTCTAACACATTGTTTTTACCGAAAATATTATCAACAAAAAAAATCTTAAACTTTCATATATTTCTTTCTTTTATTAGTTAGATTTGTAGATACCTAATTTCATGATTTTATTTCTTACATTAAATTTTTTTATTGAAGCTCGGCGTGTGACAACACTTCGCCTGATCTAAAGCTAGAGTGCGGTCCACGAATGGAAACAACTGCTACTACAGATAAACCTGTGCGGGCAGTAGTCGCCTCCACTATGCCGGCTTGGGGAGACAAGCATGTACCATCTAGATTGACAGTGCACATTCCTCTCGTTATACCTGGCTACTTCCCGAAACGCGACAAGGTCACTTCACGGGTCTATAAGCGGAAACAACTGCTACTGCAGAGAAATGTCTGCGGACAGTGGTTGCCTACGCTATACCGGCTTGAGGAGACGAATGTGCACCATCAAGGTTGACAGTAAACACTACTTCCAAACTGACAAGGTCACTTCACAGGTTAGATTTAAAAGTGTTGGTACTCTGATGATTACTTAGTTATATGTATGACAGAACGGGAGAGCGGTCCAAGGCTTCTATCCTCCATTTGTGGGCGATAACTAAGCAAATATGCTAAATCACACCAGTTCCTCCGGACAAACAAGTCACAACGTAACGACGCTTTTGTTTCATATTCAGTTAGTGCTTGTACTCATGACCTTTACATACTCATTCATTTTGTACCAAGTTAGTTTCCATAATCGTTCAAATTAGAGTCCGTATTCATGACCGTTCCGACATATATAATACTTTTGCATCGAATGCCTTCCTAAAACGGTATGTGTAAATAATTAGCAAAGAACCGAACCCTAAAATGGCCACTCCAATTAGAAATAGTTGGAATCATTCTTACACAACACTATTAAAAGTTATAAAACATGTAATAACAATTTTTGACGGTCATTCTGTCGGTCACACGCTAACATTTAATAAGTGGAAAGTGTATAACGCTACCGGTGAAAGGTACATTTTAGTCTATAGGAAAATAAAATTAATAAAACTTTAGTCTATTCATTTTTTACGCTCGTTGTTAGTAGCGGTTAGTATTCGAACAAGAGAATAATCGAGATCTAACTGATTTTTTTTTTGTTTTACATGGCATTATAACAATTTGCTAGTGTCAAAGTAAATATATTTGCATCAAGTTAATGATGTGCATCACGAGTCATTCATTCATCAAACTAAACAGTCAGGTCAAGTCTCAGTCAAGTCAAAAACTGCTTCAGTAAATTGGTAGAATCTTTACTGAAACTTCCTACGGAGTTTTGGAGGGAAAATGGAAACACAGGTTCTCTTCTTTTGAATTGTTTGCCCACACTCATGCACGTTCACGAACACTTAATGGTTACACATTAACAACCGAAGAAACACAAGTTTAGGAAAATAATTCAAGACAGTAGATAACCTGACGTCTCAAGATGGCCGCCAAAACTCCAACTGATATTTAATAAAACTAATTTAAATAATTTTTTTTTTTTATTATTATTTTTTTTTTTTTTTTTTATTATATTATATTTTATATTAAAATAAATAAAAAAAATTAAAAAAACAGTTCATAAGGCTCGTACATCTACCGTTTGGATAAACAACAAATTAAAACTTGTTCTTTTGTAACATTAGACCATACACCATAGCAATCTCTTTAACGTCTTTAAATTTTTTAATTATTTTTTTTTTTTTTTATCAAGCCGCAATGAACGCGTAACAACGCTTGACACAAATTATCTCACTTCCCTAGAGAAACCTTCGCGACATCAATCAATCAATCGCCGCATTTACATTGCTTGTTTTTGATATTTTAACTATATTCTGTATCTTTTTAACAAATAATAATCGTACCATAATATTATGTAGTTGATATTGGATCAATATCGAGCAATTTTTCGTATAAAATATAATCTCAAAAATATAAAATAAATACTTGAACCGCATCAGTATGATGTATACAAGTTCTGGTTCTTTGGGCTGCTATATTTTATGTATTTACACCTTGTATGGACCTCACCCATTATTGCATTATTCTACTACACATATAAAATTAATTCACGGCCATTTTTTTGTTGAATTTCATGACGTAATATATCAAATGCCAATCATAAAATATAGCTTTATATGTATGTTTTCATTGTGCCGAAACGTAATTTATCTTCACGACTTTTACTTGAAGATAGCCAGAGGCATAATTCGACTATTTTGAAACTCCGGTTCTAATACTTTCAATTTTTTATTTTGTAAATTTTTTTTTATTTAATGAACGACCGTGGCCTCGTTTGTTTAGACGTATGGGGGGGTTCGCAATCTCTAACCCTCGTGTTTGAATCTCCAAAAATATAGGCCGGTACTAATGGAACTTTATCACGAGTACTTTGGTAATAATACAATCACTTAGTATAAAATAATACCTATATCTTATACAAGTATACGCATAATGTCTTTTCTACGTCTTCGTTACTTTCCATTGTTCGCAGTTTATTTTGGTATTAATTCAAATAGCAAATAATCCAATGAGTTTACGATAATAAATGTATTAAAATTAATCTCTCTTAATAGTGGCTTTATCATGGAAATGGCTTAATATGTTTGTTATCATCGTATCTATTTATATTGTCTCGAAACACGATTTGGTGATCACGACGAGATTAACCAGAGAGTGAGAAAGAAAGCGAAGCTCAATCACATCTTAGTCGTACCTCGCACTTTTCTCTTCTCAGTGGAAGATACTTCCAAGAAATTTCAAAAGGCAGCAGTCGTCTCAGCTCTGCCGGCTTCAGGAGATGAATATGCACGATACAGCTTGACTCCTCTCAAGTCACATTGGCTGATCCTTAAATGCTCATTTAGATTACTACCCCAAGTCGGTAAACTGGGTAAATACTCATCATTAGTCTGTCTACCATTGTTATAGTATTACAAGAGAAATACACGTAAATATACGCCTTTTTCAATACCTATATGATATAACTGGTAGATAAATCTTTGAAGTTATGTGAAAATTTCTTTCGTAAACTCAAACTTTACATCAAATGGAGTTTTTTTTTTTAGTTTTAACTTACACTATATCGTAGAATCATCGCCTAACCCTTTTTTTACAAAGGTTGTCAAAAATATCAAAGTTAAATTGATGTTTTAATTAGTATCTCGTTACAGTATACGTGGGCTGTTTCGGATCCGTTTTTCAAAGTCGTACTTTTTTAATATTGCCAATTAACATTTAGTTTTTTAAGAGGTCATATATCTACCTACCTACATACAACTAAACATAATTGGAGTAAAAAGCGTTACAAATTGATGACTAACTTATTTGTGGTCACATTTGTAGTTAAACATGACCCTTATGGTTGCGGAAGGAAGGTAAGTTATTGCATGCTCCTTCAGTTGTAACTATTCGTTTATAAATAATCTTTGGTTTAATCACAAGGTTATTTCCATATCTATAATCCCTAAGTGCTCTACCGTACCATAACAAACCATCAAATAAAGTTCAGTCTTCTGTTTTGTATATAAACTAGGGGTACGTATAAGTTAGGATCGGTTATCTACCTACCTACCCGTGAAGACACAGAGTCGCGCTGTGGAATCAGCTTGATAGTAGTCGAATATAACGAGAGAAGTGTGCAGTATCAATACTTATACAACACATTTTTACTGCATTGTATTGTAAGTTTCTTATTATTTTTTTACAATGGGAGAGGGAAAATCTATAAAGAACCTAACCTTGATATTAACAAATACAAACTAGGTACGAATCCACAGGCTGTAAAAAGACATGTAACAATGCCGAAAACCAGATTTCAATCAAATCATCAATACAAATTAAAAAAAGAGCATATTTTTTACATGTATTGTTCCAATATCAACTACATAACATTGTGGCATACACAAAGCATTGTTGAAATATCAAAAACAAGCAATGTGAATGCAACTATTGTAAACGAGTAGTGTCGCGACTGCCTCGCGAGATCAGCGCCCGCGTTTATTAAGCGTTTACGCGTCCATTGAGGTTTGATATAAATAAATATTACATGAAAAGAAATACCGTACAATAACGTTTTTGGTAGCGTAGTTTTATTTTTATTTTATTTTTTTAAAATCTTAGGTCTAGTACATAGATAAGTAATAGAAATATGTAACAGTACAACCAACCACATTGTCCACAATGAATACAGTAGTGTAAGGGATTACTATCTTTTTACATTCTGACATAATTATATGCTTGTGTTGCAAATATGAAAAACTTCCATGTAGTATTTAAAGAGTGGTAGGCAGACTGATGATGGTTATTTGTCCAGTCTGCCGACCTGGAGCAGTACCACCACTTTCGAATTACACACCCGTGAAGTGACCTTGTCACGTTTCGGGAATAGTTTGAAAGTAGCCAGTAACGAGAGTAGTGTGCACTGTCTACTCTGTCTACTCAAGCCGGCATAGTGGAGGCGACTGCTGCCCGTACAGGTTTTCTCTGTAGTAGCAGTTGTATCCATTCTAGGACCGCACTCTAGCTTTACATCAGGCGGAGCGTTGTTTACTTGATTTAACAGTACATACTTAGTGTTATGAGGAAGATTATTAAATCGGATGTGGACGGAAATATCCTCACGAGGGAGAGGCGGGAAGAGTGCAATTAATGTCAATTGCATGCCACAAGTTCCGCTGTCTAATGTTAGTAATAGTTTACTAACCAAGGTTTTATATTTTGCGAAGGTTAATGCCCGTTGTTGCTTTTCGTAAATTACTATAGGCATATCCTGTTTTTTTAACTTTACAATTGAACAATTTATAACTTTTTTAATAATGCCTTTATACTGGAGTGCTCGTACACATAACATAGTCACATTAGTACCGGTCAGCGAGATTTGGACATAGTTACCATGGATCATGTTTTCACGCCTTCTACATCGAGACCACGGCCGGTCTCAAACTTTTTTTTTGTGGCTCAACATTTTCTACAGCAGCAGCCTCCACTATGGCTTGAGACGACGAATGTGCACCATCGAGATAGATAGTGCACACTCCCCTCGTACCTTATACCGGGTGTTACATTCGAAAGTGGTGGTAGTACCCCAGAACGGCAGACTGGGCTAATAAGTAATAACCATCATCAGTCTGCCTTCAATTAAACGTTCACGGTGCCATTTTTTTAAACTTTTTGTAATGGCTTTTTGTACCAGGCGAATTTAGTTCCTTTTTTCTAACGAAATGGGAGGAATGATTAGTATAATTATCACATAAATTAAATAATAATTTAGAAACGTATTCCCATGTAAAAGCTATGTTAATTATCAAAACCGTTTAAATTCCTGCGGGTACTGTGAATGGGGAAGTGTTTGTATCGTCACGGTCATTGCTTCGAGATAGGCAAAGAAAAAAGGGAATAGTTGCAACTGGTTACGCCCTAGGTTCAAATGCTAGCTGGTTTACTGGTATTAATACAATTTTAAAGTAAAAGGTGTAAACGTAAATTTTAAAACTAATAAAGAAGAATGACCATTTTTGGGCCTAAAATAATATCTTTTTTTTTTATTTATTGTAATTATATTAACACAAAATTTACCAATTAATAGACAACGTTTAATTACATTAAAACAGATATCTTGAACTATTAAAGCATTTAAAATAATTATAACCTCAAATATTGCATCATAAAACATTTAATTACTCAATAACCCGGGTGAAAAAATTTAAACTGTTTGGTAATAAGGAAGTAGATTTATTTTTCTACAAAATTAACTAAAAATGATCGAGAAACTCAAGAAAAATATTGTGGGCCCATTTTTCTTAGGCGAATGGGCATTCTCCTTTATAAAAAGAAGACTTCTGGGTCTTTTCCTTGAAAAGACTAGACTTTCCTTGAAAGGGCTAGACAGCCCAGCGTCTAGTGCCTACAACCATCTCTTGTATGAAGAGAATTGTGGATGTGAGGGAAGCGAGGGAGTTGTTTCAGGACCGTGGCAAATGGCATTCTGTTATCTCTCTCTGCCTATCCCTGTGTTAAAAAGGGTGAAAAATTTGATATAAAACACCACTAAATAGGTTATAGTTGAATTATAAATAATTAAAATATATTAATCATAAATTTAAAAAAAAAGTAAAATCGAAAGACAATAAATTATTTATCTATGACATTGTATACAGTGGTCGTATGTGGAGGCCATGACAGTTCACACGAGGCGCGTGGGAAATGATGCGCCGGCGCATAGCTGACAATATCATTATACCTACTCGAGTCGTAATGTTTTCCCCTTATACCAACATTAAAATATTTCAAGATGTTTATCAAAATTCAATACATAAATTTTTTTATAATAATAGTCCCACATGTGACCAATCATACGCCACTTGGATGTTAAACTAAGGGCGATCCATAAGCGTAGCCAACTGCTACTACAGAGAGATGTCTCTAGATGTACCCTCCGCTATACCTACTCTAAAGTCACTTTTAACTACACGAAGTTTTATTTTGTAGCAAATCGACGAATCGTCCGGTCATCACACTCCGGCTGATGTTAGACCAGAATGTGACCACAGTGGCTATGAGCAACCATCACCTCCACTGTGCTGCCGCCGCGATAAAACGAATAACGACGATAAACTTTCTATCACGCATCTTTGGCAGTCCAAAATTTAAGATCTATTAGTTTGTTATATAATTAATAATTCTAAAATCGTATAGAGCGTGAGAGAACGTAATGGTTAGCAGTTAGTTGCGCGTGCGCACACAACGCATTTTTCACTTTTACCACTACTTTTACTAAAATAATTTTTCTCCTACATGCAAAATCGTGACAATCCTCACTACTGATCTAATTTTACAAAAATATTCCTAATATTTTGTTATCGCGTGTAGTGTGGGTTTTGTAATGTGAAATTACCTATTTGAGAATTTTATTTGCGCCTAAATAATTAACTATTATTAACTATAAAGTATTTTATGCGACTTATTATAGCGTTTATTTTGATACACAATTAGTTCCTAGACTTTTCGAAAGCTTCGCTGCCATCGTGGGCGCAGACAGAAACGCGATTAGTAAGACGCATAAAATATTTTATACACTTAAAACATGTTCGCGCCTAGCCTAAGATTAAACCTTATAAAACGACGCTTATAAAGAGTCCTAAAAATCGACCACACGTTCCTGAGGATGCCACGTGGAGTGGCGAAACGCGTCGAGAGGTTTTTGCATGTTGGTGAAGGGTCTGACATTGACAGCTGATGTCTGTGTACCTACCCTCACTAACATTAATTAGCGGAAATTAGTTGCAAAGTAGTGTTTAAAAAGATCTGCAGTTGTAGTAAAGCCCCATTACCCTATTTCGGCTTGACGCTGATTTTTGGGACACCCTATATTTTATTATAATAACTACATACTACTATACATTCTATATCATATGTAACTATAAATTATTGTACATTTCATTCTATCAAAACAAAGGAAAACATGAAATTAATATTTCTTTAAAAAAAAAAGGTGTTTAGGAAGGTTGAGGTGTATTTAACCCTTTCCTTAATTAGTTTAGTAGTTATCATTGTGTAAAATTGGTGTTATTTTTGTGCTTGTGAATAATTGTGGAAACATTAAAATTCACTCTATATGGGGCAACGGAAGCGGTTTTTTTTTGTGGTTATCCCATGCCGCGAAAACGCTCATATTGTGACGTGACCGGGTGAATTGCCGCCAAATACTCCAAGAAAGCGTCAAATTGTAAAACACCATTGCAATTTGATGCAAAAACATTAAGAATTTACTACTCGACATTGGCAAAATTGTCGTTATTATGACATTTGAGGCCATTTAACAATAGTAAAAAAAAAACAATTTAAAAGGTTAACAGGTATTTTTATTATAATATAAACAGGAATAACAAATAATAATTAAAAGTTTTACACTCGTTCGCATGCGTTACCGTTACACTCTTGGAATCTCTGACCAATGTAACGGGCTGCGCGTGCGTCGACGTCGGCCGATCAGCTGCTCAAATTCTAACTAAAAAATACCTAACTACCACGTATCGAAATTGTTTACATACATACTTTAATACATAAATAATGGTAGGCAGACCGGTGACGGTTACTAGCCCAATCTGCCGTCCTGGGGTAGTCTCACCACTTTTAAATATAACATCGTTGTCGCATTTCGAGATCAATTTAAAAATATCTAGGTATACCAAGAGGAGTGTGCACTGTCAATCGTCTCCTCAAGCTGGCATAGGGGATACGACTGCTACCTGTAGAAATTTTTCTATAGTAGCAGTTGCTTCCATTCATAGACCGCACTCTAGCTTTACATCAGGCGGAGTGTTGTCGTATACGATACTATAAAAACAGATTAAATAAATGTATCTACTTGTATGTTTTAAAAACTATACTTTTTTTACTAGAATCAGTGAACACATCATTGATACCTCAATTTGTGTAATACACAGCGACCTGTGCCTAATTTCAGAGCCGTCATAAAGTTTGGTGCCTACTCACCTATAATTCTCATAGAAATATATTTCAAAGTTAAAATAAAATAACCTTTATTAGAATCACATACGACTTAGTTTTAGTGACCTCCTAAACTCGATTCGTGTTTACTCTACCGTAAAATAACTACTCACATGTGACAAGTAACGTGCCAAAATTACTTTGCTATACATATATGCGTGCTAATTAACATAATAGCATTGTGTAAAAAAAGTTTATCCAATTAATTAACTTAAGACGGTTACTGTTGCTAGACCACTTTTCGAATCGATTTTACTCAGTAACTATAACATTTACGAGTCGAAAAAAAATATATATTAAAGTACAGGATATAAAGTTTTACGTGGTTTTTTTCGTTTTCTTAAATATGTCTTATAAATATCAGAAAAAAAATCGTGAAGTGAGCTCTAAATCAATTTTTGATCAGTGAAAACTTTTTTTTTATGATGACACGACATTTTATGATGACTATGCCGCTGGAGAAGGTGCTTTTTCACACTCCGCTTGAAGGATCCAAGGTTAAAGGATTGAGAGAACACATGGGAGAGCAAAGTATTCCACTTGTCAATTGTGCGGCACAAAAAAGACGCGTCGAACCGTTCAGTTTCGGCCACCGATTCGGTCGACAAAATATGTATGCTTTCCCCTCCCAGTGCGGGTGTGGCCACCACGGGTTCTTCCTGGTTTTAATCGGGCCCGTACGACGGTGCGATGGGTCGCCTTGTCCCGAATTCATTACTGGAGAGCTTTGCCTGCGACGCAAGTACAAAATAACAATGTTCGGACCTAACGACAGCCTGTCATAGACTGGCGTAAACAGCGGGTATTACGGGAATGGAAGGACGAGACAGGTCTCATCCTATTAATACGCAATGTGAAAATAACATTTATTTTTTTTGCGTTTTTACGCGATTTCAAAGTCGGAGCAATCGCATGGTCAGGGTGATTGACAGCAGTGGGACTCTTAAGGCAAAAGTGCCGCGGTCAATGTACAGGGTTTCTTAATCTAGGGCCCATGCCATGAGTGCTAGAAGTCCATAGCTACTCTACTGCATTTTTTTTTGTACAAATAAATACCAAAAAAAATAAACAAGATATCAGTAAAACTTTATATTTATTCAAACAATTAATAACTTAGCGTTAAATGGCAAAACACGTTATTCCGAAAATAAAAAAAAATACTCAAGGTTAATTAGCAGTTTTCAATTTTTTACTAGATTAGCTATTGCTTGCAACTTACATATGAGTCTGACAGTCTGTAACATCCAGGAATAGCCTGGATGTAGTAGAAGAAAAACGGGAAGAAAAAATAGTCTCCTCAAGCCGGCACAGCGGAGGCGACTACTACCTGTTCATGAGCTATTTTAAAAAAAACTTAGTTATACGTAAAATAACATCTAACTCCACTAACGTTTTTTTTTCTATTTTAGCTCGTCACTTCGCCTGATGTTAGGTCAGAGAAGGGGATCCACAGACAGCAGTCGTCCCCGTTATGCCGGCTTTGTGAGATTCCTCTTCTCACTGCGTTTAGACGCATGAACACACGATCGATGAGACCCGTGTTCAAATCTCGACTCGAATCTCGTTCAATTCTGACCGGTACCAATGAAACCTTGTATACGTATAGTACTTAGGTCGCTCGGATGATGGTTATTTGTCCAGTCTGCCGTCCTGGGGTAGTACCACCACTTCAGAATGTAACACCCGCTAAGTGACATTGTCACGTTTTGGGAACAGTTTGGAAGTAGCCAGATATAACTAAAGGAGTGTGCACTGTCAATCTAGATGGTACATGCTCGTCTCCTCAAGCCGGTATAGTGGAGGCGACTGCTGCCTGAAGATATTTCTCTGTAGTAGCAGTTGTTTCCATACATGGACCGCACTCTAGCTTTACATCAGGCGGAGTGTTGTCACATGCCGAGCTACAATAAAAAAACAAGGAGAGACGTGGCTAGGAAGGTTTGTACGAGTTTAATATTTTATTTATTGCCGTGAGGTACATGATATGTGGTAAACAACTTTCAAAATAAACAATTTCATGTGATTCACAAAGAAATTTCAATGGCCGTTACTTTCAATAAACCTGTTGTACATATTATTTCAAGTATGCAACTCTCAATTTGTAATTTTAATGTATGAGCGATTAGCGATTTAAAAAATAAGCGATTTTATGTTGTTTTTTTTTCGCCTCCACTATGCCGGCTTGAGGAGACGAGCATGTACCATCTTAGATTGACAGTGCACACTCCTCTCGTTATACCTGGCTACTTTCAAACTATTCCCGAAACGCGACAAGGTCACTTCACGAGTGTTACATTCGAAAGTGGTGGTACTACCCCAGGACGGCAGACTGGACAAATAACCATCATCAGTCTGCCTACCACTCTTTTTTCCACCTTTTAAAATCATTTGAACAAATAAATTATTATAAAAAAAAATTAAAGAAAAAAAAAAGTAAATCTTTATTTTTTTATATTATTTTCTAATTTTAAACTGGCATTCCAAATTCAAAACTCGCTAAAACAGTGCTACTCGTCACGCTTATCGCGTCTCCTATAACATGTACCACACAAACAGGCCGTGGCAGGAAAGTCGTTGATAATCGCCGATAGCAATTCACTTTATGTTTTCCTGGCAACACTGATTTACTAACGAATCGACAAGGAATGTGAGTACGGTGTTGCTGTAAATTGTAGATAGTGAAACGATCAATAGTATAAAGTATACCATTAAGTATAACGAAAGGAGTGTGCACTGACAATCTGGATGGTGTACATTCATCTCCCCAAGTCGGCATAGTGGAGGTGTCTGTAGAAAATCTGTCGCAGTTTGGAGGAATGTAGTAAATGTTCAAAAGAAAGGGCTAACCTTCGTAATTATTATCTTCCTCATCGTGTTGAGTGATTTCTTTACACAGGTCTTCGTATTCGGCCCAGTAGACGGCTAGTGACGCGGGGTCCGGCGCACGTGGCCCAGGCACGGCGATCGTTGTCGCCATCTTCAATTCTGGTGACTCCTGGGAAAAATATAAAACTATTGAATAGCTACAGAGTTGTTTTTAAGTGTAACTAACACCAGTGAGGTGACGGTGTACACTCGTCTTCCGAAGCCGACATAACGCGGGCGACTACAGTCTACTGATATTACTCAGTGGTAGTTGTGGTACATAATAATAATAAACGTTTATTCTTAGTATTTAGTTATACAATTTTAGCTATACACCAGTTAAATAAGAGAGGAGTGTGCACTGTCAATCTAGATGGTACATGCTCGTCTCCTCAAGCCGGCATAGTGGAGGCGACTGCAGCCCGTAGAGATATCTCTGTGGTAGCAGTTGTTTCCATTCATGGACCGCACTCTAGCTTTACATCAGGCGGAGTGTTGTCACATGTCGAGCTACAATAAAAAAAAAAAAAAAAAAAAAAACAATTTGAAACAAATAATAAAAAACAAAAGGCTAAACATGTCTTACGTTCATGTAATTTTTTATGCAGACGTACAAAATAATGACGCGACGCTTACATCTATCTAGATCAGTGAACATTATTGAAAAACAATAATAAACATGCGTGTAATTAAAAAAAATTGCACAAAGGTGAATGAAATATTTCATTACTCATTATCTGCTTTTTAGGCATGACAAAACAATAGGGGGGGGGGGGGGGTTTCACATTACGACACATCAAAAGCCTCCTTAAAAAGTGGCTCCTTAAACAAGATATTTCATAAAGCCGGCATAGCGGAGGCGACTGCTGCCTGTAGAAATTTATATATAGCAACAGTTGTTTCCGTTCACGGACCGCACTATAGCCTTACATCAGGCGGAGTGTTGTCATATGCCGAGCTACAATAATAAAATAATAATAATAAAGAGGATGCAATGATACATAGTCTTTGTTGTTTGTTATCATAATGTTTAAATCATATCTGTACGAGCATATCTTTACTTAACAAATCTCTCTCTTCCTTTTACGTTATCTAGTATTATTTCCGTACTAGCCCCGTTTCTAAATTTTTATTGAAGCCAATTAAAATAAAATTAAAAAAACTAGAAGATTACATATACGATAATAAAACAAACACGTAAACACAAAAAAATCGACGGAGAGGCACGACATAAAATTTATAAAATTATCGGTGAACGATACGTCGTTTGTCGGACAACTATGAAAATGGTGATGCTAAATCGACAATTGTCACTCGATCGAATCGAAAACAAAATATATGGGATTTGACGTTTCGTTATCACCTAGGTAAAGGTGGGATGGGAGACCAGCAAGTCCAACAGTGCCTCCCATACGACACTGTCACTCACGGTCAAAGGACCGCGAGCCACGGTAAGTTTAGGAACCCCTGACCTAGGCAGAGGCGGCTTTACCTATAGTGCAAGGTGTGCGACACACACGGGCGCCGGGTCTAAGGGGGCGCCGACCACCCTCTAATCTAATGCGACACCTCCAAAGATGCATCGCTCGCGGCACCGCGGGCGCGCTCTCCCATGTTATGGCCGATGCCCGGGCGCACGATAGCAAAGCAAAGCAACAACTAGTTGTCTGCCTACCACTCTTAAACATCCAGACCCGAAGCAGATATAAGTCTCATTTTTTTTTTACAAATATTTGTAATATATTAAATTACAAATAAATGTTAGAAACAAGTATTCGCTCCGACCGGGAATCGAGCCCGAGACTATACGCGTGACAGACTGGCATAATAACCACTGCGCCACGCGTGTCGTCAGAAAGTTGCTTCCCGACATCATTTAAAATTGCACTATTTGCACCCGAATTTCCGTTTGAACATATAACTGTAAGTATTCCACTTTCACCCCGCTCCTACTAGAGGGCGCCATGGTACTGGTTGCACACGGGCGCCACAAGGGCTAGAGCCGCCTCTGGACCTAGGTGACAGTGAAACGTTAAATCCCGTATATGTTGTTGTCGATTCGATCAAGCGACAACTGTTGATTGGCTTTGGACTTTAGCCCCTATGGTAAGTCTAGCGTGTAATGCACACTATATTTCAAAACATTAATCGTCCTTCAAGCAGTACCAATGAATTATAATTTCTATATAGGTTTATTACGATTGGCGAGCGGAATGGAGTCCGTGTAGACGCAACTTAATTGCTTCCTGCTATACCACATTTGTACCGACATTTCCTTTATAACGTTCCCTATTGACTTAGTTTAATTTATAATTACAAATTAACTATGAGGGACGCACAACGTGCCTACATTGTACGCCGAGCTCCGTTAGCCTACTGACGAATTAACTATCAACTACGTATCTTAAAGGACAATGGCCAATTTTGTGCTCACTTAATATGAATTAGTTTATTAACAAAACATTTTTTTTATATTAATTACTCCAATTATATCAACACATCGTTTACTAATCAATAGACAATGTTTAATTGCTAAAAATATTATAATATATTTTAATAAAATTGCACCAGAAAAAGTCTCAATTACTAAATAACTTGGGTAGAGAAATTAAAACCGTACAATGATAATAAAGGAGAATGCCCATTCGCCTAAGAAAAATGGGCCCACAATTTTTTTTACGAGTTTGCCAATGATTTTTAGTTAATTTTGTAGAAAAATAAATCTACTTCCTTATTACCAATCAGTTTTAATTTTTTCACCTGGGTTGAGTAATAAGATGTTTTCTGATGCAATATTTGAGGTTATTATTATTTTAAATGCTTTAATAATTGAAGATATATGTTTTATATAAAAATTAAACATTGTCTATTGATCGGTAAATAATGTGTTGATATAATTAAAATGAATTAATAAAAAAAACAAGGTATCAAGTGGGCCCAGAGATGGGCATTCTCCTTTAGATATAAAATTAACAAAAAAATCATCGGCGACCTCGAGAAAAAATTTGTGGGCCCATTTCTCTTAAGCGAAAGTGCATTCTCCTTTTGTTAATATTCAAACAATTCATATAGTAGATTGCGAAACAATAAACCTATACAATGGGTCCCCAATTTATGCAACGGCTTTTTTGTCAACTGCCACGTCAAGGGCAACTACCACTCGTTACGCATGGCGCTTTACTTCTTTAGTTAACTTCTACCACGATATTCGGCCTTAATGGGACGAGTTACGGAACACTTTACTCTCTAGTTTGAATCATGTAGGCTGCTGTAGTGAGAATTTCTCGTCCACAGACCTCCCTTCTCGCCCGCATATCAGAGAGCTCCTTCTAAGTTAGAACAAGTCAACGTCACATCCGGTGTTGTCATGGATATAGGAAGATATGACCATCGGAAGGAACTAAAATGTTATAATAATGTCTCTTTTAATTATGCGTGTGTGGGACGAGTTCAAATTCGGTCCGGGACGAGTTTGTAGTAGACAGATTGGGTAATTGCATAATTTCGTCAACAACTAACTAAATCACATCTCCATTGACAAAACTGGAATAATAACATTTGCAAAATACTATCACGTATTTCTTAAAGTCCATTATTATTTAGGTAATTTCCTAGTTATGGCATTTTGAATAGGTCCCGTATAATGACGCAATGTTTTATCTTGAAGATTTCTTTACTGTAATGCGTTTGAGACATACATAACGCAAACAAAATATAAAGATTTATTATTCTTAATCTAGGAACAGATATACTATTTTCTGAATCTTCAGCGATACGACAATTTCTCAGAATTTTTATCTATGCTAATATTACAAATGTGTAAGTGATTCTGTCTGTTTGTTACCTATTCATTTGATCGTCGATTTTTCCGCTTATACAAAAAAAACTTGAAGGGGTAGAATAGGGGAAGTTTGTATGTTGAACCTATAATTTCCACTAAGTTGTTTCTAATTTCTTTTAATATTTTTTAATTTTTTTTTATTGTAGCTCGACATGTGACAACACTCCGCCTGATGTAAAGCTAGAGTGGGGTCCATGAATGGAAACAACTGCTACCACAGAGATATCTCTACGGGCTGCAGTCGCCTCCACTATGCCGGCTTTTAGGTTTATTTTTTTTTCTTTATTTTATTTTTTTTAGGCATATTATAACGGAAGAAAAAACAAAGAATATACGAAAAATATTTTTTTAATCAAAATTGTGACAAACATGTGAATTCAATCATAACCCATAACAGTCCTAGTCAAGTAAAACTTTTAACGAAGTTTCGAATTGAATATGAGAAAACATAATGGGTAATAAATCCACCATTATTAAACATTTTTGGTGCAGTGGTGTCATGGGGCTGAAGAGACAGTCACGCATGTGTTGTTTTTGGAGTGCAGTAGCGTGGCTGAACTACAGCAAAAGTTCCTAAGCACGACAAGGAACATGTCTTGCCCTTCCAGAGAGATACTGGGTGGCTGCAGCGATACGGATCATCTCACGCACCGACTGTCTTCAGCCGCCCGCCAAATTCTCCACTTTAACATGTTTCACTTATTGTAGTGTTGTCAAGTTTTTTTATCGATGATTTTAACATCTAATTAAGACATCTAGGCATTAGCAACAACGCGCCACACCTAACAAATGACAAATCCTTGTTTTATTATCTCTGACGCGAATACGAACGAATACCATTCGTAAATAAGATAACTTAAATCGACCTTGCTTATGTCGGTCATCGTTTACTTTACTTTAATACTACATTTACGAGTTGTGGATATATCAATAGATGGTTGATTTTATATCTTAGGTTCTGCAGGAATTGCAGTTTGGATGCAGATTTTGTGAACCTAACATGTCATTTTAAACGGCCGTGGTCTAGCGGTAAGACGCGTGAACTCACGACCGATGAGACCCGTGTTTTAATCTCCCTAAATTCTGACTAATGTAACTATGTTATGTACTTTGGAGCTCAGCGCCTATAAGCACTATTAAAGAGTCAATTCTGCCGTCCTGGGGTAGTACAACCACTTTCGAATGTGACACCCGTGAAGTGACCTTGTCGCGTTTCGGGAACAGTTTGGACGTAGCCAGGTATAGCGAGAGGAGTGTGCACTGTGAATCTGGATGGTGCATACTCGTCTCCTCAAGCCAGCATAGGGGAGTCGCCTCGAGATTTTTCTGTAGTAGCAGTTGTTTATGGACTCTAACTTTACATCAGGCGGAGTGTTGATGAGCTACAATTTAAAAAAAAATCGTGTAAAATAAAGTGTGAAGCTCTTTAAGGAGCCCACACCAGCCTCTATTTTAAACTAGCCTCTTCAATTAACGTTTCAATTTACACACTCGACTCGTGACCGTTAATTTTGTCTTTTTCCTTCTTAAGCGTTCACTTTGTGCACCTCCTTAACGTTACACGATTCAATAAACATTGCAGTACTAATTTTACTTGTATTTTTTTCTACAAATAACGCGCTTTAGAAGCGAAATATGGTTTTTTAGATGTCCATTGTCCATCATGTGACTTGAGTATACGTTTACTATATCAGCTTGAGGAGATGATTGTACACAGTTTAGGTTTACTTCCAAGCTGATTCAGAAACTAAGTCACTTCACAGGTGATTTTATAGGAAATAATAACGAGGGACTTCTTACTATATTTTATTGTCACGTAAAATACCGTAACCTAGCAACCTAAAGACATCAGAAAGACAGTTAATGTACAATTACTTTTTCTAATGCCTGATTCTTTTCAGCCATTATCAATAGATTTAAAAGTAGTGCTTAGCAGGGTTGTGCATCAGAGCCTCTCTCTACTTTAATTTTTATAAATTTATTTACTTAAGTTAAAGGCAAAGTCGCTAGAACAAAGGTGAATGCCCATTCGCCTAAGAGAAATGGGCCCACAATTTTTTTCTCGAGTTTGTCGATGATTTTTAATTAATTTTGTAGAAAAATCAATCTACATTCCTTATTATCAATCAGTTTTAATTTTTTCACACAGGTTATTGAGTAATTAGATGTTTTCTGATGCAATTTTTAAGGTTATTATTATTGTTTAAAAATGTAATTAAACATAGTCTATGAAAATTATGTGTTTTGTTACCAAACTATTAGGTATCAAGTGGGTCCGAAAATTGACATTCTCCTTTCTAAAAAATAACTACATCTACCAATCTATTATCTTTCCCCATACCTCATAAAAAATTAATTCTTTACTTGGAAATAAAGTTGAATGAAACATTGTTGACATAATAATCTTATAAATTATGGTAAAGGATGTTTATAGCTAGCGACCATTTAGAATTACGTGATTCGCAGAAGTGAGCAGTGATGACGTCAGCGACATTCTCGTCGTCTTCTTACGGATATGACATTATGCATTCAAGTATATAGAGAAACTTTATTACGTAATAACCCTCATTCCTATAAGCTGGGATCCTTCAAGCGCAGTGTGAAGAGGCGTCTCACAAAGCCGGCATAGCGGACGCCACTCCCTTCTCTTTTGACAGCAGTCAAAGTTTCTGAGAAAACGAGATAATTATTCGTCCCGGGGTCGGTTTAAGAGAAGGGACGGTCCCGTTCAAAACGGGCGTATGGTCAGGTTAAGGGTCGTCTGCACCAAAGGCCGGTTCATACATTAGCAACATTGGTTTGACGATTACTTTAACTTTAACCAGCCAAGATTCGCTGGTTATGCTTAAGGTTAAAGTAACCGTCAAAAATGACAGGCGCGACGATGGTGCATCTCGTGTGGAGTAAATGTAAACCATAATGTAAACGTAACGGTTAAAGTAAACGTAAAAGTAATAGTTAAAGCTACTTTAACCGGCCTTCTGGCGCAAACGATCCTAAGCACAACGTCCAAGGCAATGACACCGGTCACAGCTGCTTTGTCAAGTATAATAAGTACAAATGTACAAAAGTATATTTTATTGTTAAATGTAAAGTATGATCATTTAGGCACCACCAAATAGTGGGTTACAAAACCACCATCCAATCTGTTCTCCAACCAATTAGAGTGCAACTTGTTTTAAGGTTGAATGGATGGTGCAATATTGGCCACCAGTTACTTCATTATCACTCGAAAGTTTTCAAATTAATACCTTAGCAGTCTTTAAAGAGTGGTAGGCAGACTGATGGTGATATTAGCCCAATTTGCACTTAACACACCCACGAAGTGACCTGATCTGCATCGTTTCCTAAATCAGGCATAGCGGAGGCCACTGCTGTGTACAGAAATTTATCTGTGTGATAGCAGTTGTTGCCGTTCATGGACCACACTCTAGCTTAACATCAGGCGGAGTTTGTCGTATGGCGGACTACAATAAAAAAAACTTGATCTGTGGTTAACATAACTAAACGGTTTAATACAAAAACTTCTAAATACAATATAAGTAGCTGTCATAAAAATTGTCGGCTTAACTACCCATCGGTTTTTCTTTCGGCGGCCATCTTAAGACGTCAGGTCATCTGTCTTGAATTATTTTCCTAAACTTGTGTTTCTTCGAGTGGTAAAGTGTAATAATGGTGGATTATTAACCATTAAGTGTTATTAGTGTTAATGTGCGTGAGTGTAGGCAAACTATTCAAAAGAAGGGAACCTGTGTTTCCATTTTCCCTCCAAAACTCCGTAGGAAGTTTCAGTAAAGATTCTACCATTTTACTGAAGCAATTTTTGACTCGACTGAGACTTGACCTGACTGTTTAGTGTGATGAATGAATGACCCGCGATGCACAATATTATTAACTTGATGCAAAAATATGTACTTTGACACTGGCAAATTGTTATACGCCATAAAAAACAAAAAAACTACTCATCAAGAAATTGGTGTTAATTAAAATAAATAATTATATATATATACAAGGTGTCCCAAAACTCAACGATAAGCGGGCACCAGAGGGTGGTCCTGCTCATGACTACTCGAGAAAAAAATATAAGAAAAAATAATCTCCTATTTTTAAAAAAATACAACAAAAAATTAAAATCTCTCGAAAATTGACAACCCTTATGATATTTTTAACTACCATGACCACAATTTTCCAAATATTTATAATTTTTTTTTTGTATCGGCAACCTAAGTAGCACTGCTATCCATCACAACCCTTTAAAATCCCAGATTACCTGTAGTTTTTACACAAAAATCAATCAAAACTACTTTTTACTTTAAAATTTCAAAAGATTTTTACTTACAGTCCATTTTAACACATCGTTGTGTAAAAAAAAAGTATGGACACTACTATGGCAAGTTCTTTTAAAAATTGACGCAAGTATCCAGGATTCTAAAATGGTACAATACTCTAGGAAAACTGGCCACAAAAAAAAACCATGCGTATAGTACTAAACAAGAACCAACTTTCACAAATCGTTGTTTGTTAATAGTAAACACTTTTACCTACCAAAAATTGTTTTTTTTTTTCTTGTTAAAAAATATTGAATGCAACAAAACAAATGGTACAACAAATGACATTTATTTTTTACCGGATACATTTAGGGGAGTGTGCGCAAGAGCTACACAACCTGGTTCTACCGTCCCCTTTCTTCTATCGGGCGTTTCGACAACACGTTCCTCGTGCGTACTGCGAAACTGTGGAACTCCCTCCCGGTGTCTGTGTTTCCTGACACGTACAACATAGGTCTCTTCAAATCGAAGGTGAACAGGTACCTCATAGGCAGGCGTGCTCCACCTTATACCGCATCACTGCTTAACAACAGGCAGGGTGTGGTCAAACGCTTGCTTATTAAGCATTAAAAAAATCAATTTATAATTTTATTAATATTACAGCAAATATTAGAATTATTCGTTACCGGCAATAATACAGGCACAACATCGTCTTAAAAAAGATCGTTTTATTTGTCGTGCATATCTTCTACCATTGATATGTTCCGCAGCCTGAGTAGTTTTTTGGCGAAGCTCGTCCAATGTTGCAATTGATTTTGAGTAGACCCTGTCTTTGAGACAACCCCAATAGAAGAAGTTCAGAGATAGGATATGACCAAGTCGCCCAATCCAACGCCCTGGATACTCTTGATTTAAGTATTCTCGCACAGGACGGGCATAGTGATCAGGGCAACCATCATTTTGAAACCACATGTTTTGTAAATCTTTTATGGGCACGTCTTCCAATAATTCTGGCAAGTCATTTTGTAAAAAGTTTAAATAACTATTGCCATCTAAGTTTCCTTCTAACTCAAAGGGCCCATATTCAACAACGAATATCTACTATTTAACTTCTAAATTTTATTGCCTACGCACGTTTTCATGCAAATTCCAAGAAGTTGCAACAAAAAACCAATTTTTGGTAGGTAAAAGCGTTTATTATCAACAAACAACGATTTATGAAAGTTGGTTCTTGTTTAGAAATAGTACGCATGTTTTTTTTTGTGGCCAGTTTTCCTAGAGTATTGTACCATTTTAGAATCCTGGATACTTGCGTCAATTTTTAAAAAAACTTGCCATAGTAGTGTCCATACTTTTTTTTTACACAACTATGTGTTAAAATGGACTGTAAGTAAAAATCTTTTGAAATTTTAATGTAAAAAGTAGTTTTGATTGATTTTTGTGTAAAAAGTACAGGTAACCTGGGATTTTTAAGGGTTGTGGTGGATAGCAGTGCTACTTAGGTTGCCGATACAAAAAAAAATTTTTAAATATTTGGAAAATTGTGGTCATGGTAGGTAAAAATATCATAAGGGTTGTCAATTTTCGAAAGATTTTAATTTTTTGTTGTATTTTTTTAAAAATAGGAGATTATTTTTTCTTATATTTTTTTCTTGAGTAGTCATGAGCAGGACCACCCTCTGGTGCCCGCTTATCGTTGAGTTTTGGGACACCTTGTATATATATAAAATAAATAAAAAAAAAAAAAAAAAAAAAAAAAAAACGTATCTGCTTCCCGAAGGCCAGCTGGAAGAGAATGCCTTGCGGCATTAAGCTCGCCTTTTGTTGAATAACAATAAAGTTTTTAAATAAAAAAATAAAAAAAATTTAAAACATGAGGTTTATTTGTCAACAAAAACAAACAAAATAATAAAGTTGCGATTCCAGACACCCGGTATCCTGGGGGCTAAAGTCCAAACCCAATCGTCGTTGTCACTAGATCGAATCGAAAACAAAATATATGGAATTTGACGTATAACAAAATATACATAAAATCACGTGTAAAATAGAATGAATCGTATAAGTGTCAGGCAAGCGAGCAACGTACCTAACTCAATACGCAATCTAAACCTATTGTTCCTAATAATAAATATTGAAATGTTAGGTACATGACAATTCAATTCCACAACGATGTTATCAACCATATTGTTACTTAATCTCAATAAAAACTAATAGGCAAATAGCATAGCGAAGCAGTAAAAACTATTAAGTTTCCCTTCACACTTGCGGCAGACCGTGCGGTTAACCGCAATCGTTAACGACTTCAAAGATAAATCAAAAACAAGTGGCTAAATTCTAATAAAGATATGTACAGTATTGTTGAGCAAATCTAGGTTTTGGAAACCTAGGTTTTAATACCCAGACATATATAGAGATCGACTCTGTCACATCGGAAACAAAAACTGTAGAGTAAAACTATATAATTATTGTTTATTTGTTTATTAATAGGCACAAAAATAGACTGCAGTTACATGTTAAAAAAAAAAGATTTGTCTGTAGTCTTACAAAACCACATCAATTAACTACCAAATAACCATAAAGGTGCTATAAACTATTTGACAACTAACTAACAGAGAACATAATAGTGACTGCGGTCAACTTTTCTCTCGCGTCGCATAGGGAGCGTTATTGCACATACAAATACAATTGTCACGCCTTTTTCCCACAGGGATAGGCAGAGACAACGGAACGCCACTTACCACTATCCTGACACAACACCCTCGCTGCCTTCACATTCACAATTCTCTTCATGCACGCCCGACGGTTATGGGCACTACAAACACCCTTCTGGGTCTGCCTTGTTTAACGCATCCATTCACATCAGATTTATATATTGCACATCTAGTTGTATATATCAATGCAAATCACAAACATACATAGACGTATTGCAAAGATAAGTAATTTTTTGACATTTTAAATGCTAAAAGAGCGGCCGTGGTCTAGCGGTAAGACGCGTGAACTCACGATCGATGAGACCCGTGTTCGAACCTCGCTAATTCTGACCGGTACCAATGTAACTTTGTTATATGTACTTTGGTCGCTCAGTGCCTATAGGCACTATTAAAAGAGTGGTAGGAAGACTGATGATGGTTATTAGGCCAGTCTGCCGTCCTGGGGTAGTACCACCACTTTCGAATGTAACACCCGTGAAGTGACCTTGTCGCGTTTCGGGAATAGTTTGAAAGTAGCCAGGTATAACGAGAGGAGTGTGCACTGCTACTCTCACAGGTTTCTCTGTAGTAGCAGTTGTTTCCATTCATGGACCGCACTCTAGCTTTACATCAGGCGGAGTGTTGTCACATGCCGAGCTACAATAAAAAAAAAAGATTTCTTTTATTATTAAATATAAAAACATTTCTGAAAAAAATTGAACCGACTTCTAAATAAAACACAAGGCACTAAAAAGTTAAAAAATAATTTTAATTGAGAGTACATACACACAATTTAATAACCATAAACATGAATAGATGTCTATTATTTATTTACAAATTAATTATCTACATATTATTTAGCATATATCTTAAGTCGGTGCCAACCAAATATAAAACTCCGCATTGCTTGATTCTAGGTACATTACCAATCATAAAACATGTTTCAAATGCTTGCACCGACTTCAGATATATGCTAAATAATATGTAGATAATTAATTTGTAAATAAATAATAGACATCTATTCATGTTTATGGTTATTAAATTGTGTGTATGTACTCTCAATTAAAATTATTTTTTAACTTTTTAGTGCCTTGTGTTTTATTTAGAAGTCGGTTCAATTTTTTTCAGAAATGTTTTTATTTTGTAGTTTTTAGTGGTAACTGTAGATTGATTGTATGGATAACATTCTAAACGCGCTGTTCAAATGAAATGTGATGAGTAGTGGGCTTATAGACAGACACTCTCATGTCCTACCCGATAAAAAATGAATCATTAAAATCAATCGAAAAATCCCCTAATTTTCCACCCTTAGAGATGGAATATTGTATTCCTTAAATGGGATCAATCCCGAGACGTACTTTATCAAACAAAAAGAATCATCAAAATCGGTTCACTAATGGCGAAATATTCCCTAATTTTCCACCCTTAAAGGTGGAATATTTTATTCCTTAAATTGGACCAATCTCGAGACGTACTTTACAAACAAAAAAAGAATCATCAAAATCGGTTCACTAATGGCGAAATATCCCCTAATTTTCCACCCTTAAAGTTGGAATATTTTATTCCTTAAATGGGATCAATCCCGAAACGTACTTTATCAAACAAAAAAAGAATCATCAAAATCGGTTCACTAATGGCGAAATATCCCCCAATTTTCCACCCTTAAAGGTGAAATATTTTATTCCTTAAATAGGATCAATCCCGAAACGTACTTTATCAAACAAAAAAAGAATCATCAAAATCGGTTCACTAATGGCGAAATATCCCCTAATTTTCCACCCTTAAAGGTGGAATATTTTATTCCTTAAATGGGATCAATCCCGAAACGTACTTTATCAAACAAAAAAAGAATCATCAAAATCGGTTTACTAATGGCGAAATATCCCCTAATTTTCCACCCTTAAAGGTGGAATATTTTATTCCTTAAATAGGATCAATCCCGAAACGTACTTTATCAAACAAAAAAAGAATCATCAAAATTGGTTCACTAATGGTGAAATATCCCCTAATTTTCCACCCTTAAAGGTGGAATATTTTATTCCTTAAATGAGACCAATCCCGAGACGTACTTTATCCAACAAAAGAAAAATCATCGAAATAGGTTCACAAACGGCGGAGATATGAGTGAACATCGCCACAAAAAAAAAAAAAAAAATACACGACGAATAGATAACCTCCTCCTTTTGAAGTCGGTTAAAAACCGTGTTACAACTGGCAGCTTTACCGCAGTGTGGGGTCTTATAGACTCTACAATCAGTCTACGCACAAAGATGAAACGTGAACATAAAATATTCATAGCATATGTGCAGTCAATAAGCAGAATTATAATTCCAAACAGAACCTAGTCTTTGTCTTCTAAGAATATACTTTAAAACCTATGTTAGTACTTGACGCAATCTCGTACGTGTTTATATGTTGTTTTACCTATTTATCTATTGTTTTTTTTTAATTATTTATTTTACAATTTCGAAATAATCTTCCTTCGTTAAACTCTCTTGAAAGTACTAATGTAACTGGACAAATGGACCCACCGTTTGCACCAGAAGGCCGCACGACGACGCAACCGCAACCGTTAAACGTTTACATTTACTCCACACGCGTCGCAATATCGTGGAAATTCATATTGTTATCGTTAAAAGGGTGGCTGATCCCGAAGAAATAATAGAAAAACATATTTGGCTTCTTTTCATACATTTAACGTTAGCGACATTGGTTTGACGATTACTTTAACAGGCGCGACGATGGTGTAACTCGTATGGAGTAAATGTAAACGTAACAGTTAAAGTAAGCGTAAAAGTAATAGTTAAAGTAACTAACGGGCCTTCTGGTGCGAACGGACCGTAGGATGCTTCAGCCTTTTTTATTGTAGCTCGGCATATGATAACACTCCAACTGTAAAGCTAGAGTGCGGCCTATGAACGGAAAAAACTGCTACTACAGATAAATTTCAGACAACAGTCGCCGCTACTATGCCGGCTTGAGCTGACGAATACATCGATTCTACTCCTCTAAAGTATATATATGTATGTAATTAGTAAATATGTATTATTTTTTATTTTTTATTTTAGCACGTCATATGACCACACTCCACCTGGTGTTAAGCTAGAGTGCGATCCATAAGCGGAGGCGACTGCTGTCAGAGAAGGGGATCTGCAAACAGTAGTCGTGCCCGCTATGCCGGCTTAATGAGATGCCTCTTCACACATCCCATGTTATAGGAAGGGGGAAAGACGTTGGGAAGGTCGTTCCACAATTTGATGGAAAGGATGGATAGATGGATGGAATGAAATGGAAAATAAAATGACTTTGAAAAACATTATTAGCGAAGTTTTAAAATAGATCTCATTAGGCCGAAATTCGTGTACAGTGAAAGCGTATGTTTTGTAAAAAAAAAAATTAAATATATTTTGCAATATATTTTTGTTACATAACTAGTTACATCTTATTTAAACATTACATAATTCGCAGATGAGTTACATATTTAATTCGAGTACTGAGTAAGCATTTTAATAAGATGATAGAATTATGTTTAAAATTTTATAAATTGTTTAATAGTATTGGCGTTACTTTGCGGAAATCCATAACTAAATTTATTTTTTAAACACTATTTCCGCTAATCAATGTTAGTGAGGGTAGGTACACAGTCACATCAGCTGTCAATGTTAGACCCTTCACCAACATGCAAAAACCTCTCGACGCGTTTCGCCACTCCACGTGGGATCCTCAGGAGACGTGTGGTCGCTTCGATTTGTCTACCTATTTTTACAACACTCTTACCTGATATTTTTTATTTTTTATTGTAGCTCGGCATGTGACAACACTCCGCCTGATGTAAAGCTAAAGTGCGGTCTATGAACGAAAACAACTACAGAGAAATTTTTACACACAACAGTCGCATCCGCTATGCCGGCTTGAGGAGACGAATGCGCATACTTTTCGTTATACCTAGCTACTTCCAAACGTGACAAAGTGAGTGAAGTGTCACAGGTGTTACATCCGAAAGTGGTGGTACTGCCCCAGGACAGCAGACTGGGCTAATAACCATCGTCAGTCTGCCTAAATTTGCTACATTTATATATGATTAAAACGAGTGCAGAAAATCTGTAGTTGCAGTTGTTTCCGTCCTAGTTTAATATCAGGCGAAGTGTTGTCATATGCCGAGTTACAATAAAAAAATCAAGCTTTGTGTTTCAAACAATGTAGTTCAGTGTAACAGGAAATTTCGTTGACTTACAATTTTATCTGTTTATCGGAAAAGGGGGACAGGACGTAGTTAGGTTTCGTAATTAATAATTTATATCTAAAATAAACATTGTATGGTTGTAGAACCAAAAAGGATAATTGGGCCCACTTGACGTCTAATGGTTGGTTAACAAAACAAAATTCTAAAATAATATCTTATTTTTTCATTAATTTATTTCAATTATATCAACACATCGTTCACTAATCAACATACAATGCTTAATTACATAAATAACAAATATTATCAACTATTAAAGCATTTAATAAAATAATAACCCTAAATTTTGCATCAGAAAAAGTTACTCAATAAAATTAAAACAGATCGGGGATAAGGAATGTAGATTTATTTTCCTACAAAGTGAACTAAAATTCATCGCCAAACTCAAGAAAAAAAATTGTGGGCCCATTTTTCTTAAGCGAATAGCCATTCTCCTTTAATAATTTTCTAGTTTTATTATAGATAGATTTATTCTTTGAGTTTTGGCGGCCATCTTGAGACGTCGGGTTATCTATTTTGAATTATTTTCCTAAACTTGTGTTTCTTCGAGTGTTAATGTGTAACAATGGTAGATTATTAACCATTAAGTGTTCGTGAACGTGTGTGAGTGTGGGCAAACAATTCAAAAGATGAGAACCTCTGTTTCCATTTTCCCTCCAAAACTCCGTAGTAAGTTTCAGTAAAGATTCTACCACTTTACTGGAATAATTTTTGACATGACTGAGACTTGACCTGTTTGGTGTGATGAATGAATGACTCGTGATGCACAATGTTATTAACTTGATACAAAAATATTTACTTTGACACTGGCAAATTGTTATAACGCCATATAAAGCAAAAAGAAAAAAGAAGAAAAAGGTTTATTCTTCTTGGCCTGCAGTCCGAAGCACCTAGGCACCTAAGCAAGCAATTGAAGCTAGAAGCTAGTGCGACTAAAGTATAATATAGTTAGTTATATTGATCAGAATTTAACGAGCGAAAGATCTGAACCAAAGATCTCATCGATCGTTCTATTCTCTATCGCTAGGCTACGGCCGTTCATAGGTGTTGAGATTATTATTTTCTCTTTAAGATTATATTTCTCGACCTGTAGCCGGTTATTAATAAAATCTCTAAGTGCAAAGATTTTGTGTATTTTGCAATATATTAAACAGGTAATATCTTGTTTAAAGTTTAAGCATATTACAATAATAATTCAGGTAAGTTATATATTTGATAATATTTATGAGTTTTATACAAATTTTAGGTCATTTTTCTCTCTAATGACATTGTTTTTCCAATCCAATTAATTACCTATACTAAGAATTCCTTTTTAAGTTGTTAAATAGGTAAAGTTATTTAAAACTTGTTTTTCCTCATTTATAATAGAGAATAACATATTATTTATACATAATGTAATTATTTATGCTAAATACATAACTTTATGTCTACGTGTTTTGTTTACTAAATCTACTAGGTAGTAGGTACCTATAGGAAGTTATATAAAGTCTATATCTAGACACAATACAATGAAAACGTGGTTTCTCTAGGGAGACCAAGGTAGAGCCTTTTTTAACCCCAATCACCAAACGAGTACCTGATTTTTTTAAATTGTAGGTATTTTATAATTTATTATCCCGAATGGGATATTACTACATTGGGAGTTGATCCTTGGGTCTGGTGAATTATTATTTTATAAGATTGGGATCTAATATAGAACTAGGAGACGATTTACCTAAGAACGTTGCAAAGTCGAGTAGGATATGAAAGAACATTAACATTAAAAGAGATCTTGTTCCCTTTGAACAGATGCACCTATATCTATTTTAGGAGCCCACCTGCTTTGCCCTTACACAGAGATGATGCTCACAAAAACTGCGTAAGCGCAACCTATTTTTACATTTTAGTAGGTCGTAGACGCTGTGGTTAGATTGCGTAAATTGGTGTCATTTTTAATCTTGATAATATTTGAACTCATGTGGTATAACCATACTGTGCCGACTAAACCACTGGCGAAGACTTTACGGTGCGTTTAGAAAAAGTCGCGGATTCAAGTCCAGTGACACCAGTGGACAAAAACTATTAAACACTAAATGGTTATAGCACAAAAACATAATATATAAATTACATGAGTTGAGGAACCCGTACTAGACTATAGTCTGTATTGACTATAGGGTGTCCTCGCACTTTTCTGTGTTTGTGTTTACAAACAATGTTTAATTACATAAAAAACAGATATCTTCAATTATTAAAGCTTTAAAAGTAATAATAACCTCAAATATTGCATCAGAAAACATGTAATTATTCAATAACCCGGGTGAAAAAATTAAAACTGTTATCAAACAGTAAGGAAGTAGATTTATTTTTCTACAAAATTAATTCAAAATCATCGACAAACGCGAGAAAAAAATTGTGGGCCCATTTTCTTAGGCGAATGGGCATTCTCCTTTTGGCTTCTTTAACATTTTTTTTTTAATAGACGCGACATCTTGTGACCTCGACTGGCCTGATGGTAAGCACAGTGGGGGTCCATGAGCGACGTCGACTTATTAGCAACACACCTAAATATAAGTTTTGCTAACCGATAAATGAAGCCTGATTTACCTGTCTCGGCGAAAAGAAGGAACTCTCGAAATGGGCGTCAAAATAATATTGTTTGATTGGCGGAGAGACCTCAGAGAGACGAGAGACCTTCTGTAGCTAATAGTTCTAAAAAAGATTATTGAAACGCGAAACACTAAAGTATCAATCCATTGTGGCCAAGAGCTGCAGACTTGCTGCTGGACAAAAGGAGCAATTGACATAAAAAAGCAGATATATACCAGAGATGCGAACTTCATACATCTGACAAGAAAAAAGCGTAGGCCGCTTCAAGCGATTCGACAATGTTGCCGTCAAGTCAAATACTGACAGAAAACTTAAAGATGACTGCGGTCTCTTTTCTCTCGCGTCACATTGGGAGCGTTATTGTAGATATAGTTGTATATATCAATGTAAAAAAGAGTTTATTATCCATAATACCTATAATGCATGAAACTGATTATCGTGGCTGATGCTCCAATTTATAGTATCAATACGGTAAGAGGCGTGAATGGCGATATTGTATCACAGATAATAATTATTGTTCATGATAACCAAATAACCAATGATAGCCTAAATCCATAAATATAAAACAATGTATTGAGGGTTTTTTTTTTTTTTTCATCAAGGCATTTCCCATAGGCTATCAGCCTAACAAAATTACAATATTTAACCTTAATCGATAACTTAAATGAAATTAACAAAAACAAAGTTAAATAAGAAATTAAACAATAATAAACCATAGAAAGAAAGGTTTGTTGATTCCAAATCAAAGGATAATGCCCATTTGCCTAGAGAAATGGGCCCACAATTTTTTTCTCGAGTTAGACGATGAGTTTTAGTTCATTTTTTTTAAAATAAATCTACATTCCTTATCACCAATCAGTTTGAATTTTTTCACCTAAGTTATTGAGTAATTAGACTTTTTCTGATGCAATTATATAGGCTGTTATCATATTAAATGCTTTAATAATTGATGATATCTGTTTTTTTATATAATTAAACATTGTCTATGGACTGGTAAACGATGTGTTGATGTATTTCAAATAAATTAATGTGAAAATTAGATATTATTTTAGAATATTGTTTTGTTAACTATTAACGTTCCAGTCAAAAAAATACATTATCTGAGTATGGGAGCCGGCATAGTAAGTGCGATCATTGTTTGCGTTCGAAACGGGTGAGATTTGTATACATAGAAAAAACCGCGTGTCTAAATAATTTTATCTACACAATAACATAATAAAATATATTATTGTGTACCTACCTAGTATATACTGGTAAATAACCTAATAAATTGTCATAACGGCTTGTATACAATATAAAAGATAAAATAATAGTTTACCTTTTGACGCATTAATGAGCAATCCAAAACTCCAATCTTCGACAAACCATCAAAAACTTAAAACGTCTACACTTATTCAAAACACAACACTCACTTTTACAAAACCGCCAACATGGACGCACCGAAAGTTTACTTTACACGTCCTCTCAAAAACTAACGATAAAAATAATTAACTATTAAACAATTAATGTTATAAATAATAATTAACATGAATTTCGTTTAATAATAACTATATTTTTTTGTTAGAAACGATTAAGACGCGTGCGGCCCCCCCGAGAGTTAAATTCGCACTGCTCGGTTCGGCTCGGCACTTGACTCCGATCGTCTCGACACGATCAACAAAACTTGTCTCGGTTGAAGGTTGCGTTTGCGCTTAAAACATCCTTCTATCTCGCTTACTCCTATGACAGAAAACAGCTTCTGGAACTCTAGATGTAATCAAGTTTTGAATTTACAAAAATTACAATAATGGTCACATATTCTTAACGATTGGACCAATCAACATAATTAATAAATGCAAAACGATTATGATCGAACAATTAATCACGTTTTTACTTTGATACATATTTTGATAAATACGAATTTAGTCTCTTTCGCAGATATTTTGATTTACGGATTTTTTCCTTGATTACTCATTTTAATGCTGAAGCTATGAAAAAATTGTACTTCTTGAAATTTTGAGCATCTAGATTCTGGATAATTTCTCGACATTTTCTGTTATTTACCCATGGAAAGTAAAATAAGTATATAATTTGTTTTTTATTCTGTAATGAGATACTTTATAATACTAAATAATAAGTATTTTTTTATACATTAACTAAATATTATATAAAACAAAAATGTGATAAGTCATATCTCAACTAAACATTAATTTTAGTTAAAACAATCAAAACAGACACAATTTATGAATCCATTCATAAAAAAAATTCTTAGTATTAATACAGTTTTGTTAATTAATATTATTTACATTAAAATGTTCACAGTACACATCTGTGTATGTTTTTAATACTCATATATTTTTACATGTATTTAAAATTTTATTATAACTATTGTTTATTATGAAAAATCAATAGCAAAATTAACCGAGACTGAATAAATACTTTGCAATTTCATGGTAATACTTTTAAAAAAATATTTCATAGTGGGGCCCACGGTGTAGCGGTGAGACCCATATTCAAATCTCGCAAAATCCTAACCGGTACCTATGTAACTTTATAAGTACTAGGGACGTTCAGTGCTTAATGTTATAGGCAATAATTAAAAGAGAGGTAAGCTGATTGATGTTGGTCTGGAGTCACCACCAATTCCACCGGAGATCACCAAGTGACGAAGACGCGTTTTGGACTCATTTTAGAAGTTATCAAATTTTTTAAATAATATTTAAATAAATAAAAATAAAATAAATCCTTTAGTCAGATATAACAAGAGGTGCAGCAGGTATAACATTCATCTCCTAAAGCCGGCATAACGGAGGCGAATGTTTGCTGTAGTAGCGGTTATTTTCAGTTTATTCTGCATGACGAACGAGCTACTATAAAACAGTAGAGTAGGGATGTATTGAGGTTTAATCAGTGGTGGAACCCTCAACAAACTCCTAATTATCTAATACAAATTAATTTGCAAAATACTATAGATATCAAAAAGATACGACAGACGCTCTGTCTAATTTATTAATTTTTGTATAATATCTAGGTGAAATGTAATGCATATTTATTTATTTTCTTTGAAATTTTTCCGTGCGCGCCTCTTGAAACCTCGTAGACTTAAAACAGGCCTCAACAGAAGGTCCGCCACATGACATTGTGCAGCGCAAGTGTAACATTACGTTCATTCAATTTAATTCTTTTATTTTTTGTTTTATATGGCATTATAACAATTTTCCAGTGTCAAAGTAAATATAATTTGCCTCAAGTTAATAATATTGTGCATCACGAGTCATTCATTCATCACACTAATCAGTCAGGTCAAGTCAAAAATTGCTCCAGTAAAGTGGTAAAATCTTTACTGAAACTTCCTAAGGAGTTTTGGAGGAAAAATGGAAACACAGGTTCTCTTCTTTTGAATTGTTTGCCCACACACACGCACGTTCACGAACACTTAATGGTTAATAATCCACCATTATTACACATTAACACTCGAAGAAACACAAGTTTAGGAAAATAATTCAAGACAGATAACCTGATGTCTCAAGATGGCCGCCAAAGACTCCGCAATTTAATTCTTGTGTACTTCTTAATGTTTTAACCCTTAATTACTCGCATATCTACTAAAAGTTACACAAACGCTCGTGTGGGGTATTAAATACCTCGCCTGCGACTGTTTCGTGATAGGGGGAGGTATTTAGGCAGCTACTGAAAACTGTGTTGAGAGTAACTTTAAAAATGGCGGAGATATTTGCCGTGGGATAAAATATACCCCGTGCGAGAACATTTTTCTTTGCTAGCGCCCAAGTTTCTGCATTACCCTAATGCCATTCCCGAGATGCTAGGGTATTCGTAAGGGATTTCCCCACGTAAGAAAGGGCTTGTCTAACAGATAATCAGCCACTTAATTTGTTAATCAATTTACGTGATGTAACGTATGTGAAATAAAATCGGGATTTTCTAACCTCTTCTCAAATAGGAAATGATGAAATAAATAAGATGAATATAATCAAATAATCTATTGTGATAAAACAAGATAAATAGGATATTTTCATGATTGATATTTGGGATAAAACCCCGTCGCGTCATATTTATTAATAAACTTCAAACTAATTTGTATCTTATTTATTTGAAGATAGAGTATAAATCTTTTATTTTAGAGATAATCAGTAAAGATTATGATCTGTGACAAACAGTAGTCAGAGCATGTGACCAGTTATATCTTATTTAGAAGCAGAAATTAGAAAAACAAATAATCTTTTGTAAGAGTGGTAGAAAGACTGATAATGGTTATTTATTAGCCCAGTCTGCCATCGTTGGGTCGTATGATATTCTTTTTTTTTATTGTAGTCCGACATAATATGCCAACCCTCCGATTACCAGAGCGGCCGTGGTCTAGCGGTAAGACGCGTGAACTCACGATCGATGAGACCCGTGTTCGAACCTCGCTAATTGTGACCGGTACCAATGTAACTTTGTCATATGTACTCTGGTCGCTCAGTGCCTATAGGCACTGTTAAAGAATGGTAGGCAGACTGATGATGGTTATTTGTCCAGTCTGCCGTCCTGGGGTAGTACCACCACTTTCGAATGTAACAACACCCGTGAAGTGACCTTGTCGCGTTTCGGGAATAGTTTGAAAGTAGCCAGGTATAACGAGAGGAGTGTGCACTATGTGTCAATCTAAGATGGTGAATGCTCGTCTCCTCAAGCCGGCATAGTGGAGGCGACTGCTGCCCGCACAGGTTTCTCTAGTAGCAGTTGTTTCCATTCATGGACCGCACTCTAGCTTTACATCAGGCAGAGTGTTGTCACATGCCGAGCTTCAATAAAAAAAAAAGATAAACTGCAAGCAGTAGTCACCTCCGCTATGATGGCTTGAGGAGACGAATTCACACCATCTAGATTGGCACTTCTCTTGTTATACCTACCCGGCTACTTTCAAACTATTCCCGAAACGTGACAAGTTTACTTCACGGATGTTACATTCGAAAGTGGTGGTACTATCCCAGGACGGATGAGTGGGCTCCCTTCATCAGTCTGCCTACCACTCTTCGCTCCACTCAGTTCGCTGGTTATCAGGAAAAAAGGACATTAAATTCGTTAACTATAGTGTATCGTTTTTTTTTTTAGTTCGTGTACAATTATTATTGTATAAAAAGCACTTTTTATTAAGATTTTTTTATATAGGGATATTTATAAAGTACTTACATTTATAAAATATCAATATAAAAACAATGATTGGCAAGATTATCATTTATTAGTATTTTTCCAATATTTTTCTTGTTCTATTTTTGTTTTATTCTCTCACATAAATGCGCATCAAGATTTATATAAATAGCCAACATATCAACAAGTATTTACACACATATTTCAGACCGGTCTCTTCCTGAATCGACAGATTAACCAGATGCTCACCTCAGTAATCTATTTATTTAAAGTAAAATCATTTGTTTTTAGTTTTTTGTTTTATTATTGTAGCACAACATTCCGCCTGATATAAAGCTAGAATGCGGTCCATGAACGAAAACAGATAAACAGTTAAATGTCTACGGGCAGCAGCCGCCTCCGCTGTGCCGGCGGCGGAAAGACAACAAAGAAAGTTTGTGTAAGGAATCCCAAGAAGGATATGAAAATTGATTTTTTTCACTTTTAGTTAGAAATTTTAGCATTTTAACAAAATCACCCCTCAATGTGTGATGAAATAAGAGATGAAATTTTGTATGGGGAACCCATTTATTCTTAACATTAGAGTGTGGTTTCAAATTCCCTCGCATTTATCAAGCTTGCAAGGTGCTTGCGGGGAGAAATATCGCTCAGCTGTTGAAACAGCAAGCTAAACCTCAAATACTGATTTCTTAAACCCGATTTATGAAGTTTAGAGCAACAGTTAGTAATAATTTATTAATATAAATTAATAAAATGTACTTATCAATCAATATCTATTTTATCTTACAATGTAAATTGATCATTGCGATGGATACTCGTTGACGAAACAATGAAGGTTGGATATATAGATAATACATTTATTTTTATGTCTTATTACAAATATCGATAATCTGCCAAGATCTCCAGAAGTGGCGACCGACGAATATTCATGACATCAGTTTTAAATTCAAACTAAATAATCCATAGTCGTTATTTTTGCCCTACAAAAGGTGGAATAATAATTATTTTGACATTTATATGTTATTACATGTAATGTAAAATCCCAGTTTTCGACCTTGGGAGATTTCCATTAAAAATTTTAGCACTTTCAATTCAAGATACCAAGTAGCTCGCGTGCCTATTCCACTTCTAGTCTTCTACTCTAACAAACTTACAAAAAGAACCTACTAACACACACGTCAAAAATAAATGCAAATATTGTTTTTTATTGTCAAACGGGCGATTGTTTTCCGTAAAAATGTATTCTAAGAAGTGTACAATTGTATTGAGTTCATGAATCAAGTGTCATTGTATTGTAAAGGTGCTTACACACGTTGGCCGAGTTATTGGCCTTCTCCTTTTCGCGGAAGAAAATGTCGTGTTTTATTATCTCAAGTTTTTTAATGTTTTTGCGTTACTGTGGTAATTATACCACGACGTTGCATCCGAAGAGATTATTTTACTTGGTAGTCCACTTCTCAATGTACTAGGCATCGCACAATATTCAGAGTCAATAAATCTAAAAATTACAACACTATCTCCCACCACCTCCCTAGTCTATGCGCCGCGCCACGCCACCTCGATCTTCATTCGTTTCTTTTGTGCGGGCATCGACACACGTCTCATCAAATAGTTAAGTACTATTTATTATTTAAATTATAGATATATTGTAGGTTTTAGCTAGTTTAATTTCGCATTAAATAATAGTATTTGAATTATTGAAAAATCAAAAAGAATAATGAATACGAGTAATCTTCGGTTACAAGTAGCGGTGAGTCACTATTACTTCACATTAAATTTTAAACATGACAGCGCGTTGACGTGGCGCATGGCGTACATGTTTCGTATTTGTACACGTTTATTATTTGTATAATAAGCTTATATTGAAAATAATACTCATTATATTATGGTGTATTTTTTATTGCCTACTCACATGTAATGTACTTTTTTCCTTTTTGTTTGTGAGTTTTGTCTTAGCATTTTAGGTTATGTGACATGTGTTTAGAAAACATCTGAATGGTTTTATGGTTATACTTTATGACGTGATCATAATTGATAACCAAAAATATTAATTTTTATATTAATGACAAAAACCAAGATATACATAATAATATTGTATTGTATAAATATAAATTTTTATATATAAAAAAAAAAAAAAAAAGAGATTAATAAGAATAATTAAAATAATAAATATATAAACTTCACGGTTGATAACAAACCAGGCTCGGGTCGTAACATGATTATGCCCAAGGACGTTAAAGTTATGTGGGAATGTACCAACATACCGCATAGTATTGTATATATATTATATATATTCTACAAATTGCATGGATGTTTGTTTTTATTAAAAAATAAAATAAAATGAAATGAAGACGTTATACTCCGTGATGCGGTCACGGTTGATAACAAACCAGTCTCGTGTCGTAAAGTGATTACGCCCAATGACGTTAAACTTTTGGGGTGATGTACCAACATATCATTTAGTATGGTATATATGTATATACTCGTATTGTATAAACATTAATTTTATTAATGTAAAAATATTTACTCCGCGATGCAGTCACAGTTGATAACAAACCAGTCTCGTATCGCAATGTGATTACACCCAATGCAGTTAAACTTTCGTGGGGGTGTACCAACATACCACATAGTATGGTAAATATACATTGTATAACCATTAATTTTATTAATGTAAAAATGTTATACTCCGTGATGCGGTCACGGTTGATAACAAACCAGTCTCGTATCGCAATGTGATTACACCCAATGCAGTTAAACTTTCGTGGGGGTGTACCAACATACCACATAGTATGGTAAATATACATTGTATAACCATTAATTTTATTAATGTAAAAATGTTATACTCCGTGATGCGGTCACGGTTGATAACAAACCAGTCTCGTATCGTAATGTGATTACGCTCAATGATGTTAAACTTTCGTGGGGATGTAGCAATATACCACATAGTATTGTATGTATTGTACAGTTATATGGATCTTATGCCTGGATTATGGTCACGTATTACTCGTATAATGATAATTCTGACATGCTAATGTCACATGTTAAAAGAATAAGGTCATTGATATTTTAAAGACCAACAATCGCACATGATGCGCAAAGTTACCCACAAGGTGAACACTTTTCCAATAATTTAACAAATACAGCTATTATAGAACCTATTCCCAGCACATCCCTCCCTCAAGATATTTTGGAGACGCTGGATTATACTAAAGGCAATCAGCGGTTTTTTTTTCGGAACTAGGATGCCAGTTGAGATTGCTAAACGTTGGGGAAGAGTTCTGATAGACGGCCTTACTAAGGAGAGCAGACTAAAGAGATCTTTTCGAAATCATTAATTTCTAAAAATTTTCAAATGGGTGTTAAATCTAGAAATAGTACCCGTACTAAGTGACACTGCGAAGAAATAAAGATAATATATTAGCGCAGATCACAGAACTATCTGGGAGTAGGTATTGCTGTAACTGTCATCACCAACGTGACGACTACGATAATTCATAAGAATTCAAATAAAATTGCTAAAAGATTTCTGACATTAGCCAAGTATTTTTAGACTGTGACATTCCGAGAATCTAGAATTAATCTAAAATTCCGGAAAAGATTTAGAAAGAAATTATGTATCTCATCCCTCAATAAAAATTTTGTTAGTAACATCTTTGAAGAAAGACCATTTCAATGGGTGAAGTCTCAAAGACAGCTGAGGGCTTACAAATATGAAGAAATGATGGCAAATTTACCCCAATCGGGTAAATTGGAGAGGCCTACCTCCATCCATGTCGTTCACAAGGATAGCAAGCAAGCAAGGGCTAAGATATGTTACACTGCACGGTCGAGCATCCGCCTCGTACAAACATCACAACTCCTCGACGAGGACTCGAAAATTCCCAAAATATGACTGAGGGAATTCTCCATGTTAATAGATTGTTTAGTCTTTCAACTCCTGTTCTAACAGATGACCTGTCTTTCTTGAATATGTAAGGGATTCTAGATTCCCTTTAATCAACTTATATCACAGATGACTTATTAAAAAAAAAAAAACAGTCTTAACAATAATGAACTTAAACAATTAGAATTGTTTTGATGAGGGAAGCCAAGTTAATATTATATTAATCAATATTAATATTAAAAATAAATTTATTCCTACATACCATTTCAAAATGGAGGATAAACACACAGTCACAAACTAAACTTCAAAAAATTGCTTTATGGCTTCAGTCAATTTAAAAGATACGTATTTTTTATTCCTGTGGGCAAAATTAGTAGGAAAATACTCACGATTTATATTTGAACATAATATTTTTGCATTTCAATGCCTACCGTTGGGTTTATCCTTTTTTGTATTTACAAAACTACTAAAATCCGTAATGGTTTCACTTCGAATGAGGGTTATAAATAATTCGACGATATATACTATACATAGGAGGATTGCCTTAGATTGCCAAACTCGCTAACAATAACATTATTGGAGACATTAAGTTTCGTTGGTATGATTTAAAAAGCAAGCTTATTCCGAATTCAAAGGAGATATTCTTAGACCTTTGAAGATTTATATTTGCGACTGCCTTGCCCTTGGCGAAAGCGCATTAAGGTGTTTGTGTCTAAAATGTTTCCAAACAAAGATTGTCGTCCAGAAGAAAATTTGTGGATTTCTCGGTGTTTTACGTTCCGCCTGTCCTACGATTGCACGTGTTTACGTATACTTCTGATTGGGTAATTATTTATCTAATGATAATTATGATGGAGTCTCTTATCTCACACTCAAATATAAAATACTATATTAGAGACGGACGGTAGAGACAGGTTAAGGATTTTGTTTCGTAGTAATGATAGAAGTGGTCTTTTGGGATATAACTGAAAGTAATTTCTAGTTAATTTACTTAAACGAAAGCGGTTTTTTCACGCCTAAAAATGTTTCGCAAGCAATTCAAATAACATTAATATTTTGTTACGGATTAATAATACCACGGCCATTTATATATAAATAAATATGGTGACGTTCAGTATATACATTTAAATAATATTACTCGAAATCTGGACTCAAGTTATATTCCTTCACAACTTGACATAATATATCAAGTTCAAAAAAAAAAAAAAAAAAAGAACCTGATTAAGAATCACGTAAATTCAATATTGACATCGTGTGGTGTTTTTATTTGTTTATTTTTAAAGATAAAATAATAACAATAATAAGTAAAATTAACACAAAGTACAAAGGTTCGCCTGGAAGCAGGACTCAGAGGCTTGCAATATGGATGCCATTATATTAGAGGGAGTAATTATTTTTAAGCTTTTTTCGTCAATTTCAGCAAAAAAAAAAAAAAAAAATGATGACAAAACGACAGGCGTAATTGCAGTGCCATTGGCCAAGTCAACCATGGTATCCGCTCTTTTTACAATTACAGTCGGATCCTCTAATATTGGCGTCTAATCTTGATCTACTCTTATCAGAACTAAAGATCCTTTATGAAAACGACCTACCGTGGAGTCATTAATATTATATGAAATAATTTGAGCTTTATTATCCAATAATATATTAATATAGTTGTGTTTACAGGAAATATTGGCAATTTTGTAAATAAAACAACATTGAAATTCCTATCATTTTAAAATTTCTTACATCGGAATTTCACAATGCTGGATACTCAATTTTATATAGTTGTCGTTCTGCTCTTGCCTTAATATTGAGTAACAGTTTTACTAAAGAACGAATGCGTCATTCATTCGTAATGGGTGTTTTTAAAATAAAAACTATAATTTCTAAATATCCACCAACTTCGAATTTTATTCAAGTGCTTTATCTCTTAACGGAATGCAAACCTAACGAGAATTTAGCATTAAACAAATTAACCGATTAAAGCTCTAGTAGCTTTAAGGTTATGACATCTCATATTAAAATCATGTATGCAAGGACATTTACCCAAAAACCCCAATCTATCCTGCAAGACTTTATTCTCTTATCTAGAAAAAATAAAAATAAATAAATAAATAAAATAAAAGAAAAAAGATCAATATGTCTCATAGAGAAAAACTATTTCATAATGCAAGCTCTTTCACAATAACACGGTGGTTTTAACTACTTTCGTCCAACACATAGGACGCATCTCGCATCAACTTATAAGAGAAGCTTGTCCATTGAAATTATTAAATATTAATTATTACCACAGGATGGTCTAGAAATACACTTATGTTCGTTAAATCTTATAATAGATACACTTATCTTGAGTGAGATAGAGAATAGAAATTGGTTCTATCCTTTGAGACGGTCTGTTGTGAATCAGATGAATGGTTCTGGACCGATTGTAAAGAATATAATATATGATAATTATATGCAGGTATTTAATATCTCTTTCACCTATTTCATTCTGTTGGCGCTGAACATCTACCAAGTAAAATAATCTCTTCGGATGCAACGTCGTGGTATAATTGGTGGTTAAACAAACTTACCTGAAGTGAAGTTTGACCATAATTATACTAGACGTTGCATCCGAAGAGATTCATCACCCACCCACCCGTCAGTGACTATTGCACACCCGAAGGTTATAATGAAATAGTTGACGATATCTCTGAAATGAATGAAGATCGAGGTGGCGTGGCGCGGCGCATAGACTAGGGAGGTGGTGGGAGATAGTGTTGTAATTTTTAGATTTATTGACTCTGAATATTGTGCGATGCCTAGTACATTGAGAAGTGGACTACCAAGTAAAATAATCTCTTCGGATGCAACGTCTAGTATAATTATGGTCAAACTTCACTTCAGGTAAGTTTGTTTAACCACCAATTATATTCAAATATAAAAATGTTTCTGAAAAAAATTGAACCGACATCTAAATAAAACACTAAAATCACTAAAAAGTAAAAACAAAAATCTCTTTTCCTTACAATTTATTTAATATCAATTAGTTGTCTGGAAGAAATTGCTTTTAGTGATAAAACCGCCAATTGCAGTAAGGTATTTATGATTTTGTATTTCTTTAACTGTGTTAAATGCAATAAAGAAATTATTATTATTATTATTAATTGAGAGTACCTACACACAATTTAATAAGCATAAACAAGAATAGATGCTTATTATTTATTTACAAATTAATTGTCTACATTTTATCTAGCATATATCTGAAGTCGGTGCATGCATTTGGAACATGTTTTATGACTGGAAATGTACCTAGATTCAAACAATGCGGAGTTTCATATTTGGTTGCCACCGACTTCCCTCTCACAGATGCCCAGGGACTCAAGTCCAAAGCCAATCGAGAGTTGTCACTTGATCGAATCGAGAACAAAATATTAATTTGACGTTTCACTGTCACCCAAGTGATAACGAAACGTCAACTCCCATATATTTTGTTGTCGATTCGATCAAGTGACAACTGTAGACTGGCTCTTGCGTAAATACCAGAATCATGTAGAATTATAATACCTACTAATCCCTCATGGTGTTCTACTCGACACATAGTGGAGGAAGCATTCTCCCCCGTCTGCATGAAGGCCAATAATATTAGAGTACTTTGTACTTACTTCTGATTACTATTCGCCAACGCTATTGGCACACCAGCTTGGCTAACATGTAGTGGAATCATAATAACAGTACTCCTTATTACAATCGCCATAATAATTAAAGAGCGGCCGTGGTCTAGCGGTAAGACGCGTGAACTCACGATCGATGAGACCCGTGTTCGAACCTCGCTAATTCTGACCGGTACCGATGTAACTTGTGTGTACGAGTACTTTGGTCGCTCAGTGCCTATATGCACTATTAAAGAGTGGTAGGCAGACTGATGATGGTTATTTGTCCAGTCTGCCGTCCTGGGGTAGTACCACCACTTTCGAATGTAACACCCGTGAAGTGACTTTGTCGCGTTTCGGGGATAGTTTGAAAGTAGCCAGGTATAACGAGCCGGCATAGTGGAGGCGACTGCTACCCGCACAGGTTTTCTGTAGTGGCAGTTGTTCATTCATGGACCGCACTCTAGCTTTACATCAGGCGGAGTGCTGTCACATGCCGAGCTACAATAAAAAAATAAAAAAAAAAAATATCGACTTATTGAAATTACTAAAGACTTGGAATTTTTTTATGATGACACGACATGTGACCTCGACTGGCCTGATCTGACTAGAGAGTACTTAAACCCTGGCTCCAGTCGACATTACTATGCCGGCCTGAGAAGGTGCTTTTTCACGCTCCGCTTGAAGGATCCAAGGTGAATGGACTGGAAGAACACATGGGACACATTTCTAGATCTAGATACTATAAGGACTATTTTCGTTTGTTCAAGATCTTTTTCGGCCGGCCATAGAAATCGAGTACCTTTACTGCATCATTAAGTTTACACCAACTTTGTTAAGAAATCTTTAGTTTTAAGTAACATTTAGTTCATTGGCATTTAAAGTACTTAGAAACAATGCCTCTGTGATTCCGGTAATTGTATAATTTAGGGCATTCGTTAACTACGCAACCTTGACCCGTTGACCGGATTGCTATCTAGAACTAATCGGTTCTAATTTTAACGTATAGATGTTAAAATACATCTACTTTTAGAGAACGATTAAGTAAGATATTAAAAAATTATACTAAAAGGGAGGCATGAACACACGATCATCGTTGATGAACTTCGGTCGTTCAATACAGGCATTAGGCAACCCCTCATGCGTTTGATTCGCTCACATAACGTGCCGCTCTGTATCAAAGCGGTGTGAATTTTGGTAAATGTCAAATATTTGCGATATTTTCAATAATTTAAACTAAAACTTTTACATAAATTGAAAGTTAATGAAGTTTCTAAGAAAATTTCAAGGAATAATACACAAAACAGCATTTCAAAAGTCAGTAATTTATGAACGCAGGTCCGCGTCCTGGACACATGAAGGGTTAAAAGAAACTTATTCTCTGTAGTAGCAAACGCTTCCGTTCATGGACCGCACTCTAGCATAACATCAGGGCAGCGTGTTGTTATATGCCGAGCTACTATTAAACAATCTCAATTATAATTAATTTTTATCTACCAATTATTTATATTTAAAAAGCAACAAATTGTGAACATAATTTTCAGGTGTCAGTATAATTTAAACGTAATATGAAGAAAGCGTTGCCAGTGTTGGCTCAACGTAAACTATCTGCCATTTAATTTCGTAGTTTATTACATTATTAGAATTTTTCCAATTAGTACACGCTATTTATTATTATATATTTAGGCTGAGGAAAAATGGAAGAGAGAAATAAATGCCTAGTCGTCGATGAAGTTATTTTTACGCTTTTCTACACTTTGATACAATTAAGCCGTAGTCTGGCTGTAGAATGCATAAACTCACGATGTTCTGATAACAGTGTAACTATGTTATATTACGTACTTTGGTCTATTACCAAATATAGACTTATGATGGTTGTATAGGTATATGTACAGGAATATCTATAGAAAGTGACCTGTCGCGTTTCGGGATCAGCATTGGAAGTAGTGCTATAACGAGAGAAGGTAACTGTCAACCTGGACTCAAGCCGGTATAGAGGAGGCAACTTTGAACAGGCTTAATATCGGATAGAGTGTAGTTATATTTTGAAAATATAAAAATAGAGTAGATAGATAAATAGAGTCCAAAAAATAAACGTGGGACTCTGAATTTAGTGCCACTCTTAGAAGAAGCAGATTCCCTGCTCTGACAGCAGTCGCCTCCGTTCATGGATCGCACTCTGGCTTAACATCAGGCGGAGTGCGGTCATATGACGTGCTAAAATAAAGAGAAAAAGAGGTTTTGCCTTTTCATATAAAATAAAATATTCGTATATTAAAAAAAAAAGATAAATATGTGTACGAATGGATTGAAAAGCCTCTCTCAAATTTTAAAAGGAAACTCATTGTAGGAAACAAGCTGAAGTGTAAGCCTAATCAATCTATTTGTAGTAACACCGTTCAGAAATTACATGAAATGAAATGAAATCTTTATTGCGTGCTTGGTATTAGGTAATTTCTGAGGCAGTACAATAAATATGTCCAACTAATATCTGCCTTTGCAGGCGTACACACATTTGTCCGTATTACATAGTTACAGTCCATTATTACAAATAATATAATGTCAATGTATAAACAGTATTATAAACTTTATTAATGTCATGGTAGTGTCATGCTGTTTTGTTTCGTAAAATATAATAATTAACTCTCTTTATGGATACAATTGGTATTTCTTTCCACCTCTCCAGTGTCCAATGTATGATTATTCAAGACGACTATGGCTACGTTAGTGAAAATCGTTAAATCGCGATAGAACACCACGTGTTTGTATCTCACAAAAATCTCGACCGTTACCAATGTATCTTTGTTATAAGTAACTTTAATCTTTTAATGCGATACAAGTGTAAATAGGTATTCAAAAACAATTAAAATAAAAAAAAACTTACACAATCAGTTTTTAATGGATTCCAGCTTTTCAATTTGCCAACAGTTTCTTTCAGGGATCCATCCTGAAACCATTATATAAGGTTGTATAAATTGCATATTGTAGCTACCCTCAACACAGCTTTAAAAAGCAAATTCTTAGGCCGGCATAGTGACGGGGACTGGAGCTTTCCAGTCAGCACTCATGTTTACATAAAAAAAAGTAGCTACAAATGTTATTTAATGTTCCAAAATGTTGTTCCACAAAAGGTAACTTTATAAAATATTATTAGTAAAATTATTATGACACGTAAAAAGAAGGCATATTTTTCTGGACACGATTTTGTTCCGTCTGGTGTTGCTAAGGTTGGAGTGCGGTCCAAGAACGGAAACAGGGAATCCCCAAGCAGCAGTCGCCTTCATTATGCCACTTGAGGAGGTGAATCCATTAACAGTACACACTTCTCTCGTTATAACCGGCTACTTCTTTTATTGGATACAACATTCTTTTATTCTCTATCTCCTTTAGTTTTAAAACTGTATTCTTGTATCAGGCAAAGGTGATATAAAATTCACGACAAAAGGTTGTTGCCAACTATGTGCACTTACGCATGTGTACTGAATGTAAATAACGAGAAAGTAAATTTAGACCTGTTAGAGTTGATAATTTGACCCGTACACTATCACTAAAAATACGGCGCGCACCTACTTTTTTTTTAACTAGTAAGAGACCGTTAGACATCGTTAGTTTTTACTGTCAAAACTTTAAACAATCTACCCCTATCAAATTAAAGATAATCAAGAGTAGTTCTATTAAATTTCAAAAAATAACCAAAGAAAATGAACCGCAACCACGATGACTGCAAAGCATTCGAACCGTCATCGAATTAAATTCGTCCAATAAACACCCCATCAACTCTTTTAATTAAATGTTTTATCTCTATCAAAAGTTTTTAATAACGCTTAACGCTTTCTGAAGATCGTGAGTTTGCCTGATGGAGAGCTTTTATCGAATCAAAATAATTCATTAAAAGGTTTAATTTTATGTTACGAATAGGAACAAACCCGAGAAAGTGATGAATTGTGAAAGCTTTAGTGACAATAATAATGCTACCCAATACACATTATACTTAAACGAAATTACACCTTAAGTTTTAAACAATAAATCTTAAATTATTATGAAGATATTAACCACAAAATTCAATTTATTCTATTAAATATTTTAGAAATATATTTTTTTAATTTTAAAATAACTTTTCTTCTTAAAATTGAAAATATTTGGTATAACAATAATAATTATATAAGGCGCAGATCACACACAACGAAGACGAGGCGATGACGCGGCGCTCCTGTGTTTTCATACAATTTGTATTTTATTCGTGCCCCTACACTGCGCTGAAAGGATCCAAGGTTGTAAGAAGGAGGAAAGACGTGATTAGGAGACTCGTTGGGCTCTGTATGTGTATTTATTTACTAGACTATACCCACCGCGCCCAAAAAATCTCTTTTAACCACCTACTTAAATATGTGTGTCAAATAACAAACATACAATTAACATAGAAAAGTGTTACTTCGCATATTTAACGACTTCCTTATAAAAGGATACACGCACCGTTACATAATGTTTAACACATATGGTGGAGTGCCCGAGAGTAGTTTTCTTTGGGCCCCGATTGATGGCAAGCCAGCATAGCGGAGGTCACCGTCCTTTTTTGTTTTTTTTTTAATTATAGCACGTCATATGACCGCACTCCGCCTGGTGTTAAGCTAGAGTGTGATCCATGAGCGGAGGCGACTGCTGTCAGAGAAGGGGATCTGCAAACAGCAGTCGTGTCCGCTATGCCGGCTTAATGAGATGCCTCTTCACACTGCGCTTGAAGGATCCCATGTTATAGGAGGGGGGAAAGACGTGACTGGGAAGGTCATTCCACAATTTGGTGAAACGACAGAAGAAGGATTGCCCGAACTTTTTTGTCCGCGAGGGGATTGTTTCGACGGTGAGGCGATGCATTCGATCGCCTGCACGCGTCGACCTCAAGCGATGTGGGGATTTAATATAAACATATTAATATGGATTTAAATACATAAGAGTCATTTATAATTCTAAGAATAAAAGAGTACCGAAAGAATATAAAATAATTTAAATTTTATAGCAGAGCATAACCTTAAGAACTTAGAGGTCATCACAATCGATACATCGCCACTATCGACGTAGATACATCACTAATGCCACACGGAAACGGAATAAGCTTCCGGAAACGCGCGAATCTAATTACATACAATGAGCAGATTAATTTCGAAATTTGGAATGCGCGTTCCGTTACCATTGCTCGGCGATTGTAATCATTGTTACGTTTATTACATCACAAATTAGAGGTTATAATTTTAGAGAACGGAATATAATAATTCTAGTATATTTATTAGTATTAATAAGATACAATTAATTTATTTGTTTCGACGAAGCTTTTTATGTAGTTAGTAATAGTAATTTAAGATAATCTTCAAATTAAACTGTTTAGTCCATTTTTTTTGTTAATTCTCCCATTCTGGGAAGGCAAAGGGAACAAAGCCCGTACAGCTATGTTTTTTTTTTATATAGCGTATAACAATTTGCCAGCATCAAAGTACATATTTTTGCATCAAGTTAATAACATTGTGCATCATGAGTCATTCATTCATCACACTAAATAATCAGGTCAAGTCTCAGTCAAGTCAAAAATTGCTCCAGTAAAATGAAACTTCCTACGGAGTTTTGGAGGGAAAATAGAAACACAGGTTCCCTTCTTTTGAATTGTTTGCCCACACTCACGCACGTTAAAAAACACTTAATGGTTAATAATCCACCATTATTACACATTAACACTCGAAGAAACACACGTTTAGGAAAATAATTCAAGACAGATAACCTGACGTCCCAAGATGGCCGCCAAAACTCCTTCAGTCCATTTTACAGAGGTCCCGTATTCGACTCCTAGACCAATAGTTATTTTTTAATGTGTTTTTTATTAATTTGTTTTTTGCATTGTGGTAATACTCACATCTTTTTTTATCTTAGCACGTCATATGACCGTACTCCGCCTAATGTTAAGCTAAAGTGCGGTCAATAACTCAGTTTAATTAAAGCCCTAGTTTGTTTTTTTTACGCTTTCTATATCTTCTCTGCTGCCTGTAGAGATTTCTCTGTAGTAGCAGTTGTTTCCGTACATGAACCGCACTCTAGCTTTACATCAGACAGGACAGATAGGTCAAGCTACAATAAAAAAACTAAATATTCAAAATCGGTGTAAAAAAATGTTGGCAACCCCAGATGACATTGTATATACCTATCTCCTACCTCTATTACTTCTGTTTTTCTCTGTGTACTCCAAAAAATGTCTAACGTTAGCGTAATAAAACATTTATTAAACCTAGTGTACAATATCTAGGTCATTGACAGTCATGTACCTAGAATTATTATATTAGTCATTAGTTATAATGATTGGCTAATGGTAAAATCGTGCCTCTATTTTAGGAATCAGGAATAAACATAGACATATTTAATGATATTTAATAAAAATAGAGGCTTAGAGGAAACAGTCTGCGCCATCCTGGGATCACCTACCACCACTTTCGAATGTAACAACTGTAAAATGACTAAGACGCTTTTCGTGATCCGTTTAGAAGAAGCCAGGTATAACGAGAAGTATTCGCCTCCTCAGGCCGGCATTGCGAAGGCGACTGCTGCGTATAGAAATTTCTCTGTGGTAGGCTACCACCACTGGTAGCAGTTGTTTCCGTTCATGGACCGCAAAAGTTCAGGCGAAAGTTGCTGTCATAGGCCGAGTTACAATTTAAAAAAAAATTGCTCTTGTATGAAAATAATCGAGTTTCGGTGGCCATCTTGAGACATTAGGTTATCTGGCTTTAATTTTCCTAAACTTGTGTTTCTTTGAGTGTTAATGTGTAATAATGGTGGATTATTAACCATTAAGCGTTTGTGAACGTGCATGAGTGTGGAAAAACATTTAAAAAGAAGAGAACCTGTGTTTCCATTTTCCCTCCAAAACTCTGTAGGAAGTTTCAGTAAAGATTTTACCACTTTACTGGAGCAATTTTTGACTTGACTGAGACTTGACCTGACTATTTAGTGTAATGAATGAATGACGCGTGATGCACAATATTATTGACTTGATGCAAAATATTTACTTTGACACTGGCAAATTGTTATAATGCCATATAAAACAAAAAACAAAAAGAAAAAAACGTGGTAGCGCTCGTCATAGTAAGACAGATTCACTACTTACAAATCTTACAACACAATAACAATTACAGAATTGAAGTAAACATCTTTTGTCTCCAGTGTGTCGTCTTACAAAACAAATACAATGTACAACCAATTTGTATATCTTTCAACGCGGTCTGATTACAAAGAAGATCGTTTCATTCAAAGTGCTTCTTATTTTCCGTAACCTTTTTGTAATACGTAGCAATTTTCATTTATTTAAGTATGTTTATGTTGAAAAGTTTTTGTTTTGAATATTTACGTTTACGAGTCCAATGGTTTGACAGAAAAAAAAAATCTGCTTTTTGATTCTGTGTAATTTAGGAACACTATTTTTTCTATATCCTAGATCGAAATCTAGACAATATAACCTAGTTATTTAAGTACTTTTGTTACGGTACGTACTGCCCACTGTGAATAATTTATACACAATGATGTCACGCCTTAGATAGGAGATCTTGCGTCTTACATATTGTCAATTGAAATGACATCAATTTATATGTTTTATACCGCCATTCTTAGAAGAATCGGTGTACGATACACTAAGTACTGAGAGTCAAGTATGAGTTTACATTTAAGCTGTCATGGCGTAAAGTGTCAACTCTCTACCGATGTTATTTTGGTCGCAGAGGTTAATAACAAGATCAAATGAAGCGATCCTATTGATAAAGAGTCATCACTTTACGCCATGACAACACTCCGCCTGATGTAAAGCTAGAGTGTGGTCCATGAATGGAAACAACTGCTCCTACAGAGAAATCTCTACAGGCAGCAGTCGCTTCCACTATGCCGGCTTGAGGAGACGAGCGTGCACCATCCAGATTGACAGTCCACACTCCTCTCGTTCTATCTGGTTACTTTCAAACTATTCCCGAAACGCGACAAGGTCACTTCATGGGTAAACTTAAACTTAGGCCTCTGATCTACAGCATGTTTTTCCTCAGCTTTAATGTTTAAGTAAAGTAAACCCTATGTTTAGAACATCGATCAGTGTGTAAAAAAACGTATTTTGAAAGTGGTGGTTATTAGCGTAGTCCGCCCCGGGGTAGTGCCACCCCTTTCAAATATACAGCTTCAGCCGGGTATACCTCGAAAAATTTGCCCTGGTAAACTAAATGGTTCATATTCATTTATCTGTGATAGCGGTTGTTTTCGCCCATAGGCCGCACTTTAGTTTAAGATTGGGCAATATTACTATGGAAAAATGTTTAAACAAATAAAAATACATAAATAAAATTGAATTATTTACCTTTAAAGGATCTAATTCACTTTGTAACATAATGTATTTGAAAATAAAAAACGCAAAACAACAAAAAACATACACCTACGAAGAAACAATACCACTAAATACATAATATCTTTTTTAGATAAAAAAATAAGATAAATATGCCAAGATACACTTAAGATGACTTAGCTATAACTATGATAAAAGATATTTTCTCGTTATATTATGTATTCAAATCTTTTTTTTTTTATTTAAACACGCTCTAAATTAAAATATATTTTTCATTGTAATTAATATTTTTTATTGTATTAGGACGAAATTCTTTTATATTTTTCCTCTAACCACACTTCGCCTGATCCTTCAGCGGACTCGAGGCAGCAGTCGCCTTCGCTATGCCGATTTGACAGGAGACACCCTCCTCGATATACCCAACTACTAGCTCATCTCGAAACGCGAGTGTTACGCTTAAAAGATAATTAAGTCGCTACAAAATCGTGTCTGAAGTCGTCTTCACACAGCATCACCAACGGTGCTTTCAGCAACACGACCTTAGGTCTGAATTGAGATACTAGCCGAATGTACCACTTTCGAATGTAACACCCGTGAAGTGACTTTGTCGCGTTCCGGGAATAGTTTGAAAGTAGTCAGATATAACGAGAGGAGTGCGCACTGTTAATCTAGATGGTACATGCTCGTCTCCTCAAGCCGGCATAGCGGAGGCGACTGCTGCCCGCACAGGTTTCTCTGTAGTAGCAGTTGTTTCCATTCATGGACCGCACTCTAGCTTTACATCAGGCGGAGTGTATAAATCACGTATAAACGTTATGGAACTGCTCGGCCACGGTCTCTATTCTATTTTAATAATAATAAATAAAGTATCACGGACTAACTGCATGTAGTGTACAGTGAACAATGAAAACAAGTACTCAATTGAGTCATAACTTCCTTCAATATGGGTGCGAAAGTAAAACTTCCTGTACTCAATTATGGCATGGTTCCTTTTACACACATATCAATGCAACCCATAATGACTCGTCTACAACCATAACTGTTAATAGTTCGATATCACCCGGATGTCATTTCACTTGTGCGGTCAACAAAATGCAACAATTAATTATCAAGTTATCTATGTAGTCAACACACAAAGGAGAATGTCTGAGAGAAATGGACCCACAATTATTTTCTCGAGTTCTTTTTTTTAGGACGTCTGATGTTAAGCTAGAGTGCGATCCGTGAACGGAGGCGAGTTCGTCGATAATTTTTAGTTTTGTTTAAAAAATTAATTCCTTATCTACAAACATGGGAGTCGAGTTTTAACTCAAATAAACTTATTGATAGTTTAATAATTCTATCGATAGTTTTTGTTATCACTTATCACTAATGAAGAGTTCAGAATTTCGCACTTAAAGACGGACACGTGCTACCCGAAGCAAATGCTCTCTCCATTAGGTTTTAGAATTATAAAAGTTTTCTGTAACATTTTTATGAACATTTTTAAAGAGTGGTAGGCAGAAAGATGGTTATTTGCCCAGTCTGCCGTCCTGGGGTAGTACCACCACTTTCGAATGTAACACCCGTAAAGGTGACTTGTCGCGTTTCGGGAATTGTTTGAAAATAGCCAGGTATAACGAGAGGAGTGTACACTGTCAATCTAGATGGTACATGCTCGTCTCCTCAAGCCGGTATAGTGGAGGCGACTGCTGCCCGCACAGGTTTCTCTGTAGTAGCAGTTGTTTTCATTCATGGACCGCACTCTAAGTATTATCTAAGTAAGTATTATCAGGAATTTAGAAAATCTAAAATTCAATCGACGCTTCCTACACCAACCGCGTTCACGTAGGTCTAGAATTCTATATCACGTCTAGATTATAATAAATACAGTTCTCTAAACTGTAAAATATCCTTGTCAATATTATATAGTATAATTAACCGACATTGAGGCATGGTATGTATGTCCTATGCATTTTAATTGCTCGTTGCATTTGAGTACATAACGGAATTTGAATTTTCTCTATTCTTGGTCATTTTTACTTCGAAATTGTATCGAAATTAATTTAAGTTTCAACTTGCATCACATTCTGTCTGCTGTTAAGTTAGAATGCAGTCCATGAGAGGCGATAACTGCTACTACAGAGACTGCAGTCGGAATTGCATACGTGCATCATCCATTGAACTTGTCGGGCCACATACTTCTTGATACAAGAGGCCAACTCTTTCAAGCTGAAGAAGTTTTTTTTAGTTTTATATGGCGTATAACAATTTGCCAGTGTCAAAGTATACTATATATATTTGCATCAAATTAATAATATTGTGCATCACGAGTCATTCATTCATCACACTAAACAGTCAGGTCAAGTCTCAGTCAAGTCAAAAATTGCTCCAGTAAAATAGTAGAATCTTTACTGAAACTTCCTACGGGGTTTTGGCGGAAAATGGAAACACAGGTTCCCTTCTTTTGTATTATTTGCCCATACTCACGCACGTTAACGAACACTTAATGGTAAATAATCCACCATTATTCCACATTAACACTCGAAGTACCCACAAGTTTAGGAAAATAATTCTAGACAGATAACCTGACGTCTCAAGATGACCGCCAAAACTCAAGCTGAAGAAGTTACACTTTGAAGTGTCGTTAGACTAGGCTAATAATATTATTATGTTAATCTGAGGTTTCAGAAAGTAAAATACTGATGTCCCAATTTTAATTCCAAATCGAAACAAATATTTATTTACATCAGAAAACAGCGTATTTGTCGAGAATAGCACAGTTTTGCACTTCTCAATGAGCGTCACAACACAATTAATGTTAATAACGACTTTATGAGACTGCTAAATTATTGTGTTTGTAATGTTTTGATGCAATTTTTAGTAGAAGTCAATGAACTTTGTTAAAGGAATCATACATTCTCTTAGTTTTACACGGAAGAGAAAAAACATGCTAATTAATTGTTTTACTAAACAGTTCATCTTCAAGTTCCTATACAAAAGGCCTTAGGGTTTTCCGACCCTTAAATCTTGATGGATTAGTTTAGTGTAATTTGACATATCACCGATATCTAGATATGATTATTTTGATTTTTTAAAATTGATTATTGAAAAGAAAATATTGTCACATAAAGTTTACTTTCATGAATAATTTGTCTTATCTTAAAGTAATTCCCCACAAATATCAGATTAAAAAAAGGACTTCGCATAAAGGCAAAGAACATAGATTAATATTCTCTTTAATTAAATGAGGTGCTAATAAAAAAAAGATTAGGTTAGTGGTCGTAAAAGTTGAGCCACGAAAGTCGATCTCGATACTCAATTAGCGTTATAACTTATTATAATTTGACTGCACCATTTTTAAGAGCCCTCCTCTCTATGTATACATATGGCTCAACATTCATATCCTGTAGGACCCTTAATTTTTTAGACTCATAGGTGTTACGACTGCATTAACGATTGCAACTGCATTAGAAAGTACAACTGACAACAATAACGGCAAATAAGGTGATTTTTTACCAGATGGACAAAGATTAACAAAAAGATTTATAGTGCAAAAGTGCATGGCAGTGTAGAAAGACTAGGACGATCTTTCTCAGTCAGATTGGTCAACTGCTCAGACGTGCATGCATGAGGGGAGTAATAGAAGAAGGTGGTATGTAGAGAGAGGAGTCGCTGCCGCTCCGTGGTTTCTGCCTACCCCAGTGGGAATAACGCGTGAGTTAAGTAGTAGTAAGTAGTTTACCAGATGGACATGGATGGTCAGAGATGACCTCAAAACGCATCAATTTCGTAGACACGAGTAAATTAGTAATCGGTACATGGTAGGTATAAAACGTTTCCGTATTAACTTCCACATAGACATAAGACGTATAAGGAAACAACGTATGTTTGTATTTAGCTGCACACCTCTATTGAGATTCAATTAGTTCCTGTATTTAAGGAAATCTAGACTTCAAACGCGATGTCGTAACTCATTTTTAAAACACGTGAACTGCATTGTTAAAATATCACCGGGCGGCATCTGCGGATTGCCGATTGATGGACACCTCGTAGGTCCACAGGGACTTCAGCGTGTGCCGAGCGGCCTATTTTGTATCTAAATTACAAATTACCACGTCCTTAATTCAACAGCACTAAATAGAGACATTGACCTGTCACTATCATTTCACGCCTCATTTGTTTCCATTGCCTAATTTCTTTCTTTCACAGATATTCAATTTAAAGACCACAAATTGAGTTTTGGCCGCCATCTTGAGAAGTCAAGTTGTCTGTTTTGAATTATTTTCCTAAACTTGTGTTTCTTCGAGTGTTAATGTGTAATAATGGTGGATTATTAACCATTAGTTTGTGAACGTGCGTGAGTGTGGCAAACAATTCAAAAGAAGAGAACTTGTGTTTCCATTTTCTCTCCAAAACTCCGTAGGAAGTTTCAGTAAGGATTCTACCACTTTACTGGAACAATTTTTGACTTGACTGAGACTTGACCTGACTGATTAGTGTGATGAATGAATGACTCGTGATGCACAATATTATTAACTTGATGCAAAAATGTTTACTTTGACACTGGCAAATTGTTATAATGTCAATAAAACAAAACAGAAAAGAAAAAAATATTCAATTTAAAGACCACAAAACTAAATAATTGTTTTATTCTCTTTTGTTTTTATTATTAATTGTTAATAGAAAGCTATCGTTAAATGAGTTTACGATAGAGACATACTATACTCATATTTATTTTATAATACATTAGAAAATAATGGGAAAGTTGGTGGCTATTGAACAGATCAATGCCTTTCATTTATTATTTGTCTTCTTGTTTGTTGTTTTTAAAACTCATCTAGAATTTCTAGTTGTTACCAGCGACTTCGTACGCGTATAATTAAACGTTTAACATTCCAGTTTTTTTTTTTTTTTATTGTAGCTCGGCATGTGACAACACTTTGCCTGATGTAAAGCTAGAGTGCGGTCCATGAATGGAAACAACTGCAGAGAAACCTGTGCGGGTAGCAGTCGCCTCAACTATGCCGTATTGAGGAGACGAGCATGTACCATCTAGATTGACAGTGCACACTCCTCTCGTTATGCCTAGCTACTTTCAAACTATTCCCGAAATTCATCCGAAGGGAACATTTTATAGACACAAATAAAATAACTCTACCGCTCAATTACAACTTAGTAAATCATTTTTGAATAATTACTTAAAAATGCAATAAATTGTATGAAGGTTGTATGACGTGCAATGGGCATTGTTAGATAACGCATGTTTTTAAGACGCGCGCGCATCTCGTAATCAATTGTGACATAGATTAAAGAACTAGCAGAAGATTTTTTTAAATATTTAAAATGCCTGCCTATTTAAAAACGTGAGCGTGAACATAATACGGGCCTCTTGAAATTAAGGGTAAATAGGTTACCTCATAGGCAAGCGTATCTTAGACCGCATCACTGCTTAACATCTGGCAGGGTGCGGTCAAACGTTTGCCTATTAAGCATAAAAAAAATTAATAAAATATGTTAATTATAAGTATGAAGGAAGAAGTAAAACAAGCCGAATTACTGTGTTTTATAGATGTTAGAATAATTTTGTCCAACTTGTCTTTTTTCGAGTGGGAAGTGACTCAAAATAGCAGAATAGAGATTTTAATTTTCCCTTCGAAATAAATACATAAATCATATTAACTGGTCATAAATATTTAATTTTGTTAAATTAAAAGGATATTATTATGTTTAACGACACTCTAAGCCGTTACCTCCATTAGAAATAAAAGCGGCGTTATATTATGATACTTGCCTCTCAGATGCAATACACAGAATTGTATTAAAGAAAAAACCGAAATAATCAGTCAAGCTTTCATTTTTTAATACATATCGGCGGTGAAAGTGATGCAGGTGCGGACCTTGTGGTATATTAACCTTTGTTGCACATCTGGCATTGGTAACACGAGAGTCCGGTCTAAATTGCTGAATAAGCCCACCCATCACAAACCATACCAACATTTTTGATTTAAAACTTATAAAAAAACTTTCACAAAAGTAACATTAAAAATATTCCTATCCATAATGGTCGATTTAATTAGCCCTTAACAAATAAAAGGAAAGGAGAATGCCAATTTTTTGGCTCACTTGATACCTAATAGTATGGTAATAAAACAACATTCTAAAATAATATCTTATTTTTTATTAATTCTATCTATTATATCAACACGACATTTACCAATGAATAGACAATGTTTAATTATATAAAAAACAAATATCTTCAATTATTATTTAAAGCATTTAAAATAATAATAACCTCAAATTATTGCATCATAAAACATTTAATCACTCAATAACCCGGGTGAAAAAATTAAAACTGAACGGTAATAAGGAAGTAGATTTATTTTTCTACAAAAATTATGGGCCCAATTTTCTTACACGAATGGGCATTCTCCTTTAAAATAAAACAATACTTTTTTTCTTTTAACTTATATAATTTGTAATTTAATACGCTCTGTATACAATATTAAAATACACATGACTTTTTCAAGAAAAATAATGAGAAATAACATTATTTAGTAAGACAAAATTGCACTGAACTTTGAAATAAAACTAAAAACATTTGTTCAAGAGTTAGGTTTAATTTAATAAACTAAATATAATTTAACTTCTATTGTATCTATTTCCCCATCCACGTCTGTGATTATCCTTATATTCGTCCATGTTACGTTGTCGTGATATCTCATCTGGATCGTCCTCCTCAGCAAGACGCTCCTGGAAAATATGAAAAATAGATGCAATAGATGTTGCAATGGTCCATGTTGACAGTGACGTTCCTTCCGTTATAGCTGGTTACTGCCAAGCTGATCTGTCTGTTACGCTTGGAAGTAGTGGTACTACCCCTAAACCGACACACCATCACCAGACTGCCCACTACTAGTAAGGATAAACTACACACCTTGTCGATTTCAGCCTGTTCATCAGCATCTAATTCCGATGACTTTATTGTTGTATGAGGTATGTTACTGCCTGATGCTGGAAAACTGAAAATAAAATTAGATTTATAAAAGTTTACAGACTTGAAAAGGAATCTCTTTCACTAAACCACCTCCACTATGCTATACAAGACTACTTCCATAGTAATGTAGATAAATATATGCAGGCAACAGTAGCCTCCACTGTGCAGGCTTAAAGAAACGAATGTACACCATTAGGTTACTTCACAGGTGTTACACTTAAAAGTGGTGGTACTATAACCCCAGGACAGCAGATATATATATATATTTTATTGTAGCTCGGCATGTGACAACACTCCGCCTGATGTAAAGCTAGAGTGCGGTCCATGAATGAAAACAACCGCTACTACAGAGAAACCAGTGCAGGCAGCAGTCGCCTCCGCTATACCGGCTTGAGGAGATGAGCATGTACCATCTAGATTGACAGTGCACACTCCTCTCGTTATACCTGGCTACTATTCAAACTATTCCCGAAACGCGGCAACGTGTTACATTCGAAAGTGGTGGTACTACCCCAGGATGGCAGACCGGACAAATAACGATCATCAGTCTGCCTACCACTCTTTAATAGGGACTGAGCGACCAATAACCACCATCAGTCTGCCTTGCATTCTTTCTCCAGGTTATTTGATATGATATACTAACGTCCCCTCCCTAACTCGCTTGTCATAGAACTCCTCAATAGACATAGTTGGTATTGATGGATATCCCAGACCATAGACAGCTTTCTGTGCGGCGTCACGAGTTATTATAACTGGCTTCAATGGGGTTGGCACGTAGGGCTTCTTTGATGACTTGTCTAAAATAAATAAAACATAAATTTATTTATTTATTTGGAAAATTTTCAGGTGCAGTGTCGAGGAGATTTTATGTTTAAGTTGATCATGATAACATCACTGCACCCTAAAATTATTTTCACTATGTACATAAATTGGCGGAGTGAACGTATACAAAAAAAGATAAAAAATAATATTAATAAAAAACAGATTATTAAACAATAATAAAAAAGCAACAATAAAATGAGTGTTACATCTTTGCCTGTCACACCTACACCCACCCAATTCAGCATACATTTTAGATTTAATGCACTTTTTAGAAAATTGTTGAAAGATATCAATATCTGTGAAACATGTGCTGTATGTATAGCACAGTCACACAATTCACAATGATTGTGAATTATGGTGATACTTGCCCATGGATTCCCCGTATAGAGGCATCCACGGGCATATACTCAAGCCTCCAAAATATAACTTTGTAATTAACCCTTAATTACTCGCATACTAAACGTTACACAAACGCTCGTGTGGGGTAATTTATACCTCAGGCGCACTCTGACAAAACAATGCACAAAACAATACAGAGCGGCGCCTGCGACTGTTCCGTGATAGGGAGAGGTATTTAGGCAGCTACTGAAAACTGTGTGAGAGTAACTTTGAAAATGGCAGAGATATGTCGCTTCAAATTTGTCGTGGGGTAAAATATATCCCATGCGAGTATTAAGGGTTAAATGAGTTGATATGGTTGTTAGCAAAGCGTTTTTTTTTTTACTTAAGTTTTACTTTTTCTAAAAGAGAATGTGTGTTTTCATTTTCCCTCCAAAACTTCATAGGAAGTTTTAGTACAGATTCTATTTACTAAAGCTATTTTTGACTTAACTGGGCCTCGATCTTACTATTTAGTGTGATGAATGAATGGCCCGTGATGCTCAATAATATTAACTTGATGCAAATATTTACTTTGACACTGGCATATTTTGATAATGCCATAAAAAACTAAAAAGAACACAGGTCCATGTTAGTTCCACTTTTCACCACCAGTTTGTGTAACTGTATGTAAATTTCTCACCTTTAGCCATTTTCTCCATAATCTCAAGTAAAGGTTTCTCCTGTTGAATAGTATTAATATTGTCTAAACTTTCATATATACAATCTTCGAGTAATGTTAGGAAGTATGAACGTTTATCCGACTCATCGGCTGAAAGGGACTCCATTGCTTTTGATAGATTATTTAGTTTCTCCTTCAGCGCTTTCACCATTTTGTATTGTTGTAATTTTTCCTCTCTTGTTTGTACCTAAAACAAAAGAAAAATGAATACCAAAAACAAAAGAGGAGAATGGTTATGGTGTAGGGGAAGAGGATAGACCTCACAACCAATAAGACCCGTATTCAAACCTTGCTAAATTCTGAACAATACCAATGTTATGTGCTTGGCGCCTGTAATACAAGAACTACCTTAGTACAGGCGTTTAACTCGATGAGAAAATTGTCACAAAACTGAAGCGCTAATGCTGTCAAGATATAGTCAGCTGATAATCCAGGCTGTACTAATGAGCGAGGGCCTCACTGGAGTCCATCATCACATCACAGATCTGTTTATAATCTTAGGTCATGGTCGTTCTGATCCATGACCTGTGTTGTCTACGTGTATATGCTATTTTTGTGAATGTTCATTCGGCAATTCAGGCGGAATGACTAGCAAACAGACCCACTGTGGTTAGCAGGTCAGTATGACCATAGCCTGACCGATTGCAGATATATTATAGAATAAGTGTAGGTCCAGATTATTGATATGCATCTATTGTACCATAATATTGCGCAACACATGCTCCTGGAATGCAGCAGCATTGAAACACCGAGAAGGAAGTTCCTGAGGACAAGGTCAATACTGCCTGAGGTGTGCCGGAACGTCAATGGCGTACTGGCCCTCATGGAGGAGATAGGTTGGCTTGTATAAGTACGAAAGGACGCACCAGGCACCCCAATGGGGGGTCTGCATGCGGAAAGCAGCCCAGAAAATCAAGAATCAAGATGTACCATAATATTAATTTTCTGCACATTCGTCAGTTCTCTTTGTACTTCCTTTTTATCTGTATTAGGTTTTGGTGGCTCCAACTCTGTTACACCGTAGTCTTTGCATCTTTGTAAGAAATCCCTGAAATAATATTAATAAAATTAACATTCTCACCGCAAAGAACACATACATCTAATAATCTAATACCCAAACACTTATTTTTAAACCTACAAGGAATCGGACAGTATATAACTAATAAAAATAAATTAAATTATTTTTTATGTAGTAATCCACAACCCACCTAATGTTAAGCTAAAGATGAGTTTACAAGGAGAGACAATTGCTACCTCAGATAAGGAACACCTCTACAGACAGCAGCCGCCATGGCTATGCTGGTTCAAGAGACTAGTATGGCCCATCTATTGAGAGCACACTCCTCGCACTATAGTTGACGACTTTCACAATTAAACTTAAAATATATACTTTATTACCTGAAATAAATATCAGCGATATCAATAATTTGTCTTCTGTCTTTATTTGTTATTTTCATTGAAAGTTTACCAAGATACATAGGTAAAAGCAAATACTGTAATGTTTCTGTTGGTAATTCCTCTACATTTTCATTTTTACTAAACATTCCTGCCATAGAGACCAAGTTTGTCGTCTTCTCAAATAATGATATGGCATTTTTTATATCAGTCTAAAAGAATAAAAGACATGTAAACTACTATTGTAGTAAGTTTGCGATAGTGTATTAAAGCAAAAACAATAATTTTAAGCTCAAGAACAAAATATATTTATCGCTGACCTGAACAAATTCACTATTTGTAGGTTCTTTAGTGTTTTCTACCCTTTTAAAAAGCACCATAGCATCGTCATACATTTGTTTCAATGATGCTTCTTCTTTTTCAGAACTCTGATCGTTTGCAGCCATTATATTTATATTCAAAACCGTGGAAAATAACAAACTCCCGTCACGAAACTACAATAATGTTTGACATTTTACTTTTTAAATTGCGTCATTGAGTTTTTTATACTCCTTATTTTCTGAGCTTGCATGGACGCATTTCTTTGGCTTATAAAAAAACTAAGGCACTTTCAGCAATTTATAACTTTGATTATAAAGAGTAAAATAAACAATTAATAAATACCTATTTTTAATTCGATAGAAAACCTAGATAACAACTGCGCCTATGTAGGTAACAACTAGGTACTTTCTAGTTATAGTAACTACTATTTTAGAACTCTAAAAGACAGCTAAATATATAATGTTACTTTTTGCCAATATATCTTACAATACACCGCCTAATAAGTTTTTCCACTGTCACCCAATTAGTATCAAGATCATCCGAATGTTGCCTCATTCTGTTTCCCCATTTGCCATCATAATCTGGTAGACCTATAGGTACCGCTGAATAAAACGTAGTTTCTGACAATAAGTCAATTACGGCCATTGTTGTCGTATGAGCAACGTATCGTTCGGTCGTCAGTCGAGCGTAGTCACGGCTGGAGGCTCCGCGAGTTTTAAATAATGTAAGTACCCACGCATAAAATATATCCATTTTACCTTAATATTCGTGATTCTATGAATAGGAAATACTGGTTTAGGGTGGACCGTTCAAAGTTGGTTTAATTCAGTCGTAGTTTGTCTCAATGTCCTTGTATTTTTTTCTTAGGTTTATTTTTTGAACGGATTTCATCGTTTAGTGTCAGGTGGATTAATTATTTTGTTATGATTCGTTTTTTAGTTATTCAATATATAATGTACTTACCGTTTGTGCGACTTAGCTTATTTATCAGATTGAAAGCAATGGTTATTTTCCAAATTAGCTTTGTTTAAGCCAAACCTAGGATAGAAAAAGATTTTCTTTATCAAAATTACGTATTGCTTCGTCTAATTTAGAACTGAAAACAAATATTTAATAGAGATAATACATACAGTTGTAATTAAGATAAGTTAGTTTTTTAATAAACAAAATTTATATTTTCATAATTTTTGATGCCATTTTTCATAATTTTAACTGATCGAATATGTGGGTAGTTACGACGACCGATGTAGGTAGTAGCTTCAATTCCTGATCTCGACTATATTTCAAAATTTTTCTAAAGAATTATTACAAATAAAACGTAGGTCTACTTCTAACGTTATCCTGTATATAAGGAAAGGGGAGTTATGCACTAATCTATTTACTGTCACCGCCCGTTGCTAAAACGTAATGCAAGTACACGTTTTAACGTCATCGCACCTCATTAACACATGGGCTAACACGAGCAATCTTTTAGATTTTAGTTATGGCGCGAAAATTATGAACAAAATGGCGGCAATCTGGTTTTTAACGACAATTCTACTATTTAACATAGTTTACGGCTTCAATGGGGATAGTTTCGAGTTGGAATGCCCGGACGATTGTGATTGTCATTACTTTAGGGTGAATTGGGTGACGGATTGTTCAGAGAGCAATTTGACCGAAATACCTTATGATGAAATAAGTAAAAGTGTTTATATATTGGATTTGAATGGAAATAATATAAGTCGAGTGAAGCCTTTCCCGAGTGACATTAAAATGCGAAGGTTGCAAATGGCTGATAACAAATTGACGAGAGTAGACAAAGAAAGTTTTATGGGATTGGAATATCTCATAGATATTGATTTGTCAGGGAATAATATATCTTATGTGGATCCTGAAGCGTTCTTGTGAGTATGTTTTCATTTATTTTCTACGGTCACTGTGCATGGTTAACAGACGCTCGAGGCCCAAGTATGAGTTACATTTACGCTTTCACTGCGTGAAGTGAGTCTCCACCAATCAGCCAAGGTTAATAAAATTCAAATGAAGCGATCCTGTTGGTGGACAGATCACGCTTTACGTCGTGAACGTGTAAATATAGATTCATACACAGACTTCTGAACATCGTAGGTCTTCTGGGAGGCTATTGCGGACGCGAGCTCACCGTGACTCACGGTGAGCTCGCGTCCGCAATAGCCCCTCTGATAAAGTTTTCAAATATTTAGTTAAATAAAGAATGGTATTCAAGGTGGTGGACACGCGGCAAATGTACCATTAGCGTATAAAATTATTATTTATTATAAAATAATAATCAGTGCACAAAATTATAAAACTACGAGCATTTTTCAAATATTAAAAAAAGATATTATTATTGCAAACCTTTATTTGCTGTCCATACAGACATGTGTGAATATAGACGGCAATATTGTATGAGCGAGATACACATAGATGCGCCGCCATTTTCAGTTTCATACTTTATTCGATCAAGTAGCACCTAATTGTTTATATATTACAGATAATATAATTAACACTTTTATTGATTAATACATAATATTAATCGTGGCATCTTTCTCACGGTCACTCATTGTGCTGATTCGCGGTCACCCCACACAATAAACCAGGATGAAATTGACAAATTGCTTTTGAAATTCTAACAATTGCTGTATTATTAGATAATAGGGGCACAAACGAGTCTAATTGACTCTGCAGACTACTTTGCCATTTTCACAGGATTTTATATTGTTATTTTTCCGCTATCACCTCTATGTGACCTCGCCGATGTTTATCAAATTATTTTAAAGATTTTGAATTCGACTATGATTCAATTTCACAGGGTTTTATTCCAAAGTTTAGTTTATATATTAAGAGTTGAATATAATTTACGAAACAATCACGTTTCAGGGATTCCCGCGGTCTACTGAATGTGGAGCTACAAGACAACCCGATAACAACAGTTCAAGGACCATTTCTCATATCGAGTACATTACAATACTTAGACATAAACAACTGTAACCTTTCTGTCATTAACATACTATTCTTTGACAACATCACCTCGCTTAACACAATAGATTTATCAAATAATCCTTTAGAAACATTAACTATAGGCAGCTTCGACGTTCTAACAAGCTTAGAGACATTAAAATTAAACGATTGTAAATTAAAATCACTGGGCGACTCTACATTTTCCTTGTTAACGAATTTAAAGAACTTGGAGCTCGCCGGGAATCTGTTACCGGATACGGTATGGTCAGAAGCGCTCGGTAAATTAGTTAGATTAGAGTCACTTAACTTACGTAAATCACGTATAACGTCGCTCCACGAAGACACGTTCACTAATTGCACCAACTTGGTCACGCTCATTCTAGCTGATAATGAGCTGAAAGACTTGGATGTCGCGGCAATACTGGGCAACAGTGTCACTCACTTGGAATTGTTAGATCTATCCAATTGTCACATTCAGGGTCCGATAGCTGGTGAAGCATTCGCTAACGCAACGCGACTCAAGTCTCTTTACCTCTCGGGAAATCCTCTATTCGCGCCAGATTTGGAGGAAGCGTTGGAACCTTTACCTAAATTAGAAAGGCTGTTCCTCAGTAATTGTGGCCTTCGTCGTCTGCCTGACAATTTCAACGTATTCGATGAACTTCTAGAGCTTGATATATCACATAATCCTCTTGTGAATGTATTTGCGAAGTTACTCGCGCCGCTGAACAAACTCGAATATCTGAATATGGGCTACAGTAATCTATCTTACATAGGCCCCGATACATTTTCGAAAATGACATCAATGAAGAGGCTGGTATTATCCGGTAACGACTTGCTATCATTAGAGGCTGGCTTATTTGGTAATCTGACACAGTTAACAACGCTAGAATTGGAGTTTTGTGGTCTGAAAAGGCCATTGAACGCTAACGCCTTCTTTAAGAACCTCACTTACACGGATCTGAGGGAAATTCGATTAGGTGGAAATCCGCTCATAATCAAGTCTTTTGGGCCTATATTCCCTAAGCAATTGTCTCAAGTTACAAATCTTGATATGAGCAATTGCAACATAAGCTCATTAAACAATAACGCTTTCAAAAATAACGAAAATCTGACAGAACTGAATTTAGCTGGAAACCTTATAAATTCAGAACAAGGAAGCTTATCATTTTTGGATATATTAGGACAACTAGAAAAGATAAACTTGAGTAACAACAATATATCCGCTATAGACCCACAAATATTCAGCAACAATCCAAAATTACACTCATTGAACTTGGTTGGAAATCCATTTATTTGCAATTGCAAGATAGCTGAAATGTGGGACTGGGCTAATATGATTAAAGGCAACTTGGATGTGCTCGTCGGTGCCAAGAGTGCTGAAAAAGACATCACAGTGAAAGGGAATAAAAAGAAAAAGTACTTGTACTGTAGTTATAACGAAACCCAACTGCGTAACATGTCAACAATTAACAGAACTGTCCCAGGAAGAAGACCATTTATAAAACCGAGAGAATTGATATTCGCTAATAGAACATGGGCTAAGTATGTGAGAGAGTCTGGATGTGAGCCTGTGGTCAAGATTTTGAGGCCAGTAGCAATGATAGCTAAACTTTTTGAATATGACAGTGATGTGTCAATACCGACACCTGTTTTTGTTATTGGAACTGTCGCTGGCGTAATCGGTGTTTTGATAATAGTGATGACAATAAGGCTTTATATCAGAAGAAATAGAGAGACGACATTGGCTAGATAGCAATTAATGAAACTGAAGAAGGAATGAGCGCCTGAATTTTTTACATACGACATGTGAAACCAGTTTTCGTTTTAAGAATTAAGTTTTAACAATTCTCTCAGTGGACCAGATTTATTATTGTAACATTGTACTAGTCGATGAATTTCATTCCATATGCTATCTCTCTCATGTACTGTAGCTTTACTGTAGGGAACCCACATTAGGAAGACCTGTCTTGTGATGTGTGTGTCTTGAAATGTTACATTGAATTGTATTGTATTGTATTGAATTCAAATTATAACTTGAACTATTTATTGTTTTTAATTATTATTTGTAAAATTAGGAATTAGGCTAAATAGTATTATAGTACATAAATGGTAGATCCAGACCGAAGTAACTTTTTGTGGAGTAACATTTTGCAACAGCATTGTGTAATTTTCTATAACTTTTCCTTTTTTTTGTGTTTTATTTTAAATTAAAACAATTTAAAAAATGTTAACCGTTTTTGTTCACTAACAGCACTGAAGAGATTGCTTCACAAAAAGTAACATCGGTGCGGATGCATCACAATATTGTTATGTCATAGATTAAGATGATGTCAACTTTCCAGAACTGAATTTTGGAGTTTTATTATAGTGTAGAGTATCGTGCTATAGATATTGTTATTAATTCGATTGTCATTTGCATCTGGTATTTGAATAAATCAAATGTACAAGATTTTCTTTTGAGTCATTTAATTATTTCGTCTTGCGGCAATCATCATCGCTGTATAGTTAAAGTATAAAGTGGCACTATACATGTATTATAAGGAAATTATTAAGGACAATCAGTATTTAAAATTAAACTAATATTCGAGGCAATTAGGGGTGCTGATATATTGTTTAAAAATTAACCATAATTAAATTTATATATTGAAGGCAATAATAGTTGTTTTATTTTAATCTAGTCCTAACAATATCCGATATTTTTATATTCAAATAACCACTAATGGCGCAGCTATTAGCGCTTTACGTGACCGTTTCGAAATTCCTCTACTCTATATTTGCATCGTCAGCCCTAACAACTGTGTATCAATTTTGGTTAGATTATAGAAAGAAACAACAAAATAGTGTCACTTTCTTAATGACAACCTTTCAAAGAGTGGTAGGCAGACTGATGATGGTTATTAGCCCAGTCTGCCGTCCTACGATTTTCAAGTGTAACACCCGTGAAGTGACCTAGTGGCTTCTCGGCATCAGCTTCGTAACTGGTAAGGAGAAGACTGCCAACCTAGATAGTGCATATTCGTCATAGCAGAGGCGTTTACTGCCTGCAGAAATTTCTCTGTGGTGGTAGTTGTTTCATCAGACAGTGTGTTGTTATTTGACGAGCTACAATGAAAAAATAATGCAGAGTAACATGCGAATTAAGGATATTAAAAGGAATTGAAGTAATACTAGAGCGGCCGTGGTCTAGCGGTAAGATATCGATGAGTCCCGTGTTCGAATCTCGCTTAATTCTGACCGGTACCAATGTAACTTTGTTATATACACTTTGGTCGCTCAGTGCCTATAAGCACTATTAAAGAGTGGTAGGCAGACCGATGATGGTTATTAGCCGAGTCTGCCCTTGTCGCGTTTCGGGAGCAGTTCGAAAGTAGCCATGTATAATGAGGAGTGTGCACTGTTACTGTGGATGGTGCATTCTCGTCTCCTCAGGCCGGCATAGCGGAGGGACACATGGACCGCACTCTAGCTTTACATCAAGCGGAGTGTTGTCATATGCCGAGCTACAATAAATGCTAAATCGTACGAAAGTGAATGGTAGTGTCAGCAGAATAAGCCACCTTAGGAAGACCTGTCTCAATTAGATTGTCAAATTGTTTAGAGAGGATCAGGTAAGTAGCACCAAGGCGTATGAGAATAGTAATGAATGTACCCTGTCCACCCCGTTAGGACGCTGGGCGTGACCTAAGTTAACTTTATTACAAAACGTAAATTAACTATTTATCTTGGAGGACATTGCTGGCGACAGTTTGCAACCAATCCCAGAGTTTTGTTTTACATCAAGTTTTGTTTCCTAACCAAACTTTATGAACGGTTTTGTAACCGAAGATAATCGACCGTTACTTTCGTACCGTTTCTATTTTAAATGTTGTAGAATAGATTTAAATTGCCCTGCATGTTCGCAACGTAATTATTTAAGGAATATGCAGAGAAAGATTCCGCTGATTTTGCGCTCCTTTTCCATAAATGTAATACAAAAAATTGAGCAAATTAAGAAGTGATTTCCACATGTAGGTGTATCGATTTACAATAATAAACAATATTATTTAATTTGTTTCTAACCATTTCTTTTTACGTAAAATAAGTTGCAAAAAATTAAAGAATTGAAAGCGAAATCATTGTCTATTATCATCGCTACTGAAGTTTTGTATATTTTTTTGCATATTTAACGGAGACTGGCTATTGTGAAAAGAAATTGATAGTTGTATTTTGTTCGTGGACACTTTAAAAAAAGTTTACCTATTATTACATCATTTTATAAATTGTTTATTGCATAATTAGATAGGTTTAGAAATATTTTCGTGATAAATAAAATAAATGTGTTATATGAAACAATTTTATTAACAACAATACGATTTATTTTGTTTATTCACTTTAATAAAACCATTTTAAAAATAACGATACATTTTTGTGACGTCGTCAGATTGCCTTTTAACATATTATTTAAAGCTTTTACACATGTTTTTATAATCTTATGGATTAAACGTGAATTTGTAAAAGTTCAAACAAAATAAATCAACTTAATATTAAAAATAAATAAACTTATACTATTTATTAACTTTTCCCTGCGGTACTCGTTTTGTGTATGTACCAATTTTCTTTATATATTTTCTTCCTTGAACCCGGCTCTTCACTCTCAGGACTCAAATTACTCGCCATTGCTGCTAGTTCACTATCTAATAGTTTCGGTATGGGCTCAAACCCATATTGAAACTGTGGCTCAACAAATTGTGTTTTCCATTTATTTCTATATGCACTAGGTTTCGATGCATGAGCGTAATTATCTCTAGGGTTGCCCGTTTTACCATAATCGAATTCATAGTGTACAGGTTTCGCCTTATATTGCGCGAACCATTTACCGTTATCATTGTTCTTTTGATGACCGAATGCTACTTCAGGTCTCGAATTCTTTTGCTTAATGCTGGTGAAAAAATTCGGCGATTTATTATCTTTGTATGATTTAAAATAATCATTCTTTGTCTGTTTCAGTTCTTCGAGTCGTTTTGGTTGTTTAGCAATGAAATCTTTGAAATAGTTGTCAGTGTTATGATCCCTCATTTCTTTATAAGTTAAACGTGAACTTTTAGGTAAGTCGTCATCTGCTGCAAAATACTGTTCGAATGGAGAATTAGAGAAGTCGTAGGCCTCGTGATATTTTGGCACTCCATACGAGGCAGGATTATATATATCCTTTTCATGATTATCATCGTGATCGTACGCGGGGAAACCGAACGCAGCTTGCTTATACGCTTTATCGAAATCTTCTTCGTTATTATCTTCTTCTTTAATAACTTCCGCCATCATCTGTTCGCGTAGTGTTTTAATTTGTACTGGTGTTTCTTCTTTCACAATTATCCTCTTTGGTTTCTCTTCAATGTGTGGTGGTGTAAACGAGGGACGTGGTGTCTGAACTATTTTATAGACAGGCGGTTTCGGTTCCCAATGAACCTGAACTGGTGCCATTTGAGGTGGCAAATGTGTGACTATTTTGTATTTAGGATATGATTTGGGTGCTTTCTCCTTTGGATAATGTTTTTCAGGATGATTTTTTTGTTTGGGACGTTCTTCATGATGTTGTTTCTTTTGCTGTTGCGGGTGATGTTTCTCTTTATTGTGAGTCTTGGGCAAGACCGGCTGTTTCCTTTGCTCCTGATGAGTCTCCACATTTTGCCTATGCTCTTTATAATTATGATTATCGTCTTCTGAGTAATATTTTGGTTTCTTTTCCACTTCGTCTAGATTTCCTCGAAAAATCAAATGTTTCGGTTCATCTTCGTCTTCGGCTTCTTCCTGACTATTCTCGTTGCTGTTTTGTTCATTTTGATTATAATCAGGTTTGTGTCTGTGATTCTTACCGTCGTTTTCTTCATCATGGTGCGGTTGTTCGTTATTATAATGAATATTATCTTTAGTTATTACAGGTTTAAATTCATTCGAATGTTTCACATCCGATATCTCTTCATCTTTGTCATATCTGGCCGTCGACTGCTCACTTCTGATCGGACCGTCATAATGTTTCGTGTTTTGTACTAAAAACTCTTTGTGCTGCTGTTTAGCTTGAATCGGCTTTGTATGAATGTTTATGAAAGGTTCTAGATTAATTTTTGGTAAATAATGTTGAACTTGTGGCACGACAGGATTCTCAAATACGAGAGGTTCAAGTAAGCTGATGTCTAATAGATTCGGTATCGAGGGCTTCGTGGGTATTGTGAAAATAGACTTTTTTCCATTGTTCACAGTTGTCACCTTAACTTGAGTCTGCGTGGTCGGTTTCGCTTTCAAAGGTGCCTTTTTAGGTCGAGCGTTCTCGCTCTGTTGGTATTTAGTGGGGCCTATCTCCAGAGTTGTTACAGGTTTACGTGACTCTGTGCTAGAATACACTATCTTCTGATTGCTCGGTTGTTGAGCTACATTCACTTGAATTGGATAACCGAAATTACTTTGAACGGGCGCCGAATACAATGAGGCTTTCTCTGCATAAGCGAGAGGGTAAGATTGCCCGTTACCAAATTTCAATAGCGCAGGGGTATCTCTCGATTGGAACGCTTGGGGTGCGTTTATAGAACCACCGTACGCTATTTGCGGCCAACTTTGCTTGAACTGGTAGCCGGGAGCGAACGGTTGAGCTAGATGCGCCGGTAAATCTTGTAACGCCACAAACTCTTGAGGTAACGACGTCTTGTACGCTACAGACTGAGGCGTTTGCAGGAACTTATTGCCGTAAGAGTCGGTCAGGAAACCGCTCTGTTTATGTATCCTTATGTTTTCATTATGTACTGGTACAATATTTCCTGGTGGTTTCGATGGCGCTTGGAAGGTCGGAGCATGGAAGGAGTACGCTCCGTGCGGTACGGCACTCGCGTATACGGCATACGGAGAATCTTTGAACAACGATGCGAATTGATTAACACTCGCTGCACTGTAATAGTCGTTTATATTTTTAATTTGATTAGCATTAACGTTCATTAAAATATTAAATTCACTTATTAATGTACAGCATATTAACGTTTTCAGCGCCTGAAACAATTTAAAAAAACATTTAACACCACTATTAAGTTCCTTCTAATTACATACCTATTTATTTTTATATTAACATGAGAAACACAAATAAATTAAAAAACACTATTTCGTGTTAAATTTTAACTCGGTTATTTTATATAATTTAATTTAATTTAATTTACCTCGGCCCGCATGTTAGCAGCTCTTGGTTTCGCGCGCGGTTCTGCGATACCGCGACCGCTACATTCACTTATATTTAACAATAAATACTTTTATTCAACTTTTTACCCCATAGGTAATAAGAGGAACCGAGAAAAAGGGTATATGTCTAATCTACACTATTTATTATAATTAAATTATTATTTTTTAGACCTATACTTTGACATTACCTAAAAGTTTTTAATTAAGTATATACCTACTAAAAATGCGTTCGTGAAAATTAAATGAAGCTTTAAAATAAAATCGTGATATTTAACTTGAACTGTGTGTTATGAAATCATGAATTGTATTTAACCACACTTTTTAAAATAAACTTAAAACTTTAATTTTTTACCTAAGAAAGATTTGTACTCTTTCGAATTGAATCCATTTCCAAACATAGGTCGCCTAAATAGTGATTATTTTCATATCGTGCCACCAATTTCCGCTTTTCAATAAATAAAGTTCGATAATTTTAAATAATAACCTAACTTCTTATTTTTACATTTTATTAATTTTACGTAATCAGATGGTGAAAGTGAACGATACTTACTGATTGTTAGTAAATAAGAAAAATAAAATATTGTCATTAAACTGAAAATGGTTTGGTTCCTATTTCCTATATTTGGTACTTGGAAGAGATTTCTTGATGGTGTGGTAATTTATTAAATTAACGATAAAAATGTTATATTACTTATAAATAATTAATATAAACAAATATAAATTAACTGTAAAAAAATGTGTCCTACGTCATTTTCAAAGTAAAAGTTGATAAAAATTAATCTACTTGATTTTGGGTGAAACATTTGCAACAACCACTAGATCAAAAATATTTAAAAAATTTTTTAGAAATATTGATATAACAAAAAGTATACATCGAATAATCGATCGAAATTCGAATAAGGGCACGATCTTTTACCTAAAACAATTTTTGATGAGGTACGATATGATATCGGAACAAGAATTCAAGATGAAACGAATTCTTGTCAAACTTGCAACTTACCCTGAATAGTAAGATAACCGTGACGGTATGTAACACAAAATTAAAATATAAGGTGTTTAGCAATTATTCATGGTCGACAATTTTCTCCACCCAACGAAATCGAAACGTAATAAATTAATTTCAAGTCTTTGTAACAAAATCTGTAATTGCAAGTTACTCTATGGTAATTGCAAAGAAACTATTAATTTTCTATAATAGTGGCGCGTGAAGGTTCATTATATACCTACTAAGGGCCGGTTATTCAATTCGTAATTAATTATAAGGCAACATTTGAGCAGTAGAGGACAATTAGGCCCGTGTTCAAATCTCGTTATAAAACTACCCGTACCAATGTGCTACAGGTATTTAAACAAAATTAGGTCCTAAGTCAGATAGTACATAAAGTCATCTAAATTGTAAATCATCGTAGTGTTAAATAAAGTAATCAAAGATGAGTTAAGGTAAAGAAGCACATATAGGTACTTTTATTAAAACTTTCAAAGAAAACAGCTTATAAATGGCAGAATGGAGTTACCGGCCCTTATACAAATATATTATATAAATATTAGTCTTTTGAACAGTTACGCGTGTGCTTAATTTGGAGTACAGCGTAGACAACCACGTCAAAAGTTTCTCGGCACGGCAATGACACTCCAGGAGGTGTGCAGGAATGTGAAGTCTGTTGGTCTTCCCGGGGAAATCTAGTATTATAGTTGTTATGCTACGGGCTCCAACTGCCCAAAAATTAGCGCGTTAAACTTACGTCATTAAGTATGGCTAACTAATATTTTTACTCGAGTTAACGTTTAACGTTTAAGAGCGCCCGTGGTCTAGCGGTATGACGCGTGAACTCACGGTCGATGACTTCCGTGTTCGAACCTCGCTAAATTCTTACCGGTACCAATGTAACTTTGTTATAAGTACTTTGGTCGCTCAGAGCCTATAGGCACTATTAAAGAGTGGTAAGCAAACTGATGATCCAGTCTGCCGCCCTGGGGCAGTATCGCCACTTTCAAATGTAACACCCGTGAAGTGACCTTGTCGCGTTTCGGGAATAGTTTGAAATTAGCCAGATAGAACGAGAGGAGTGTGCACTGTCGATCTAGATGGTGCATGCTAGTCTCTTCAAGCCGGCATAGTGGAGGTGACTGCTGCCTGTAGAGATTTCTCTATAGTAGCAGTTGTTTCCATTCATGGACCACACTCGAGCTACAATAAAAAAAAGTGTAATCCGAATAGTATTGACATTAATACTAATAAATAAAATATTGGTCATATTAACGTAATGCATTAACTAACGCGTTAAGACGCAGGTGGAGTCGAAGCGTTAGTTAATACGCTCGTTCATGTTTCGTCAACTCGTGTTACAGTTCAGGATGTACCTAGGTAACCTAGTGTATTACTTTCTAGATCCCTAGTCAGGTTACCTGGGCACATATTGTTCACGCTCTACTAAACGTAATGAAAGTGGTTAGTTTTCTTATTCTATGGATAACTACATGACATTGACTATGATTTCATTACAATTAATGGCATGGTGCACATTCGTCTCCGCAAGCCGGCATAGCGGAGGCGACTGCTGCCTGTAGAAAATTTGTAGTAGTAGTTGTTTCCGTTCATCGACCGCACCCTAACATGCGGCGTTTTACTTTAAACAACGCTCCGCCTGACTCTTTTCTCTTCTCATTATACTTCCGAATTGATCTTGAAACGCGACAAGGGGTACCACGGGTGTTACATTCGAAAGTGGTGGTACTACCCAGGACGGCAGACTGTGCTAATAACCGTTATCACAGGGCCAAATACGCCCCTATATCTCTCCACGAATGGGATCGCTTCATTTAAATGCGGAGGTGAAAATAACATCGTCTGATTAGTGGTGAGATAGCGCGTAACGCACTCACGGCGAAAATGTAACCTCGTGCTTGGTCCTCTTCTTCTTCTTCTTATTTGGGTTGCATGGCAATCTCCCTTCAAACGTCGAGAGGGAACTACTGCCAATGTCGCGTGGTAATGCTTGGTCCTCTGTCTGCCGAGAGTGGTTCTTTCAAGGGTTGTCACATCGCACCACCAGGGAAAAAAGGCATAATACCTATGAAAAAGTCAATTTTACTGGAGAGCAGAGTGTTTAAATGGATTATATACATTTTTTCCTTTGACTAAAAGAATGTTTAAAACGTCATTTAAAAGAACAATCATATTATGAGTCGTTACGTTTAATTAAACAATAATAATTTTGCGCAAATAAACATAGGTATTATGTTATTTGTCAATAAGAAAATCGGAACTGTCAAACGACGTATAAAATTGCGAATTTTATCGATAAAATAACGAAAAAATTGAGCTTAGGCGGCCTTATTAGCACTATCTAACCGTACCAATAACTCAAAACCACCATAAAAGGGCCCTTATTACTCTGGGAATGCGATATAAAAAAATACGTAGGTTGTACATTTTTTCCTGAATACTTGAATCGATAATTTCTTGCGCTTGACCTAATGCCAGGAAGAAGTGTTTATTCAAATGAAACGTAATTTCACTAAGATCGCGTGTGGTTAATTTTATTATTATTAATGTTCCGTATTGTTCATGTTATTATTGTATAAGAGCAAGGCAGTGGGTAAATCAATTTCTATATTTATTTTTTTATACAGGTATACATTGTCAGTCCCGGATTTAAGCCCAAATGAAATTAAATTAAATCGATAAGGGCTCAGTAGAAACAAAAAAAAAATACCGAGTTTTGTTTTAAATTTTGTATTAGCCAACTTATTTAGTTGCTCTCTTCTTTACATCGACCTTAATAGAAACTTTCAACAGTTAACCACAAACGATTTGAGGGCCTCCACAACATGCTCTGCCTATGGGCCGCCGAAGTAAAATCCGGCGCTGTACATTGTAGTCCGGCACGTGAACACGGAGAAATGTCGCAGACAGCGGTAGCTCCTCCATGCCGGTTTAAGGAAACGAATGCATCGTCTTCTCCTATTAAGCCACTCGCACTTAAATTGTAAGACTTAAATGCACTCTAATCTTATGATAACTCTCTACCTCTTAGCTGATTCCGAAAGGCAGAAGCTAAAATCAAGAGCCAATCGACTTGATCGAATCGGAAACAAAATGTATGGGACATTTCACTGCATGTCGCCCAAGTGAAAACGAAACGTCAAATACATTTTGTTTGGGGTTTTTGGCGGCCATCTTGAGACGTTAGGTTATCTGTCTTGAATTATTTTCCTAAACTTGTGATTCTTTGAGTGTTAATGTGTAATAATGGTGGATTATTAACCGTTAAGTGTTTGTGAACGTTCGTGAGTGTGGGCAAACAATTCAATCATTTTTTGACTTGACCTGACTGTTTAGTGTGATGAATGAATGACTCGTGATGCACAATATTAACTTGATGCAAAAATATTAACTGTGACACTGGCAAATTGTTATAATGCCATATAAAACAAAATAAAAAATAAATACATTTTGTTTTCGATTCGATCAAGTGACAATTGTCGATTGGCTTTAGACTTTAGCTCAAGGATACTTCTTGGAAAGTACCGTCATCCTGAAAAAGCAGACTATGAAGAGGCATAGTGCACACCGCGCATAGTAAATCCCAAGTCGTAGTAAAGAGGAAAGACGTCGATGAAAAGGTCGTCCCAGTTTGGTGAAACTACAAAGACAGGACTGCCAGAATTGCCGGCAGGTGCCTGCCTACCCTCAAAAAATTGAAATAGGGATTAATTATACTCAGATAAAAATAAATAATAAATCATGTATTAGCTTATTTTATTACAAAAATTACAAAGTACTGTTGACTTTTTAAACAAAATACATGTAAACATACATGGTAATTTAAATACGGCCTGTAAAAAAGGGGTGAAAATAATAAGTAAATCGATAAATTGTTAAATCTGTTCTAATTTTACTAGAGCACATTTTCTTAGTAATTTTACGCTTGCAGTACGCCTGCTCTATGTAGATACAACGCGGTTAAATAAAGAATGGGATTTGAAGATGGCGGGTACCTATTTGTGTCTCGCTCACACGTTCAATATGTTAATTAAATTAAGATTACCCTACAGCACCATCAGCGTCTTAATTTACATGTTAAATGCTAACTCGAGCAAAATCTTTAATGTATGCCTAGTTATTAAATGCGCTAATTAACGCGCAGTTGGACGCCTTACCTTAATATTAATTATAAATTATTAAGATTAACAGAGGTGAAACCGTAGCATTTTACATGCATATGCCATTGGAGATACAGTCCCCAGACTAGTTCCGATGGCAGAGCACTATTGTACATAGGTCATTTTTATATCAATAAAGTTATTATTATTATATGTGTCCAATAAGAAACGCACAATCAGAACGGTTAAAAAATTAGTTATTTTTTATTAATTTTCAAAATTTTATGTGAATACTGTTTTATTATATTAATTTATAATGTAAATGTGTGAAAATAGTTGGTAAGTAAAACAAAAATTTATAGTATACAGGGGCCCGAGTCAAAAGCCAATCGACAGTTGTCACTTGACCAAATCGAAAACCAAGTGTTTTTTTTTTCATATGGCGTATAACAATTTGCCAGTGTCAAAGTAAATATTTTTGCATTAAGTTAATAACATTGTGCATCACGAGTTATTCATTCATCACACCAAACAGTCAGGTCAAATCTCAGTCAAGTCAAAAATTGCCCCAGTAAAGTGGTAGAATCTTCACTGAAACTTCCTACGGAGTTTTGGAGGGAAAATGGAAACGCAGATTCTCTTCTTTTGAATTGTTTGCCCACTCTCACGCACGTTCACGAACACTTAATGGTTAATAATCCACTATTATTACACATTAACATTCGAAGAAACACAAGTTTAGGAAAATAATTCAAGACAGATAACCTGACGTTTCAAGATGGCCGCCAAAACTCCAAAACCAAACGTATGGGGTTTGACGTTCCGTTATCACTTGGATGACATACATTTTGTTTTTGACTCGATCAAGTGACAACTGGCTTTTGACTCAAGCCTCAGATTCCATATACCGCCATGTTAAAACCCCATTCTTCATTTGAAATAAACAATACTCCCAAAAATTGGACAAACTGAATAAATACTTTTAATATTTGTTTATTTTCTATTCATTAATAACTCTTCATTTATTAGTATGTCCTTATTTGATAATTAAACACACGCTATGTTACAAAAAAGAAAACAAAACGCCAATTCCTCACTAAAATAGATTTTAAAATGAGAAAAATCCTTAATCACAAACCTAACCTATTAAATACACTTTTATTTCTAGTATTTACATCATTATCTTTATTTTTAAAACCTAATCTAGATTTGACACTATCCGATTGTTCGGGCATAGACAATCTCCTCTCTGGTTTGTTGAAAATCTGAAAATCATTCTTTTTAACGACCTGTTTCACCGGCTGTATCTCTTTAAATTGTACATCTTTAGAAAATTGCACTGATTTGGTTTTTGTTAGAGTCAATTTTTGTTTGGCGCTAATATGCGGTTCATCAGCTCTCATTGTCCCTATGGGTTTTGCGACAATAGGCTCAGTATTGTGTGATGGTTCATTCGTATTTGCTACAGCTACTTTTCTTGTATTCTTGCCAGTCGTGACGGTGAATTTTTTCAATGGTACAGTACTTTTCAATATCCCCGCATATTCCAAAGCATCTTTCTTTGCAGGAATAGAGGAGACTTTCCTCTCTGGACTTTCAATTTTATTTCCGAGTCTGTCGTATATTTTCTTTGATTGTGGGGTTAATTTTTCTGTTCCATTGCTACCGAGGCGCGAGAACACGGTCTTGAAGGCTGAAAATTTGTTTGTTTTTTATTTATTTAGTTAGACTTACGAGATTTCATTAATGTATGTGTTTCTTGTAGATGTTACAATCAACTTGTGACCACATTTATAAATTGCAATATTGGTAAAAATTATAAACGTTTAAAAGGCCTTTATAGCTCTAACTATATTTATTTCTATTATTTTTTTTTGCCAGTCATATGACCGCACTCCGCCTGATGGTATGGCTAAAGTGCAATTCATGAACAGAGATGACTGCTGATAGGGATCTGCAGACAGCAGTCGCCCTTGTTATGCCGGCTATAAATATATTAAGTATTTACTTCAAATGTTGCAACTTTCATCAAAAAAAATTTATTTGTGATAATTAATTTTTTTCTTCTACTTATTATCTGCGATCAGTGCATTGACTTTAATCAGATCTGTGATAATTAATGAGGACATATCTTTGTACAAAATGAATTAAAAATTAATTCGAAACTTGAGAAAAAATATGTCAGCTCATTTCGCTTAGGCTTAAGACTCCTTTGAATATGTTAATGTTGCATAATAAAACGCTAAACATATTAAGATTGTATTTTAACATCTTGCTCTGACAATAAACAACAACCGAAACCATGGCAACGTTTCTAGTCCTTTTAGTCGAAAGGCCTAGGTATACAACAGTTAAGTCTCATAATAATACTCACAGTCTATGATTGCAGGCGGAGGAGACTCATCACGAGGTTTCTTGCTATCTTCAGAATCACTGAAATAAACACAATCATTAGAATTTTCTATTTTTCCATGCTCAAAATAAGATTCCGTAATAATAATAAGAATTAACTTTGGGTCTTTTAGATACAAACAACAGCTTTGTACAGGGTTTAAAAAAATTGGTCCAAAGAGAAGCTGAAATATAAAAAAAAATAAACATATCATTATTTTCTGATACCCATGATACCCAGGGTTTCCTAGTTTGGGGCCGAGGCATTGCATGTTATGGGTGTATGTATTTATTTATATTTATCCAAAAATATATATGTTAAAATAAACAAAACAAAATACCTCAATTCAATAGGTTTTCTTTTCAAGCGCATTGCAGTTGTAAATTGTGTAGACTTTGGAGGTTCTACGGGTGATGTATTTCTTATGTAATGCTCCACCATACGACTTACAGCTGAAAAGACATGCGAATAACTAAATATCTACGTCAGTGAGATGAGGCACATAATTTATGATATATGACACACAATAACTATAAATAAACTTACGTGAGGAAGGTTTGGTTTGTCCAGTAAGACGGCCAGTCACTGCGGCCACTGGAACTTTGTTGCTAGCTGTACTAAGCACCTTTTCCCGGGCCACACTTTCATGGACTGTCTTAGCATGCCTAAATTTAAAAAAGTATTATAGGAATGAACACAAAACTTAATATAACTTTAATTAATAAAATTACCTTAAAATAGCGATAACGTCTCCCATTCTAACTATACCCATATCTCTGAGGTATTCCTTGTTCAAATCTAACAACATGTCATTCTGAATCCTATTTTCTGCAAATGTTAGGGCATACGTAGCTCCCACGTCTGGTGGTATGCCTGCCGCGGTAAAGAAGTTCACCCACATATCTAAAAATTTGCAAATTTCATGATATTGGCCTTCAAAATATCACAGCTGACTAAATATTATTAAACTTGTTCTATTTACCAAAACAGGCAAATACGGACGGCAAGTACTTACGCGTTAATTGAGAATCCATACCGCCGATGTTTTAAATTTACAAATAATTACGAAGATATCATTAGAAATGTTTAAAATATAAATAAATTCACAAAACCCTCACCCTCACCCACGCAAAACACTTTTTTTTATTTTAGTGAAGTGCATGCAAGCATTGGGCATGACAGCAATAAAGAATGATTGAATAATATAATATATCCCTAAAAACCAACCACTATAATTATCTGTTTCGCTGTTAAATATTACATGTTGAAATATATTAAGTAATATAAATCCATGAAATAAACGAGCTGAGGCGCAGGGTGAAAATATTTTATCATGATTTGACTGAAGCGATTGATAGCTGTTACAAAAAATAATTGCACATCACTGGTGCGGCTTTTGCAGCGTTTTTTGGGCATTTTATTCTTGTTTATTAATTTAATAGCGTATTAAATTGATTGTTTGCATATTATTATAAGTGCTTAGATTAATTGCGTTAAAGAAGGTAATTATTAGTGTCATTTTCAACGAATATTAAATTTCTAACCATAAAATAAAATATTAAACAAGGTTATACATATCTGAATTTGCAATCATTAATGCTTGTTACGAGTATTTGGCGACAAATTCGCCCATACGCGTCTGCGTACATTGTATGTATATTACTTTTAGAATTTACAATCTAGATTCCAACCAGTAGCCCAGCAAGACTTTTTTTTGCAGAGTGCTACAAAATATTCAAAAATGTCGTCACAAACACTCCAAAATGTATCAAAAGTAGATATAGACAAAGGTATATTTAAATACATACTTATAGAAGTCTATGATCCGACCACGAGTACTCCGGATAATGAACCGAGTGTGGTTATTGTGCGAGGCTATACAGATTGCGAATATCACAGTGATATTTTGGATAAGGTATCAGTTTCATTATGTATTATTTAAAACATCCTGCATAATAACATTCTGCATCACTACAGTTGCTTATTGTGGCTTGATAAAATCTTCTGCAGGCCGAGTATGAGTTTACATTTACGATGTCACGGCGTAAAGTGAGACTGTAAATGTAATCTCATACTCAGGCCTCCGGAGACAAAACTTTTTTTTTTAATTGTAGCTCGACATGTGACAACACTCCGCCTGATGTAAAGCTAGAGTGCGGTCCATGAATGGAAACAACTGCTACCACAGAGAAATCTCTACGGGCTGCAGTCGCCTCCACTATGCCGGCTTGAGGAGACGAGCAGGTACCATCTAGATTGACAGTGCAAACTCCTCTCTTATACCTGGCTACTTTCAAACTATCCCTGAAACGCGACAAGGTCACTTCACGGGTGTTACATTCGAAAGTGGTGGTACTGCCCCGGGACGACAGACTAGACAAATAACCATCATCAGTCTGCCTACCACTCTATCTATATAGCAGAAAACTTACGTTACATGATACTCTCTATGTAGGCTGTCTTTTGTTTTGAACTTTATCTCATTATGGTGGATCCCTAGTCGGTCATTTTAATTGAACTGTAAATTTAATTTCAGGTCCAAGAACGATTAACACCGTTAGATTGTAAACCCCTCGGTGGTGGAAGAATTAACCATGAGTCTGAAGAGCGAAAGATCCATATTTACGGTTATTCCCAGGGTTTTGGCAAGGCAGACCATGAAATTACGGCAAAGCTTGTTAAAGATGCTTATCCTGATTACACCATTACTGTCAATGATGAAGGATATTAAAATTGGGGAAATAATAACTTAGTTTTTTTGTTTCATATTCCCAACTTTTTTTTTGCTGCTTTTCAGAATATTTAGTTAACATTTAGACTGACTGACAGTTTTAGCCGGATTCTGGAGGTGGAAGTTGGTAGTCGAATTATTGTGTTTGTGTATTAAGTTTTTATATTAAGTACATTAACTTTGCTGGATTAATTATCCAGTGTCCTTCAGATATTATGCTGTAAATAAATATAGATAATTATGTTTTCATTTTCCATCCAAAACTCCGCTAAAGATTCCGCCGTTTTACTGAAAGTAATTTAAGAAGTTGAAGACGATTCAAAAATCGTACAGACTGCACGCGCAGTCACCCCTTTGCCTTTAATAAAACAACCGTAGTATGTAAATTACGAAAAATTAAAAGTACAATTGTCAAACGGCTCTTCTCCGTCTTGGTTTCTGCTTTTTTAAATAAACACTTATTTTGTATGTAAGATAATGGCTAATTTTACTACCGACGCTAGTATATGCATAGAGCGGGTGTTAGAACCTCAAATTATTGATAACATTGAAAAGAACATATCCGAAAACTACGAAATTCCACGAACATGTAAGTGGATCACAGAAAATGAGTTTTCTAAGGTAATTTAATTTATATTTTAATAAATGTATGTATTTAATGCCTTGAACTCGGACTATCTATATAATAATCCCGCGTTATGTAGAGTACTTTCACAATTTTAAAGTGTATAAATAAATACATTAGAATATTAAAGGTTTTCAATCGTAAACTTTGTTAAAAGGCGAGCAATTGTTCCTCAGGTATGTCTTCAATTTCCTGATGAACTATTAAGAGTGAGTGCAAAAATATATGAAGAAATAAAGAAGATTGTAGATGTTGATTTGTATATTCTTGGTGATACATCATACGCGAGGTATTTATGCTAGGCCTGAAAGATTCAGAGTCCCAAGTATGAGTTTACATTTACGCTGTCACAGCGTAAAGTGAGTACTCTGACAATATTATTTTGACCATTGAAGTTAAAAAATTTCAAATGAAGCGATGCTATTGGTGCAGTTTTTTTATTGTAGCTCGACACATGACAACACTCCGCCTGATGTAAAGCTAGAGTGCAGTCCATGAAGGGAAACAACTGTTACTAAAGAGAAACCTGTGCAGGCAGCAGCCGCCTTTACTATGCCGGCTTGGGTGCATGTACCATCTAGATTGACAGTGCACACTCCTCTCGTTATAGTTCTCAGTTTACGCCGTGACAGCATAAATGTAAGCTCCCAGGCTTCTGTTCTACCGCTCCTACATTAAGTACTTAATTATTTCAGCTGCTGTGTTGACTCTGTGGCTGCGATGCATGTGCAAGCTCAAGCAGTTGTTCATTATGGAAGGAGTTGCTTCTCAAAAACTAATATTCCGTTATTAACAATACTACCTAAAAGAGACCTCGATGCCTCCATCTTCCAATTAGTAGAAGGTGTTGATGGCAAACTATGTCTGTTTTATGATGCTGAATATGAACATTGCAGAGGTAATTTTTAACTAGTTTCAGTGGGATGTGGTCAATATCATTTGAATTAGTGGCTAGCTCAAAGCAGGGTTAACTCTCCACCAGAAAGCCCACATTAGAACCACAAAACTGGTTGTGATAGCGCTCAGATGGATGGCAAATTGTAAACGGTGTTAATGACAGTTGTCGTGTGTAATTGATAACAAAACTGTCACAGATGAAAGTGTTTTTTACGGTTGACAGTTCTACTGCATTACAACCAACGTTTTGTGGTATGTGTGTCTTAATTCTTACAGGTTAAAACAATTGAATTGTATAGAGTACAAATTAGTCATACATACATAGAGCGGCCGTGGTCTAGCAGTAAGACGCGTGAACTCACGATCAATGAGACCCGTGTTCCAACCTCGCTAATTCTGACCGGTATCAATGTAACTTTGGTCGCTTAGTGCCTATTAAAGAGTGGCAGGCAGACTGATGATGGTTATTTGTCCAGTCTGCCATCCTGGGGTAGTACCACCACTTTCGAATGTACCACCCGTAAAGTGACTTTGTTGCATTTCGGGAATAGTTTGAAAGTAGTCAGGTGTAACGAGAGGAGTGTGCACTGTCAATTTAAGATGGTACATGCTCATCTCCTCAAGCCGGCATAGTGGAGGTGACTGCTGCCCACACAGGTTTCTCTGTAGTAGCAGTTATTTCCATTCATGGACCGCACTCTAGCTTTACATCAGGCGGAGTGTTGTCACATGCCGAGCTACATTTAAAAAAAAACTGAAAGCAAATTAATAATTTTTACAGATACAATAACAAAAATATGGTTCGAGAAGTTTCCGCAGAGTTATATAGCATATATAGAAGTGGATGAGCATGAAGACAGGTTCCTTGGACGGATAGTCAAGGATGAAAGCTCGAATGTGATTAAGATGGAAGATTTGGAGTGCTGTCAGTGTGTGTACCTCGGAAGTAACGGACAAACATTGTTTAATTATACTATTTCTGTACCAGGTATTTCTTTTAAAATGCCTATAATATTTCTTTCCCAGGAATTGAGATTACAAGCCATGGTAGCAACACAAATTTAATATAACACTAACCTGCAACAAATTCTTTTTTTTTAATTAATGAATTAATAAGTGTAAGTTGAAAGTGGCCAATAATAACCATCATCAGTCTGCCTACCACTTTTAAAATGTTATGGTCTTGCATTAATAAATATAAAAATACTATTTAATAATCCTATTAAAATTAATAAAAATTTGTTTAAATAAATAATATATAAAAAATAAAATGTTTACTAATTTCAGTGAAATCTTGGCTTTTACTTGAACCAGAATCAAAGAAACTTGAGAAAATGGATGAAACATTGTGGTTTAAACGCAGAAGATTCCTTATTGAGAAATGTAAAGATGCAAACGTTATAGGTATTCTTGTCTGCAAATTATCAGGAGATCAAACAAAAGACATTATCAGTAGACTGAAAGAATTGTGTAAAATTAATCAGAAGAAAAGCTACATTGTGTCTGTTGGGAAACCCAATGTTGCTAAATTAGCTAATTTTCCTGAGGTAATTATGAATATTGTACTGCTAATGATATACTTAAAAATATAGACAATATAAGTTGTTAGGAAAGTCTCTGTGTTTATGAGGGTTTGATTCCCATCTTGGGCTATGTGTGCAAAAAAAAATTCTGTTCACGTTTTATTTTTTTATTGTAATTTAATAATATTGTTAATATACATACTATGTTTGTATAAAATTTTGCATGCCGCAAAATGTGGCGAAACATGTGGCCAAATTTACTTAACAACCTTTTACTAACACCATGTTTCATGCATTATTTCATTTCATTTAGATGTTATCTTAGTTTAGCTTTATATTATTTATTTTTAATTAAATTTAATATTATATTGTTATAATTTGTACTTTTTCCCTCTCGCTGTAATTTTTTTACCTAAAAAATAGATTCAATTCTTAAATTATATGTGTAATAAAAATATGTAGGTAATACAATGTAACTATCTGTTTTTATAGATTGACATCTACGTAATGATAGCATGCCCTGAAAACGACCTATATAGCAGTAGAGACTTTTACAAACCAATTGTCTACCCTTATGAACTGGAAGTTGCATTGAACAATAACAGAACACCTTATATTAACAAGCACATAACAGATTTTGATCTAATGTTACCTGGAAGAAGACATTTCTGCAGAATTGAAGCTACCAACAGTTCTGATGTTAGTTTAATAACAGGGAAAATAAGAGAAAATAAACCAGCCACGGACGTTCAAGGGAAAGAACTGGCTACTAAGGAAAACTGGGCTTTGAAAGAGATAGGCCAAATGTTATCTGAAAGATCTTGGACTGGATTGCAGCAGAAATTGGGTGAGACTGAAGTGAAGTTAGCTGAGGAAGGACGAAAAGGTATCCCATTGCAATATGAGAATGAACCGGAATGATGACACATGATTTATTAATATGATAGATTCTCCTAAAATTATCTGAAAAATATACTTTTTAATCTTTAGTTGAAGCTGTTGCAGTTGATGATGTTTTGTTATAAATTATTCACAATATGTATTAGTAATAAATACTTTATTGACAATGATTTTTTTTTTTTTAATTGTTTTACATTTCTTAACCATGCAACTATTTATGTTTAGACATTCATACAATTTTGACCATTACTCGCCTAAAGTTACAATATCAAATTATAATTACAGGAAAGCAAAAAATGATCCTTAGAAAAAAATTATTATAACTTTTGATTAACAGGATTCTGCGGTGACTTGAGCCATTCTTTTCTAAGTAATTGCTTAAGTTGTGACAATCTTAAAGTAGGGTTTTCAGCTTTCAATTGTGGCATTCTAACTTCTTCGAAAGCGGCAAGGGCAGCTTTCATTCGTTTCTCAGGATGTCTATCAATCTCACATTTTGAGTCTTTAAGGACTGTGATAGCTTCTTCAACTGACTGAGCAACTTCACCATCTATTTGCACCCGGTTGAGATTCTCTTGTAGTAAAATAGGTTCTTCAATTACTCTTGAGGGCTGTAAATTTTAATTTTAAAAAAATTACCCGCTGCGACTTGCTCATCCTTAATACAAAGTATATGGTATAAATGCAAATGAAAATACACTTACAGGTTTCTCTTGTTCTTTCTTAGCAGCAGTCTCCTTTATCTGTGTAATTTGTGCGCGAGTTACTTTCTGTGGAGGTGCTTTTGTTGTTACTTTGAGTGAAGCCATTTCCTTCTCGAGAAGCGCCTTTGCTTCAGCCTTCTTTTCCAACTGTTGCTGACGTCTCCTTTCTTGGTCATCCTAGTCAAATAAATGGAATATTTCAATAAAATTTAGGTATCTAGTATTTTCATGATAATACTGATCGAATTAATAATATAGTAAGGTTAATAAAGGTCGAAATATGTATACTGTGTACCTACCTTCTTCTGTTGTTTCTTCAATATTTTTCCATCATTCTCTTCCCACGCGGCATCGTCTATCTTTTGTTTTAACTTCTGATCGTGCTCCTGCTTTATATTCTCCTTACGTTGCCTAGCTGCGACCGCTTTACTATTTTCGCCCACAAATTTTTTGGGCATCTTTATTCTTTATACAATGAGCGAGATGTTTCTAACCTTTACAAATACTGTAAATAACTAAAGCTGAGTGCTTGTAGTAAACCTTATTTTGTTATTATAAGTATAGGAAACTGATGGAATTTCATCAATAATAATATAAAATAATAAAATTCTTCGTCTTAGCACAAAATATTCAACATCGCAATAATTTGCCAGTGTCAATATGCCATACGTGAGAAGAATTCGGATATAGAGGCCCAAGTATGAGTTTACAATTACGATTTCATGACGTAATGTGACAACTGTCCACCAATAAGATCACTTCATATAACCTACGCGGACATAAAATATGGTCTTATTGGTAGAGAATTTTCGAATACACCACGACAGTGTAAATGTAGACTCGGAAGCATTAATCCTTTTTCGATTTTTCTAAACAGTGCTTATAACTGTCAACTTGACATTTCAATGACTCGATCGTTCAGAATCGTTCTTTCTGTCGATTTCTGACTGTTTCCTTTTCTTGTACGCGCATCAGTGAATTGAGTAGGAACGAGAGGGAAAAATCAACAAATTGTAATTCTGATGCAGACTTGTTTTCGTTTACGAAAGTCTCATTATTTTGTTCATAATACAAATTAATGTAATTTTAATTATAACATAAGATAAATTATAATATGGCCCTTGTTGCTTATGATAATAGTGATTCCGACTCTAGTGTGTACGACGACACAGATGAGATCTCCACAGCATCTGTAAATAAAGTTACTGGTTAGTTTATCTCTGCATATAGTTCAATAAGTATGATAACTTCGTGTATATGTCGCAGACTAAACCGCATCATATTTCTTCATAGATTCTGTATTGGATCTACAATCATCTAATTCGCAAAAAACGAGTAATATATTCAAGTCTCTTCCACCAACAAAGCAAAAGTCACAACCAGTTGAAGAGGAAGATGATGAATTCTTGCGGAAGAAGGCTCCTATCAAGCAGAAAGCAAAAATTACTGTACCTTCATTAAATGATGTGAGTTTACTTTATATTTATAACTGTGTGATCTATAATCGTTCTGTACTGTTTTGCTCATGTGTTTTATTGTGGGCAATATAATAAAAAAAAAAGAAACATTTGTTTCGGTTAACATGTTTTTTGTGTCATATACACAGATAAAAAAGCAGCAACATCTATTGCACTGTCCATTACATCATATTTCTACAGTTTGGATGATAGTCATGGGCGGACTAAGGCCTAGGCTCGTGCCCTAGGGTCTGTAATTTTTGGGGCCTGAAAATTAGGTTTTTAGGAAACGCAAAGTATGTATCATGACTGAAAAATAGGCCCAGAATTACAATGTTGCCTAGGGCCCGCTTTAGCCTTAGTCCGTCACTGATGATGAAGGTTTTCTTTTCTTCCAGTTCAAGGATATAGAAAGCCACAATCCTAATAATAAACCTAAAGTTAATAATGAAAAGAAATCAGGTCTCTTGAGCATGTTACCAGAACCAAGAAATGCTGTAAAAAGTACAACAAGCTCTTTCATACCTAACATTTTAAAGCAAAAATCTAAGAGTACAAACATAAAGTCTACAATTTCCACCCCAAGGCTCGGAGAAGATTATTCTGATGATGACAGTGAAAACGAAGATACTGACTTCTTCTCGATTAATAAAAAACATGAATTACCAGAAATTGATGAGTCGGCATTGTCATCTCTATCGACAGTTCCAGAAGTCCCCAGAAATCCAGTTGAAAATGTACAGACTGATGTACCAGTTGTCGAAAATATGTTTGAAAATGAGCAAGAAAATGTTGGTACTGTTGAAACCACGGAACTTGATGATGAAGCAGTAAGTTATACTAATTTATCTCTATCACATCCATTCCCTGACTTTGAAAATTTAAGAATAAAAATTGTTTTTGTTAGACAAGGTAGTCCATTCTTGTAACATAGTGGACCTATTCGGGATCAGCTTGGAAGTAGACAGGTACAGTAAGAGGAGCGTGACCTGTCAACCAGGACGATGCACTCTCATGTATATGTTTGTTTATAATTATAGATTCGTCAATTATGTGGGTCGAGAGGCCGCAGGAAGAAAGAAGATATTCAGATACTTCATATCAACCAAGAGGAAGTATTGGCTGAGGCACAGGAGATATACAGAAAAGGACTCTTAGAGGATACTTCCAAGAGGGTCTCTGTTAAAAGGAAAGGAAATGAACCGACTAATCAACAGCGAAGGAAGCATCAAATCACATATTTGGCTCATCAGGTAAACAAAATAAAAGCTAGAAAGGAGAATGTCCATTCGCCTAAGAAAAATGGGCCCACAATTTTTTTCTCTAGTATCATGACGATTTTTAGTTCATTTTGTAGAAAAATAAATCTACTTCTTTATTACCAATCAGTATTAATTGTTAAATAATGTGTTGATATAATTAAAATGGATTAATAAAAAAATAAGATATTATTTTTTTAAAATATTGTTTTGTTACCAAACTATTAGGTATCAAGTGGGTCCAAAAATGGGCATTCTCCTTTAAGAAGATTTAAGTTCTAGAAGTCTAAACTGTCATTGGTTGAAGCTTAATATGATTCAGAGATGAGTTAAGTGGTCACTATGACGCCGGCAAGTCTACTATTATATTTCTACTTCTACATTGTATCTGATATTTTTCTTACATAAAAATTTTAGGTTAATATTTTTTAACAAAAATTCGTTTTCCAGGCCAAGGTGAATGAGGTTGAATTACAGAACCAATGGGCAAGTAGCAGAATGTCTAGGAGAAAAACTCAAGCGAAATATGGATTTTAGAATAATTATTACAATCATTTTTTAAATAACATAAACTATACTATACATTTAGTTTGTCTTTGTTTTCTTTCTTCTTCTTATTTGGGTTGCATGGCAATCTCCCTTCAAACGTCGAGAGGGAACTACTGCCAATGTCGCGTGGTAGAGCACTTCATGTTTTGTGTAGAGATCAAAAAAATTACCAACGCTGCGGATATCTGCATGGTTAGAAAAAAAAACAAAAATGTTAGTGCACACACACTATTGTTAGAGCTACTTATAATTAAACTAATGCTACTTAAAACTAGAATGTATGACAAATATTACTAATTGTAAATTAGACTACTAACTACAAATTAACATAATGGGTATTAAAATTATGATAAAAGGTGACTGTCTACATGGGAGGTGAGATGACTATAATTTAATTTTATTAATTATTAAAAATTTGACCAAGGCTTTTGTTATTTTTTTATTATGTAATGATAATACACAGTCGAGGTTAATGGGAAGAGGGATGTTGTAGGCAACTAGGAAGGAATACAGAGGGGAGGAATTATATAAAGGACACTGAAAAAGTATGTGTTCCAGGTCTCCGGCACCTGTGCCGCACTCACACATATCAGAATTTCTTACTTTTATTCTAGCCAGATGAGAAGCTGATGAACAGTGGCCTATACGCATTCTAACAATTGTACTTGTCAGAGATTTACTGAGGTGAAGCTGTGAGAACCAGGGTTTCAGCTGTATTTTAGATTGAATTTGGAATAGGTGCTTTCCTTTAACTTTACTGGAGCTTTCCCAGAGCGAATTCCAGGATTCTTTGAGATCTCTCAAAGGAATGCTCAAGAGATCATAGCTGTGACAAACGTCATTTCCTCGGCCAGAGGTGGTCGCTTGCTTTGCCATTTTGTCAACTATCTCATTACCGGATATTCCCACATGACTAGGTATCCAGCCCAGAGATATGGACAGATTATCACCATGACATTGATTTAGAAGATGTTTAATTTCCAGGGAGATAGGACACAAAGAGTTTTTTTTAAAGGGATTTGATTTAAGTGATTGTATGGAGCTTAGGGAGTCGGTCAATATGAGAGATCTGTCAATCTGATTTTCATATATAAATTTAATACATTCAACGATGGCCATGTTTTCGCCAGAGAAAACCGAGGAGACACAAGGATATCTAAACATCTTAATCAGACCAGAATTTTGATGGAAGAAAGCCGTACCTACAGAATCTAATTCATTAAATTTTGAGGCGTCAGTGAAAAAGATATCACACTTAGCCCAGTTTTTCTTAATAGTTTGCTTGAGTTTGCAGTCAGGATTAACTGAATCTTTATCAATATTTAGAGAGGCTATTTTGGGAGAATAAATTAAGGAATTGTAGTCATAGTGAAAAAGTGGATGACAGGAGAATCTTTTAATGATATCTTTAACAGGGCTTAATTTTTTATAACTAGTGATAAGGCATGGTTTGGTTTTATTTTTCCAAAATGAGAGGGATAGAGTGGCACATGATAGCTGTTCTAATTTATGAAAAATGGGATGGTTTGAGAAAAGGTAAGTTCTGAATAAATATCTATCGGATAAATATTGGCGTCGGAATTTTAAAGGCGGATCAGCACACTCAATCTCCAGGGCATTAGTGGGAGAGCTATTCATGGCACCTAGTACCACTCTATGACTCTTGTGTTGAACAACATCCAACGAGCGGAGAGCTTGTTTATTACATGGTTCCAGGAGGAAGGAGGCATAATCCATAACACTTCTGACTAAAGAGTTATGTAAGATGCGGAGAGTACGAGGATGAGATCCCCACCAGACTCCCCTAAGAGCGCGAAGGATGTTTATATTTTTTTCACATCTAGATACTATGTTAGTTATATGGGAATTGCCAGACAACTTAGAATCAAAAATTTTACCCAAAAATTTTGCTTCCTTGTAGATAGGGATAATTTCATTATTAAATTTAATTTCAACATTGGGAACTTTTCTTTTTTTAGAGAAAATTACAACGGAGCTCTTAGAAGGAGACAGGGTTAAACCATGAGACATTAGCCAACGATGAACTTGAGCCAGACATTCATTGAGATGCTCTGTAGCTTTCTGGACACTAGAGTGTTGAGTATAAATCAAGACATCGTCAGCATACTGTAGTACGGAGCAATTGGGTGATAAATCCTGATCCAGATTAGCGGTGTAGATGTCATATAGAAGTGGACTGAGCACAGATCCCTGTGGCAGACCCCTCCAGACTGTTCTAGGTGGAACTGTAGCACCCTTGATTCGGAGTTTAATATGTCTTTCTGCATACAAGTTAAATAAAAAATCTATCAATCTTCCAGGTATTTTGAGCTCGACCATAGTCTGCCTCAGAATATGGAGATCGACATTATCATACGCTGCTGAGATGTCCAAAAATGCAGCAACCAGATATTCATCTCTGGAAAATGAAAGGAGAATATCAGTGGAGAAGATGCAGAGATTATCATGGGTACTCCGTCCTTTCCTAAATCCGAATTGTTTGTTAGAAAGAAGGCCTTTGTTTTCAGTGTACCATTCCAACCTGTTCTTTATAAGATGTTCAACAATTTTGGCAACGCAGGATGACAGGGCGATCGGTCTATAAGAGGATGAGAGCCTGGGATCCTTGAGAGGTTTAAGGATGGGAATGATAGTATATTCTTTCCAGGAAGGTGGAAGAGACCCGGTACTGAAAATGTGATTAATGATTTTTAAAAGGTATCTACGAGTAATAGATTTAGATTTAGCTAAAAACACATAAGGAATCTCGTCTGGTCCAGGAGCTGACTTTAATTTTAAGCTATCTAGAACAAGGGCCAGTTCATTCTCATTAAAAGAACATTCCAGACGGTCAAGCGGCGATGAAGGGGTTAAATAAGAGAAGCGTCTAGGAACAAAAGATGGAGCTAAACTGTCCACAAAGCCCTCAATCCAGTCCAGAGTGTTAGAAGATGGAGATTGATCTCTAAATGAGCCTCTGAATCTCCTAATCTTTTCCCACACTAGAGTAGAAGGAGTGTCAGGGGACACAGATGTGCAGAATCGACGCCACCCTTGTAGCTTCTTTTTTTTCAATAACCTTTTAGTAGCGGCTTGTATATTTCGTAGGTCAGTGTAACTGTCACGGTCCAAGGAGAGTCTACATCTCTCCTCAGCCTCTTTTCTTACCTTAACCGCCGCAGAACACTCCTCATCCCACCAGGGGGGAGAAGACAGTGTTCTTTGGAGGCAAATTTTCTTTCTGGGGATATATTTTTCAGCTGTACTTTTAATCGCCTGGATAAAATCATTATAAGTGATTTGTATGTTATCTGAAGAATAATTAAGAGAAGTGGTAGCTTTATCCAGTTCAGAACCATAAATATCCCAATCATTAAACTTATGGATATTATATGGGCATAATGGGGGCAGCATCGGTTCAGAACGCTTAGTAGGGGTAGTTAGAAAAATAGGGTAATGATCACTTCCGTGAGATATATTAAGAGGATACCAGGAGAAAAAGGAGGCCAGAGACGGGGAACAAATAGACAGATCCAGGTAACTTTTGTTACATCCAGGAGCTGTTCTGCGTGTAGGAGATCCATCATTAAGGAGGCAGAGCCCATAGTGGTCTATTATCTGATCGACTAGGTCCGTGCTAAAGGGGTGAGTGTTAGGAGCTCCCCATAGTGGGTGGTGACAGTTAAAGTCGCCCAGTATTACAATGGGTTGAGGAACAGAATGAAGAATTGATTTTAGAATTGGAATGATTGAAATATCCCTCTTTGGGATGTACAAAGAGATGAATGAAACATTATTGATTCTTGCTGCAACAATATTAAAACTAGGGTGATTGATGGAGATGGGAATGATTGAGTATGAAGAAGTGTTTTTGATGAGAAGACAAGAGCCACCCCAACCATCGCTCCTGTCATCCCTAAGGCATATAAACCCAGGGATGCCAAAGCGACTAGTTGGTTTAAGCCATGTCTCAGAAATAGCGAATACATTAACTTTATACTTATTGCTAAGATAGATAAGATCAGACTTTTTTTGGATGATGCTTCTACAGTTCCACTGTATTATTTGGAACGCGAAGATGATTATATAAGGCTATAGATAGTTTCTGTATAATGGATATGGCAGCGTCTTGCGGTATATTTTGAGTATTATTGATGATTTCAATAATGTTTTGAATGAAGAGTTGAATGTTAATGTTTTGCGATTGAGGTTGGAAGGTAGGTAGTGAGGAAGAAGTATTAAGAGGTGTGGAGGAGTTCTGGTAAGAGGTTTCATTAAAATATCCACACCCGTCTTTGGGTGGAGGAATGGCATACTCGTTTAAAATTTTGTTATGAGCCGCCTTATCATACCCTTGAGCTAGGGGAGGGCGTGATTTTGTTTTTAGAAATACTGTTTTTTTATAAGAAGTAGGCTGAGATGAGGTATGTGATGGTGATTTTTGGGAAAGAGTGACTTCGGCATAAGATTTTCTAGTAGAAGGAACCTGTCTCTGAGCATCCTGATAGGAAATATTTTCTTTGGCCATTATAGTTTTAATTTCTTTTTGCCTTACAAATTCTGGGCAAGATTTACTAATTGCGATGTGTTTACCAGAACATGACACACAAAGATAGAAATCACTGGATACATCACAACCCCGGCCGTCATGATCCTTTGAGCATTTGAAGCAACGGGGTGGTGACCTACACATGGCCCTAGTATGCCCAAATCGCGAGCACTGGAAACATTGTATTGTTGGGAAAATATATTTTTCAACGGGCAAGGCTGTAAAATACGAAAATACTCTTTCAGGCAGTCTTTGTCCATCAAAAGAAAGGACAACAGATTGAGTTGGAACCCAACTGCTACCCTCCTCTGAAATAACTTTGCGGCTAAGACGGCGAGTTTTAATTATATTGCCAATGCCATCTGGGACCCTAACGTTGGCAACAATATCATCATGAGACCATTCAACTGGAAGACCCCTAACAAGACCCATGCGAAGAATATTGTAAGATGGAATGAATAATTTATATGTGCTATTACTCCAAATTGGATTGTTAATAAATTCGTTAGCATCTATATAATTTTTGAATTGTACTGAGAGCTTATTTCTGCCTATTCTTTTTATTCCATCTTCCAAAATTTTAGCAAGATTATTTTTGGCCAAGTATGCACCAAATTTGATTGGGTGGAGTGTGGCGCCAGATGCCGGAGAAGTTTGGATTAGTTCTATATGAATCAAAAATGGACCAATATCTGATACATTATAGTTTATTCTCGTCTGAGATGGGCTTGGTGTGGAAGACATAGGAGTAGTGTTGCTAACAACACTAAGGTTAGGACGAGGTTCTACGCGGTTCGCGGGGTTCGCAACAAAAGATGAAATAGCTTTTTTTAGAACAATAGAATTTACAGGTTTATTTTTTAGGTTAATTTTAAGTTCTTTGTGCTTAGTATCCTTTGTTTTCTGCTCGGAAATTAACGTAACATTCGCTCCGACAGCAGGAGTAAAGTCACCGATGTCCATGTAGGAACAGTCAGGAGGCGGATCGGGGCTAAGGTTTGTTATATCCATGTTTGAGCATTACCTTACCTTTTCCAAACACCAAAACACCTTAAAACACTTTCCCAAAACCAATTAGAGATCACACAGCTACCAAAAACAACGAAAAACGCGAAAATAAACCAAAGTGAATGAAGCGCCCACTTTAGCTAAATTGACAGTGAATGAACCATTTCCTTTGTTTTCTTTGATATTTATGTAGTAAATAAAAATTGTGGAAAAGGTTATCATCTCTGCCTGTCACAGAGGAACATGAATTGGAATGTTAATTTATCCATTAACATTTAAGTTTGATAAAAAAAAAAAATATATTTATATTAACTGCATATCTAGACTACATTTGCAGATGGGATATTTCTATTAATTTCATAACTTATCAGATATCTACATAATTAACTTTATACCTTTGCTAATAGATGGATGCTAGAGCCATTGGAGATAGTGCTTATTGACCAGCTCTGTCCCCACATTCGGCTGTCAGAACTTTTGGCTACAGAACAAATTGTGTAAAAACAGCCTAGTAAATTAGGTATCTCAGTAGGTATGACAACTTCAAAGTGTACTCAAAATACTTGGTCTCATTTTCACTTGACTGTTTGTGTACACTACACTGAGAACACTAGGCTTCGTAAATTCAAAGACTTGGGTTTGACTCTCTTAGAAAATAGAAGAAAAACAACTATATTATATTATCAATTCACATATATTTCTGAACTAAAAAATAACACAAATTAACTCTACAATCGTTTAGCTTTCCTCGGCCGTGGAGGATTCCATGAAACTAGTGTGCAGTCTGTTACTGAAACAATATCTAAACCGCCCATTTGTAGGCCTTTTACAGCAGTCTGAAACAAAGTTATAAGTAAACTCAATGTTGAATGAATATGAAGGGTGGAGAGCTGATTAATGACAGTTAATTAGCCCAGTCTGCTAGTCAAAAGCTGATCCGTCTATCACTTGGTCGACCGAAAACAATATATATATAACTACAAGTATGCTGTAACAATAGTGCGGCAAATAAATTTAAATATTTCACATACCAGTCTACCAGGCCCCAATCCTTGCACCCTCACTCTAACTGTTTTAATGCCCTTATCTATTGTTTTCTAAAATAAAAAAAAGTAATATTAAACCTAAAATTGTAATAAAGATAAATAAATAATAAGAAAAAATTCCATTATACATATCTTATGGATAATTTATTAATTGGTTAAATAAAAAATTAGGTACATTGTTTCTTTTTATTAATTAAATGTTTATAAGTTATGTATTTTAAAATCATATTGGTCACAATTATTACATTTAAGAGTGGTAGGCAGACTGATGATGGGTATTTGTCCAGTTTGTCGTCCTGGGGCACTTTCGAATGTAACACCCGTGAAGTGACCTTGTCACGTTTCGGGAATAGTTTGAAAGTAGCCTCCTCAAGCCGGCATAGTGGAGGCGACTGCAGCCCGTAGAGATTTCTCTGTGGTAGCAGTTGTTTCCATTCATGGATCGCACTCTAGCTCTACATCAGGCGGAGTGTTGTCAGATGTCGAGCTACAATAAAAAAAAACAAATGAAAGGTGAATTAAACAAAATTATAAAAGAATGCATTTATTAAATATTTAATAAGAACATTTTATTATGCATTATTATTTCATGACATTTTTAGCTCTCAGCATGTGCAAATATAGACAGCAATATGTTAGTGAAATACAAACAGGAGCGCCACCATTTTTACCTCCATTTTGATGAACAATAAGTATTATATTAAGTTATGTATGTGTGTAAGTTATATTAAATAAGACACCATAATGTAAATAATATATGAATAAACTTACCATAGCTAAACTAATAGCAGTTGTTTGTGCAGCGATGTTGGTACCTTTTTTAGTATTCTTAAATCCTTCTATTCCACAAGATCTGATCATTTTCACATTGCCATCACAATCTGTCATAGTTATTATAGTGTTGTTCGGACTCACCCTAACATTAATTATTGGTAATTTCTTATAGGGTACACCATCATACAATAAATCATCCGTGTGTATAGTTGGAAAAATATTTTGTTTTCTGTAAAAATCAATCTGCATATATGAAAAACCACCTAAAGTCGGTAATGTGGTGGAACATTAACTTACAGTTTAATCATGGAATCAAGATCTAATACTTTCTCGCCGTGAGCCCCTTCATCGACTGTAGAAATTTTTTTATGGTTCCATTTTTTGTCTTCGATTGTTTGCACACTAGTGGTTTGAAAGAGGCGGACTGCACTGCATGTTGGTGTTCTTATCGTATTTCGTATTGCGTTTAACATCTCAGACTCTCTGTTATAAATCTAAATTATTAGGGATATTTGCCTTTTATGTTGTACGATTAAGAAATAATAAATAAATGTAAACACTAAAACCCCTAGACATAACCTAAAAAATTAAATGTCAAAAAAATCACGCTCCTTTTTACATAAAACATGATTATTTGTTGTGTCACTAAAATATCTATCAAAAAATGTAAACATGAAACGGAACGTAACTGTCAAACACAGCTGATTGAGAATTCTTACGACTGGTTATGTCGATATAACTTTCTTTAATTTATCAGTATTTAGAATCGCTTTACAATGTCGGAAGGAAGTGAAAAATGGACCAGCGAAAATTCTCCATCTAAAGGTAACTTGAAACTTACTTGCCTTTGGAAAACGGAGTAAATATTTAAAATTTTGTTCAGGTCCTACATTATCTACAAGTACATCTAGTTTTGAAGCACTAGATCCTCACGATCCGAATCTAAGCAGGCTAGCTACAGCAATGTTTCAGAAGACTTCGGATTACTTGCATGGAGAACTTAGCACCACACAAGTGTGTACACAACTTTAAACATATAGACATTGCGCACTTACTAAGAAGTTTTATATTTTGCAGGAAAACTATTACTTACTAGAACAAATGAACAGAGCTACAATATCGAAGTACTCAGATTTAAAACATATGTCAATAACACTTGGAAAAACTATAAACGATTACAATACTATGTGTAAGTTGCTAATTTTGCATATGTATTACAATTTGTAACAATTAGGCTTCAGTTACACACATTCATTATACTTTGTATACGCTGCGAAAGTTGTGCTACATCATGCAATACAGTGCACATTTCATACATGTGTGTGAAGATGAGTTACTTGGTGTTTATTCGTAAAGCCTCCCTTTAAATTTTGTGGAAGACTACTATTGTATTGAATATATTTCAGTTGAAACAACAATAAAACCAGTGTTGATGTTAATTGACCAATTAGAACAGAACGTGAATGAATTTGAGACTGCTGCATATCGTTTGGATCATTATACAAAACAGTTAAAAGCAAAATTTAAAGAAATACAAAAGGATAGTGCAACAAGAAATTAATAAGAAACAAATAAATATATGTTTTCTACTTTTATTTTGATTTTATCATAGTAGAGGAGCAAACTTCATACATCTGACACGAAAAAAGCTCAGTTGGCTTCAAACGATTTGATCGCATCGTTTCTCAACCATTTTTATGTAGCGACCCACCAAAGAGCCAAAAAGTTAAATAAAAAGTCTCGCGACCTCGTCACTATAAAATTATAATAATATGTACATTGAAATAAAGTAAGCTATAAGTTTATTTTTACATGTTATTCATTACGTCTTAATATTTAGTTTTATAACACTAAACTAAAATTCATTCCTTTAATAAACAAATATTTTGTACCTATATGTAATTTGTATTTATTATTTTTAAACAGACTGCGACCCCCTTTCAAAACAAACTTGACCCCTCGCTTGAGATACGATGTTTTAGACCATGAAAGATTTGGTACATAGATAGACATGGATTTGCAATAGAGTACACCCAGTGTAAATCTTTTAAAATCTGATTGGTACCAATGTAACTGGTTATATCGACCAAAGTAAACTCACAAAAACATCCTTAGCATTTTATCTTAAATGTTTAATACAAACTAAAGGGTCAACATGACTACAGGACTTAAAAAATAAAACAAAACACTCATAAATTAGGGAATATAATTATTAAGCATAAAAATAATAATATAATTAATAAAACAATAGATTAATTATCCACATCTCTTAGAAAATATCTCACAGTTTCATTAAATCCTCTCAGTGGTTCTGGTATTCCGATATTTAATAATTTAATGTGTCCAGCTTCGGCAATATAATTAGCTTTGAGGAGTTCATTGACAGCCCAATCTACATCGTAAACTTGGTCCTTGTTGTCACTTGGGTTAAGTATATAATTAACAATTGCGGAATATATTGGTGTCGCAACAATTTGTATAAACAAGCCACTGTCTAATATTTCTTTGACTAGATCATCCTTTATTTGGTGTGTTCGGATTTTTTTCTGAAACAAAAATAGAAGAATAAGGATAAAAAAAAAATTTTGAAAATTCACTCTAGCAACATTTTATACACAGTATATGTGCTTTAAAATATCCTGTAAATGTTAAATTACCCAATATTTTAAGATTCCAAGCCATATTTGACGCTAATACATGCACACGAAATCCGACCACCATAGACAGTAAAGCTTGTCGTTGTCATTTTAGTCTAATCAAATATACTAGCTCTTCATAATAATAGTAGCATTATTATACCAATAATATGTCAACAATATATAAGGCTAACAATCCACGGAGGCGTAACGTAATTATTTTGTACGCGTACACAATTACAAACAAATTACAGCATATACTCCTCATTCTGCGTTGACACAGTATTTGCTGTCAATCGTGTGTCTCAGTGGATAGTTTGCCCTTAGTGAATACCTTATTAGAGTGTAAATATCTTGGAATGTCATCTTTGAGCGCGTCATTCTTACTCAGCAATAAAATCCAAAGGAAATGAATAATATACGCATCTCTTACACTTTTCTCTAACCACTCCACTTCCTGTAACATTAAAAGTTATATTTGTTAATTTCAAAACATATAAAATTATATTATCTCTAAGCTGCAGATTTGTCTTCGGATCCAGACAAATATTTCCTTTGCCCAAAATCACTTAATCCAGTTTACAGCTAAAAAAAGTCTTCACCACCTAGGTGGCATCCCTAAATTGGTGGAACCCGGGGCGGATTGCTTTTAATTTATGTTTTTAATACGAATGCAAACAATATGGTGTTCTAACCACTATTCCATGGAAGTAAAGAAAACCCCATAAATATTTTATACAATAAAAGTAATTAGTTCCACATAGATTTAAAATACCTCTTCTGTAAGAGCCGGCTTCCTCATCAGTAACTTAATAAGTGCTTCACTCTCGTTTGGATCGCAATCTGTCGTCAGTAGAGTATGTAAGAATTCACATTGCATGCTTTTTGTGTCACTAAAACATAAGTTAAAATATAATGCCTGGACCCTGCAGCATGGGACTACATTCCACCTGATGTATGATTGAGTGCTCTAGGTCTTTGGTGGCTGTTAAACTAGCGCCACGAGTTAAGAGCGTTGGGGAGCGTGGTAGGGATAAACTTGCGTATGTACAATCACGCACGAAATTCATAAAACATAAAACTGAAAAGCTTATATAAAAATACGAATAGTATGTTAAAGGAGAATGCCCATTTTTGGGCCCACTTGATATCTAATAGTTTATAAACAAAACAATATCAATCTCAATCATATCAACACGTCCTTTATTAATCAATAGACAATATTTAATTACATTAAAAACAGAGATCATCAATTATTATCAAGCATTTAATATAAAAATAATATTGCATCACAAAATTAATTTAAAAGTAATTACTCAATAACCAGGGTAAAAAAAATATAGATTTACTATTCTAAAAAACGAACTAAAAATCATCGACAAAAAAGTTTTCCCATTTCTCTTAGGCGAATAGGCATTCTCCTTTACTTTGTTTAGAAGAAATATACACATAATGTACATTTGGTTAAATGTGACTTAAAAATTGATAATATATTTGCACTTTTGATCTTGACTATACATTTGTTCGACAACGAAAGCATACATACGCAGCTTAAAGAGTGACAAGGAAGGAGTCGTACTTTACCCACTTCCTACCACCAAACAGACCTACAAAACATCTACAACATTCGTATCTCAAGGTCGTGGCCTAATAACAATCATCACTCATTAAAAATATAATATATTTTCTTATAATATTACCTGGAAGTATTTGGTGCAAGAGGCCAACATGTGAGTACATCTACAAGCGCTTTCCTTCTGGGCCAACTATCGGCTAATGGTAATAACTTCATGAACACCTCATATCTGCCCTCAGAAGTTTCCAGGGACTTGGCTGAAACATTTTTGAAATATATTCCTCTAATCAAAAAAGATATAGACAATTATACAATAATGACTTATGTTATTGAAACAGTCCCATGCCTTTACGACTAATCTGAAGCAGTGGTAGATTTAAGGTGCGATAGAAGCGACCCAAAACACTAAAATCTAATAACCACGGTAAAAAAAAGAAAAAACAAGTAAATGTGCCCAAAAAATAAAACTAGCAGTCAATCCCACACAAAACTTCTCTGAAAGCAAGTAAATATATCGATTATTTTTTCTTTTTGTTTAATGGGTCATCATCCTGACCCCATCATCCTCCATGCACCAATTCTTAACCTTTCATCATACCTCTTTCCCTAATACATCATGATAAATTGTCAATTGAATTTCAATATATGTAAAAGTAATTAATACATATTTTACCTATAAGATCTTCGGCATATTCAGTATTCTCCCATTCCGATTTGAACAAATCCAATGAGTAAGTTATCACTTTCGACAGATTTTCACCATCTTCTGCTGTCTTTTTCTACAAAATAATAATATAATTATAACAAATGAGATGTATATTATATTACTGAAGACAGATCCTGTTATGAATGATAGACAATATGGACCTTTAGCGGCCGCGGTCTAGCGGTAAGACGGGTGTTCGAATCTCGCTAAATTTGACCGGTACCAATGTAACTTTGTTATATGTACTTTGGTCGCTCTGTGCCTATAGACATTATTAAAGAGTGGTAGGCAGACTGATGATGGTTATTACCCCAGTCTGCCGTCCTGGGATAACACTCGTTCGTGAAGTGACCTTGTCGCGTTTCGGGAGCAGTTTGAAAGTAGCCAGGTATAGCGAGAGGAGTGTGCACTGGCAATCAGATAGTGCATACTCGTCTCCGACCTGGCATAGCGGAGGCGACTGCTGCCAGTAGATTTCTTCACAGTAGTAGTTGTTTCCGTTCATGGACCGCACTCTAGCTTAACATCAGGCAGAGTGTTGTCATATGCCGAGGTAAAATTTAAATTTAAAAAAAACAAAAGGGTCTCAACTTACCTGACAAAGAGAAAGCAAATCAATTTGTGTTTGTGGTGATAGACCGCAGGCGTATCCAGTATCACTGATCAATGTCACCAGCTCTTCAGGAATCGCCGAATAATTATCTTTGTAGAACATCTTCAAACGCGATATTAAAGTTTCTAATTGTCTGAGAAAATAACATTTCTTCTTTAAATATATAACAATAAAGTCTATATTCGATTAGCAGTGTTCAAAAATTCACCTCCGTAATCTAGAAATAGTTTGAGTCAAAATTTTTATTATTATTTTTTTAAATTTTAGTTTTATATGGCATTATAACAATTTGCTTGTGTCAAAGTAAATATTTGTACATCAAGAGTCATTAATTCATCACACTAAACAAACTAAAATAGCTTCAGCAATATAATAGAATCTTTGCTGAAACTTTCTACGGAGTATTGGAGGGAAAATTACACTCGTTCTCTTAATCCACCATTATTACATATTAACACTCGAAGAATACACAAGTCTAGGTAAATAATTCAAGACAGATGACCTAATGTCTCCAGATGGCCGCCAAAACTCCAAATTCATAATTTTTAACTGTTCTAATGAGGTGTAGTACTGTTAAATAAAGTCTAGACTTAATAAAAAAAATAAATAAAAACAAATACTCACTCAGAACTATGGCTAAAATCCTTAACAATAGTGAAGAAGATCTGTACAAAATCAACATCAATGTTCAGACAACGCAGTACAGTGGCTAAAGATGCCGGTTTTAACGTTGTTTCCATAATAAGCTTGCATAAAGGCTTCATTACTTTTTCAGCTAATCCCTGACTCATTTCAATTTGCCTGGAATTTTTTTTTAAATTGTAGCCCCGCATATGACAACACTCCGCCTGATGTAAAGCTAGAGTGCGGTCCATGAACAGGAACAACTACTACTACAGAGAAATCTCTGGGTCGCCTCCACTATGCCGGCCAGAGGAGACGAGTATGCACCATCTAGACTGACGGTGCCTACAGTTATTAGTACAGTCTATCGTCGTGGGGTAGTACCACAATTTAAAGTGAATCCAGCTCGAACCATGTATAACGTACCCTCTCAATGGATGGTGCACATTCGTAATCTCAAGCCGGCACAGTGGAGGTGACTGCTGCCTGAAGACATTTTCTTTCAAGCGGAGTGTAGGCTTTAAGAAAAAACTTACTCCCAAATATCTCTCTTCTCCGATGTCGCAATAACAGCTTGTATTGTTGGCGAGTGATAATTCTCTAAGAAACGCGACCATCTCGTCATCTCCTGACTTGCTGTGCTCCATGTCGAATCACTATTAATAAAAAATAATTAGATAAGAAAGAAAATAAAGAGTGGTAGGCAGACTGATGATGGTTATTAGCCCAGTCTGCCGCGTAGTGGTATTAACCTTGTCACATTTGAAATAATGAGAGAATGGTGTACATTCGTCTCCTCAAGCCGGCATAGCGGAGGCGATTGCTGCCTGTAGAAATTCGTCTGTAGTAGCAGTTGTTTCCGTTCATGTATCGCACTATAGCTTTACATCAGACGGAGTGTTGTCTCAATATAAAAAAATCATTTACCTTTTAAACAATTTGAGATCATTTTCGTATTCTTGTTGGCAATAGTCGATGGCTTGCGTTATCATCAATATTCTAGTTCCACTTGGCACTCTGTCAACAAATAAATATAATATGTTAAAGCGAGACCACCATGTATGGCTGCAAAGCTTTCTAAACGTCCCTTTGTCATTTATTGCAATACATAATATTCAAATATTTAAAAAGGCGTGTGAGTTCGAATCCCATCCCACCTATTTGCCAATTGTGTATTATTATTTTTTCTATTCAGTTTTTTTTTTTTGTTAATATAACATTCCGCCTGATCTGTATAAATTTCTGCAGGCAGAGAAGGCGAATGTTCACAGTTCAGGGGTCGACAGTGCACATTCCTTCTTTATACATTTTTATTATAATTTAATAATAAGTATGTCGGAACGGTCATGAATATGGACTCTAATTTGAACGATTACGGAAACTAACTTGGAACAAAATGAATACGTGGTCATGAGTACAAGCACTAACTGAATATGAAACAAAAGCGTCGTTACGCTTTGACAGTCTCTGAAAACACGCCACGCGGCGGACACGTTGTGACTCCGGAGGAACTGTCGTGTTTCAGCATATTTTCTTAGTTATCCCCCACAAATGGAGGATAGAAGCCTTGGACCGTCCTGTCAAGTATATTTTAATAATGAAGTTTACCTTTCAATAGCTTCAGTAGTGAAACAAACAGATGTAATGAACTGCAATATATCATCGGAGCTCATCTTGTCGAAGAAGCTGACACATTGACGGAATTGCTGCATCCATTTCTTATTGCTCAAGTTACTCGAAGATGACGACTGGAATTAATAATACATGGTGTTGTTTGCATCTCCTTGCGATATATATTTTTTTATTGTAGCCTGGTGTAAAGCTAGAGTGCGGTCCATGAACGGAAACAACTGCTACAGACGAAATCTCTACGGGCAGCAATCACCTCCACTATGCTGACCTGAGAGGACGAGAATGCACCATCTAGATTGACTGTGCACACACCTCTCGCTATACCTGGCTACTTCCAAACTGCTTCCGAAACGCGTCACTTCACTAGTGTTACATTTGAAAGTGGTGGTACTACCCCAGGACGGCAGACAGGACAAATAACCATCATCAGTCTTTAATGATGCCTATAGGCACTGAGCAACCAAAGTACATGTAACATAGTTAGTTACATTGGTCGGTATCGGTCAGAATTTAGCGAGGTTCGAACACGGATCTCATCGATCGTGAGTTCACGCGTCTCACTGCTAGACCACGGCCTCTCTAAATTTTCTTATTTAAAAAAAACTTACATTAAAAAAATACTTATGCAGCCACAGAGCGTAAAATCTCTCGACACTTGTTGGCAACTTAATAGTAGACGGGAGTTGTCTTAATATTTTCATGAGCATTCCAATTTTTTCTGGTTTAATCGCATCAACTAGATGATCAACTAACGCATCCGTTGTATTCCGTTCTATTATCATTTTGTAATCAATATCTGAAAGATGTAAAGCTAGATAAATTCCTACAGGCAGCAGTCGCCTCCGCTATGCCGGCTTGAGGAGACGAATGTGCACCATCCGGATTGACGTGCACACTCCTCTCGCTATACCTGGACACTTCCAAACTGATCCTGAAACGCGACCAGGATACTTCACAGATGTTGTGTTTGAAAGTGGTGGTACTACCCCAGGACGGCAGAGTAGGCTAATGACCATCATCAGTCTGCCTAACACTCTTTAGTTTTTTTTTAAAATTATTTTTGGCGTATTCAAGCCAAGGTTATTCTACAATGGATGACATCACGAGTTCTAATTTGCAGTCGAAATTGCTATAGGAAAGGCACAGAGCGGCCGTGGTCTAGCGGCAGACTATACAAGGCGGTGAACTCACGATCGGTGGTACCCGCGTTCAAATCTCACTGAATTGTAACACCCGTGAAGTGACATTGTCGCGTTTCGGGAACAGTTTGAAAGTAGCCAGGTATAACGAGAGGAATGCGCACTGTCAATCTAGACGGTACATGCTCGTCTCCCCAAGCCGGCATAGCGGAGGCGAGTGCTGCCCGCACAGATTTCTCTATAGTAGCAGTTGTTTCCACTCATGGACTGCACTCTAGCTTTACATTAGGCGGAGTGTTGTCACGTGCTGAGCTACAATAAAAAAAAGTTATACAAGCAATAACTTCGTGCGGGCATTTATTATAAAATAATTAAGTCTCTAATAATACCTGATGAGACAGCCCTAATTTTCTTTAATAATTTAACATGTTCAGCAGCATTGAGCATGGCGTCACACGTGAAATCTTCATCTATATTCTTCAGAACAATATAAAACATTTGCAGAGCAACCAAATTAGTGCCCGCTATCTGGTTGTAAACGTGTTCTGATAACCTGAAAGGAGTATGACCGAGCCCACTTAATGTCTAATAGTTTGTTAATAAAACAATATTCGAAAATGATGTCTAATTTTTTTAATAATTTGTTTCATTTATCAATTAATAAAAAAAAATATTAAAAATTATTAAATTAAAATAAATTAAAGCATTAAGGTGAAAGGCAACACCTGAGCGTCCATACATTTTGTTTTACAACATTGTTTAAAACATATCAGATTAATGTTGAAATTAAGTAATTTTATAACTTTCTCAGCACTAATTATTATCGCAAATCGCTATAGTAAACAAATAGCTACAGCACAGAATATATAAAATGCTTGTGAAATATAACCAACAAAAATGTTGGTGTTTCTTCCGATCGAATAAAGGAGACGGTAGAACTAAGTTGTGTAACTCTCGCACTCTGTATCCATTCAGAGGCGGCTTTACCTATAGTGCAGGGTGTGCGACGCACACGGGCGCCGGGTCTAAGGGGGCGCCGAGCACCCTCTAATCTAATGCGACACCTCCAAAGATGCATCGCTGGCATATTAACCACTGCGCCACGCGTGTCGTCAAAAAGTTGCTTCCCGACATCATTTAAAATTGCACCATTTGCACCCGAATTTCCGTTTGAAAATATAACTGTAAGTATTCCATATTCACCCCGCTCCTACTAGAGGGCGCCATGGTACTGGTTGCACACGGGCGCCACAAGGGCGCCACAAGGGCCAGAGCCACCTCTGTATCCATTAAACGATGTGTTGCAACAAAGTGGTATACTTACAACGCTTTAGTATTGTCTTTATTCTCTTTAAACGCCTCAATCATTCTACCATCTTCTAGGAGTTCATCAACAGCATCCACATCATCAGCGTGTGTTATGTATGCGTGCAAATATTGTGCCCATAAGATCGCTTTGTCGACTGAATATTTAGTGGCAAGAGAGAGTGCCGACTCTAAATGAGATTTATCTCTTGTTCTGTAACGAAATATATTTTATAAATAAATAAATTACAATTATTTATATAAATACATAAATATAATAAATAGTATTAAAATATATAAAGCATGTACTATACTGCGGCGTGACAATAGTATTGTATTGTACTATGCTAGTAAATTAGGAAGAGTGGACTTTCAGCTAACTTCAGTTGTTAGATGTTAAAAAAAACTGTGATAAATTCGATTTATTTTTTTTGTACTTAACAAATAAAAATATAATTAACACCTTCAATTCAAGTAATTAACCGGTAAGAACACGTTAAAAAAATAACCATTATTTTTAAATATTTTTTTTACAATAAAGACAATTTAGCATGAATAAAATTATAAAAAATAAAAATATTACAAAAAAAAAAAGACACCCCGACCCTGCCAGGATTCGAACCTGGAATCTTCTGATCCGTAGTCAGACGCGTTATCCGTTGCGCCACAGGGCCCGTCCAGAGTCGCGCTCAAAATAGCCAATGTGTTACAAATACAAGGTATTTATATTCCACAATACACAACAGCTTTTCAATTCATATAGTTTTGACGATAAATTCAAAACCATCAATGAAGTGTTTTGAGTTAAAAATAAACTTGTATTTTTAAAATCGTATTCATATAATCAGTTGTTACAATTAATTTTTTTAACTTTTTTTTCTTTTATAGTTTGTTAACAAAAGAATATTTTAAAATACATCTTCTTTTGTTTTATTAAAACTTAATTTAAATGTCAACACATCGTTAAATGTTTCATTGTGGGCCCATTTCTTTTAGGGCTTTAATACAAATTATCGACAAAAAACATATGCATTGTGCACTGTCAATCTAGATGGTACTATCAAGGGCAGGGGAGCAGTCCCAGTTTTTTTTCAAAATTGTTTGTCGGAATATTACAGTTGCCTTCTCTTTCTGATTGTATATAAGTAAAGGAGATCAATATTGTTGTCAATGTTTCTATATGTTTTTTACATATTGCAAGTTATTTAGTTGTCAATGTTATGAGGGAAAAACGAAAAAAAAAGATATGTAAATATCAATCAAATTAATCTACACACGTCAGTTGTCATAGCAACGTAAACATGAGTTATATTTAAAGTAGGAGCTGAGAGAAACATAAAAATATGCAAGTAACATTAGTCCTTAAGGTGGGACTGCTCCCCTGCTCTTGATAGTACATGCTCGTCCCCTCAAGCCGGCATAGTGGAGGCGACTGCTGCCCGCACAGGTTTATCTGTAGTAGCAGTTGTTTCCATTCATCGACCGCACTCTAGCTATTCATCAGGCGGAGTGTTGTCACATGCCGAGGTACAATAAAAAAAATATTAAAAAGCCCTCCAATGGATAGTGGCCGTAAGTTTACTCACTTAGCAATCATAGACAAAACCTCGCATCTATATTTGGCTTCATTGACAAACTTTGTACCATTAACAGTGAAGTCCAAACAAACTTTATCGCATATCGATATAATTTCCAATTTATTCAAACTAAATTTCACAAGTTTCACAAGTGTCTCAGGTCCTGTATTATTTTTTAGAATTGAACGCGCCAACTGTGGAATAAAAAATAATTAAATATATATTAGGCAACAACACCTAACATTTGAATAACAAAAATAACCTCAAATTCATAGTAGAACTTTTTTTTCCTCTAATATTTATTTTACACTTTTAGCACCATTAAATTAATAAATAAATAAAGTTTTATTTTTTAAATTTAAAGAGTGGTAGGCAGACTGATAACGGTTAGTAGCCCAGTCTGCCATCCTGGTGTAGTACCACCACTTTCGAATGTAACACCCGTTGAGTTTCCTTGTCGCGTTTCGGGAGCAGTTTGATATAACGAGAGGAGTGTGCACTGTCCACCTAGATGGCACATGCTCGTCTCCTCAAGCCGGCATAGTGGAGTTGCCTGCTGTCCGTAGAGATTTCTCTGTAGTAGCAGTTGTTTCCATTCATGCTTTACATCAGGCGGAGTGTTTAGAAAAAATCTTGCTAAAATTATTTAAAGTAGATTCCTGATCAAAATATATAAAATGTATACAAACCTCAACAGGAGAAGTAAGATAGGCAATATCCTTAAGCGTAGGCTGGCAACACTTAATAAGAATAGCATATAACAGAATAGACAAGGACATTTGATTGTTATGATTCTCAACAACTTTTTTGTATAACAATTCCTTATTACAAGCGCGAATATAACACGATACAGCGAGAGGCGTGTCTTTATACATTAACTCACTTGCAGCTTTGAACAGAACTGAAATTAATAATATACGACCATTTTTTTTTAATTGTAGCTCGGCATATGACAACACTCCGTCAGAAGTAAAGCTAGAGTGCGGTCCATACACGGAAACAACTGCTACCACAGAGAAATCTGTATCTAGATATTAGTCGCCTCCGCTACACCGGCCTGAGGAGGCGAATGTGCACCATCTAGGTTGTCAGTGCACACCCCACTCGCTATACCTGGCTACTTTCAAACTATTCCTGAAACGCGACAAGGGTACTACCCCAGGACGGCGGACTGGGCTAATAACCATCATCAGTCTGCCTACCACTCTTTACTCAAGTAATTAAAAAAAAAAACAAATGCCGAGCTACATCAAAGATGTATGAAACAAGTTTAGTGTTGCCACTTAAAAAATGTTACTAAATACCAAACCCTTATTATTTTTGGGATATTTTGTCTCTTGGGCCGGCATAGTGACGGCGTCTGGGCCTGTTTCAATAAGTTTATTTTAAAATAATAATAATGGAACTACCTTGAGCTTCAATAAAAGTAGAAGGATTGTGTTTAGATGTTTGCAAATAACAACTGTACAACACAGAGTTAGCGAGTGACCTGGTATTTGTCGTTGAGAATGTTGTATAGTCGTATTGATCTGTCGCCATTGCAGTCTTGCCATATAAACTGCGATAGAATTCCTGATAATGCAACACTCTTTTCATTTTATCATCTTCGTTCACAATGTCGCTAGAAAAAAGAAGGTTTATTAAACAAGAACACGCACTAACAACAGCCGAAGCCGGTACCAATGTAACTAAGTTATGTTTCTTTGGTCGCTCAGTGCTATAGGCACTATTAAAAGAGTGGTAGGCAGACTGATGATGGTTATTTGTCCAGTCTGCCGTCCTGGGGTAGGTCAGAGAGTTATTTATAATTACCTCAAGTTGTATGTATTTGGCGTGCATTTCTGATTCAATAGTTGAGTAATTAACGATTTCTTATAATCACGATTTGGAGGTATAGCGTCCCGTTCTAGTGTCGGCTGAAATATTTTCAAGTATAATTTAATTATTTATAAAACTAATATAATTTTGCTTTTAAATTCTAGTTAACAACTCTATGCTATTGTATGCACCAAGTACCACGAATTAAGAATGATGACCTTGAGAGTATGCGGTATGGGGTATGACGGGTGCGAACAACTCTTTACAATTCGTTAACCGCGTATATATTGTTTTCTTTGTCTACCAAATATAGTCAAGATCAAAAGTTTAAATAGATTATAAATTTAAACGCGTATTTAATAAAAATGTGCATTATGTGAATATTTCTTGTTAATAAATATGATATTATTTATATAATACACGTTTTTAATTTTTAGGTTTTATGAATTTTGTGTGTAATTAAGCCTACCAGGCAGCGTTCTTAATTCGTGGCGTTAGCTATATCAAGATGAGTGCAAAGTTTTCGAAAAGTTGAATAAAAAAAAACAAGAAAAATGCGCTAGTAATCTACGTTAAACTTTTTTTTAGAAAGGCGCTGGTTTTTTCCTATTCAATTTTCATCTTAATAATAATAAGTTCTGCAGATATACGTACAGTGGTTACAGCATCACAGAATTCATCATCAGATGTTGAATCGTGATCATCGTCATCATTTAACTTCAGGAAAGCCATCTTCTGACTGACCTCCTTGTGAAGTAACTCCGCTTCCAGGTTCACTCTGAAAAATATATATAATAATATTTAAAAAACATATCTCGATAAAAAAATTAGAGAACTAATAAACAAGTTTATTCGTAGTGCTGCAATGAGGCTGCAGTCGCCTCCGCTGTGCCGGCCTGAGGACATGGTAGACCTCTCTCGTTATATACTCGACTACGTGAGCATACAGTTTCTACCTGTCCTTAAGCAATCCTCGTAGGTTTCCAACAAGATGTGTGGCGGCGGCCGAAAGTAGATGTTTTCTGGTCGCGGGTTCTAATACAGCCGCACAACGCTTGGCTACTTCATGAAGGACCGGAGCTGCTGGACCATACCCTGGAAGGAATTCAAAGATTTTTTAGTTTACTTTATTAATATATCATTTACAAGGCAAGTACGAATCAAAACATTCACGATTAATTTAAAGCATTTCATCAAGAATGTATTTTTCTATAGTAGTTCGGCAAGCTTGGTGTCAAGCTCGAGCCCAGTCAATGATTTAAAAAAACTGTTACTACATACAGCAGACGCCTCCGCTATGCCGATTTAAAAGGGCGAGTGTATATCTGGCATTTATCTGGAGTACAGATACTAACAAACCGTTACTACAGTCAGGAATCAGGCTACTTCCAAGGTGATACCGAATCAGTTCATAGGTCACTTGATAGTGGTGGTAATATCCCAGGACAGCTACTGAGCTAATAACCATTATCAGTCTATTAAAAATATTTACCTAATTGTGCCAGTCGTAATGCAGTCGCGGTACTAACATCGGCCCCTTGCATTCCGTGAGATAGAGACTGTTCACACACCAAATGCAATATATGACCTTCTCTGAAACATATATGTGACCTTTTGTGACATGCAATTAATAAATAAATATTAACAATACAGGAAATTGCATCATCGCAATATTTAAACCATCTGACCATTTTCTAAACGGCTCAAAGTTAGAGATAGGTGTAAAATAAGAAGTCCTGGTTGATTGAGTGATTCACTGATTGATTGACTGATTCATAGTCAACATACAGCCAAATTTCTTAGGCGAAAGGGTATTCTCCTTTTAAGGATAGCTTTGTATTAAAGTGTGATTGATATCAATTGGACGTAATTACAATTAATTTCCTTCAGAAGGTATATAAAACTTACCTTTCCTCACAAACTCCTGGTTTTAATAATGCGCCGAGATGTAACAGTTTCTGCGTTGATAAATACGCTCGCGGATCACTTTTCAAACAACGGTCTATTAATGACAAACGATCCTCGCAAAGACGAACTGAAACATTTAATAACACATTACGAACGGACACATTATCGAGACTTTTATGGATAACGCCACGATTTTAAAGCACTGAAGGGCGTAGTTTGCAAACGTACGATCACTCACGAAATTCATTAAACAATAAAAATTAAGAGCATGTTTAAAAATATGAATAATATGACATCTTTTATAATATAATATTTATTCACATGAAAAATTCACACAATGCACATTTTTATTAAATATGCGTTTAATTTAATAATCAATTTACACTTTTGATCTTGACTATATTTGTTCGACCAAAGCAACATATTCGCACCCATCGTCCCTCACTCACCGGTGTTTGGTGGTATAACCAAACGGGCCTACAAAAAGTCTACTGCGCATCTCAAGATCAGCGTGGGGAACACCACCACTTTCAACTGCGATGGACCATCAAGACGGCAACTGGGCTAATAAATACTTTTTCAAACGTCTAAGATTAAGATATTACCTTGTATAGGCAAGATTGAAACTCCGAAAGACTTTATTATGGGAAATGCTTCAATTAAATTTAATTCATCAAGCAATGATCTCGGTGGATCTTCAAACATTGCTAAACAACATCTGAAACAACAAGTTTATTTATAAAGAAAATCCTTAAGTATGATTAATAATAATAATGTTTATTTGATGAATGGAACTGAGACCAAATTGCGTTCTGCCATCGAAACTAGTTGGGAAATAGAGATAAACTAACTGTGCTGTACGGTTTCACCCATGTTAATCAAAGAAACAGACTAAAGGAGAATTAATATTTTTGACCACACTCCGCATGACGCAATCAGAAAAATGTCTGCAGGCGACATTCGCCTCCACTATGTCGGCCTGCCGATATAAATGTTTACCATTCAGGCTCTATAACGAAATCTCTAGCTGTAGAAGGGCTGAACTCATGGTCGACGAGACCAGTGTTCAAATCTCGCTGACAGATACCAATGTAACTATGTTATATGTACTTTAGCAGCTTAATACCTAATTTAAGATAAGCATGTTTAAAAAAGATAATCTATCAAATTGTACGCGTATATGACGATACGCTTCAAGGGAAATTATTTTACTTACTTAGCGAAAACTAGCGCAGTATCAGTAAGTGAGGCTGCACTATTAACATACTCCTGCGCAGCTGATAATAACAAGCACTGAGTGCGTTCACGACTGATGGGTGGAGTCGGAGAAGAAGGCAAAACTAGGAGATCTCTCTTCTTTAAATCTAACACTTCTTCGCACATCCTAATTACAGCTATATTGCCCGATGTTAACAACGCCGACGCGTGGATCTGTTAAAAACAAAATTAAATTGAATCAAAATAAAATATTAAACAAAAGAATTTTGAGAAATAATCAAGTAAAACCGCACTATAGCGGCACAACACAGTCAAGTTAGGTTCCAGAGAATATTTACCGCACCGCGCCGGGTCTCTCCATCGTTTGTCATCACTGACTGAGAGGCAGAGAGAGAATATTCTGTGATTTCGTAATGTCGCAATAATGCGGTTTGACCTAATAAACTTTTCCTTTTATACTATTTGTATATCATTATTTTTAAATGCCTAAATAAACGAAGAAAAGAAATAATCTTTACCAACATCGATTTCAAGAGAGCCAATATTATTTATTCATTTAAAACTTGCTAAAACCTACTATCGGCCAACTTTTGCGATATGTTTTAAAGCAGGTCAAGGATTAGAGCGAGGAGAAGCTAAGCGAGAAAATATTTTAAGAAGAGACAATAGTGTGTTGTGTATATTGTGCATTGTGTAAATAAGTGTGGTGTGTATTGTGTGACCAATGGGGCGGGGCTAGCATTAGCATAATGGTGCTAAAAGCCCAAAATAAAAAAAATATTATAACTAGTTATACATACTTCAAAAATAGTTTCCTTTGAGATGCATGAAAATATAGTATCTTGTAGAGAGAGCATGTTTTGAAGTAACGCTCTCCATTTTACCATTAGTGCTGCCGGGGTATCCGTTTTTGCACCACTGTGAAAAGAAAAATATATCTAATTTGTGCGGTTTGATTCCCCATCGAAACAAGTATTTAACTAATATATAAAAATAAAGATTCCTTTGTTTGTTCCACATGCGTTCCGGAACTAGCGGTCCGATCTTAAATAAATATTAATCATAGTGGAGGCGATATAAACGATACTCTAGATTAACATCACAAGGTGAGGTCATAATGTTAAACTACTATCGAGGTATAGTGGTAGAGGACAGACCTCACGATCGATGTGACCCATATTCAAATCTCGCTGGTCGGTACCAATGTAACCATGTCATATATAGTGACCAAAGGCTCAATGCCTGTGATATAAGGACTAACTTAGTTCAGGCGTTTAATAAAAAAAACTAGCTTACTAACCTACTAGCTAAGTTCCTAGCAATTTTAGTAAGCAACAGATAAACCTGTTGTTTATCGAATCGCATCTCTTTCACCTCGTGCATTGTGACTTCGGCGCCATGATTGTTTAAAACACAACATGCTTTATGTATAGCCAATAACGCCGCGATACGAACATCCACGTCCTCCTGGACCAATGTGTCGTCACTGCAAATTTATAATCAAATAAAAAAAAAAGAAACGTTTGAGTAACTTATTAAGTATGTTCTAAGTTGTTAGAAAGAGTGGTAAGCACACCGATGACGGTTATTAGCCAAGGCTGCCGTCCTAGGGGCGTATTTCCGAATGCTTCTTCGTGTCAATACTTGTATGGTGTTGGGTTAAAAAAGCTTTCGGGCAAGCAAAACTCCGCCTGATGTATAGCTACAGAGCAGTCCATGAAAGGAAAGAATTGCTACTACAGACAAATTTCTACAGGCAGCAGACGCCTCCGCTATGCCGGCCTGAGACGAATGCGCGCGCACCATCCAGGTTGACTGACGAACTTAATGCCGTAAGACATTTTTTTGTAATTATTGTAGCTCGGCATATGACAACACTCCGCCTGATCTAAAGGTAGAGTGTAGTCCATTATCTGCCAGTTAACTTTTGGCAGACGTGAAAAGTGATTACAGTGCAGAAACAAAAATAAATAAATAAAAAAACTCGACTTACGTCACTGTAGGTATAGTATGAATCAATTCTTCAGCAATCTCTAAACTATCACGTTTGTTATAAGCCATCAAACATAGTTCAACTAAACGCAAATGTACACATAATGACATCTTGAAATCATCGCCAGCTTTACACGCCTGAAACAAATGTAACATCTCGGATATATTTCGGAAAGCGATTTGTAACACTCGTCCACGAGAGGAGTGTGCACTGTCTATCTGAATGGTGCACCTTCGTCTCCACAGGCCGGCATAGCGGAAGCGACTGCTGCCTGTAGAAATTAATTTGTAACAGCAGTTATTTCCATTCATGGACCGCATTTTAACTTTACATCAAGCGGAGTGTAGTCATATGCCGAGCTACAATTCAAAAAAAAGTTAGTTCTGAAATGCATGATGGACAAACAAACATTTATTTTTATATATTAGAAGATGTCACTTACCATTAACACATAAGAAAGATCATCAGTGCTAATATGTTCAAGATATGTCACAATAGATTCCTGCACATGAACACTTCCAGGTGAGAATTGCTCACACCTCTTCAAATACGGTACCATATACTTCTGTATATCTGACACAAATGTTTCCACAGTAGTCTGGAAGAAAAAAAAACATAAAAATTCACTAAATAAATATGTGAACATCGTGGAGGGCTATTGATTGTCACAGTATATTGTTTTTAAATAAAAATACTTTATAATATTCACAAGTTGTACAAGCAGCCATAGTGTAGCCTATTTTTCACTCCTCAAGCCTATGTTTTTATATTTATCGGCCTGATATTAAACTAGAGAGCGATCCACGAACGAAGGCGACTGTTATTAGAGAAGTGGAACCACAGACAGCAGTCGTGTCCCTTATATCGGCTTTGCAAGGTACCTCCTCCCACTGCGTTCGAAGGATCCCAAGTTGTAGGAAGGAGAAAAGACATGGCGGAGAAGGTCGTAATAAAACCCATAAATATATATTTTTATTATTAGGCCTTTATCGCCATTGTGCTAATGCCAACACCATTCACACACACACACTACACTTATTTACACAATACACATTATACACAATAAACACTATTCTCACTTTTAAAAATAGATTTTTACAAAGAATTTTTTTTAACTTTTCTTTCCACAAATTGTGATTAATTAGTAAAATTATAATTTTAACCACTCACCCTAGCCATCATGAGTTTACAGACATCAAGTACGGTCATTTCATCAAGATCCTGCAGTGACACGTCAGTGCAATATACATTATATACTAATGTATCTAAAGTCTCCAAATTAAACATCAGCTTCTTATTAACGATCTGTAAAGAAATAAATTAAAACAACTGTTGAAGGTTATTAGAAAAGCCTTTAATGTAGGCATAGTTTAGAGCGGCTGTGGTCTAGCGGTAAGAAGAATGGACTCACGATCGATGAGCCCCGTATTCAAACCTCGCTAAATTCTAATTAATGTAACTTGTTTTCAAATTTCGTAAAAAACCCAAACAATAAGTCGGTTCCTAATTCTACTTAAGTCTCGCTCCTCCAAATCAATGCGCAAGGCGAAAGCAAGACGTGTAAGGAGAAAGGATAAGAACCGTGCGACGATGCCATTAGTATGGTCTCGACACTAACCCGTAGGTAGTTTAATTTCTATTTTCTTTAGGTTCAGAAAGAAGAGTGTTTTTTAAACAAAATCTTCAAGGCCACGCAGTAGCGTCGTACGAAAACAAAGTAAAAAGAAGTTACCTCTCGTTCTTCCCCCAACTTAGCCAAAGTCATGGCATGAGACACCAAACCACTGTACATTTCAATTTCCCTCGTCCGTTTCTCATACCACTGTGTTATTGTTTCATTATTAGCAGGTTTTTGTTCACGTATAGAAACATCTGCCGACCATTCTGAACTCCATATAGATCTGGAATAAAAGATAACCTTACTATAATATTATACTGTATGTTATGAGATATAACGAGAGGAGTGTACACTCTCAACCTGGTAGGTGCATATTTGTCTCAAGATGGAATAGCGGAGGTGACCGTTAGCCGTTGAAATTTATCTATGATGGCAGTTGTTTTCGCTCAAGGACCGCAATCTAGATTAAGATCAGATGGAGTGTTGGCATATGCCTGATGTTAGCATAGTGTGGTCCATGAACGAATATAACTGCTATCACAAAGAATCTGCAGGCAGCAGTCGCCTCCGATATGCCGGCTCGAGGGGACGATTGTACACCATCCGGGTTGACAACACATACTCCCTTTGTTATAACTAGCCACTTCCAAGGTGATTCCGAAACTAGATCACTTCGTAAAAGTGGTGGTGCTACCCCAGGACGGTAGACTGGTCGAATAACCATAATTTTTTTGTTTGTAATGTTTAGCTATAATTTTTTTTAACCTGAAAATATTTTTCCTACACCAATCATGTTCATGGAACTCTAATTCTGGAGTCGGAGGTCTCTCTTGCGCTTCATCCACCTTCCTCGGTAATAGATGTTTATAATCTAACGGGTTTATTGTCTCTGGTATTTGGTCTAGAATCTCCAATTGAGTGTTAATGCTCTTAAAATATGACCATAGACAAGTGAGCGCTGCTATTCTACCCTCACGTGCCAGTTGTATCGCACTGTGAGATAATTTATTTGACCTTAGTCTGTCATATTCCTCTTTGACGTAAGTTGATTTCTCAGCCTTTATTATTGCCTGAAAATTTTGTTATTATTTTTAAATGGTTCGAGGTAAAAAGAAATCTTAAACAATAGACGATAACGACGTTAGGGGAATCCCCTTAAAATTTTTTGGACAACTGTCGATTGGGTTTAGACTTTAGCCACTGTACATTGAGTTGTTGCGTCCCTAGTAAGCGAGACACAAGAACCGCCATCTTTATTTAAATAGTACACTGATAAAAGAGACATACCTCATATAATTTAAGTCGTTCCTTATAAAATAACATAACAAATCGACATCTTAACATTTCACTTGAATAGGCGTTCAAATCGGTCAAACTTATATCTTCCGGATCAAATATTTGCTCATCTAATACACGACCCGTGTTTATTTCTAGAAAACAAATATAAACAATGAATATATTATCTCTTACTTCAGTTTATGGTCTAGCGCTAGAAGACGCGAACTCATGATCTATAAGTCCAGTATTAAAACCGCGCTAAATTCTAACAAGTACCAATGTAAATATGTACTTTGAATGCTCAGGACCTATGGTATAATTTAAGCAATAATTAAAGACTGGCAGGCAGACTGATGTTGGTTATTAGCACAGTCTGTCGTTCTGAAGTAGTGCCATAAAAAAACTATGGTTACCTCTCATAATTTCTTCATTAGTAAGTTTCAGACCAAAGACAACAAGCTCAGCTGCAGCGGCTGAAGTCTCAGGCAATCTATCCACACACTGATGAACCGCCCATGTTTTTTGAGATACTTTACTCTGAAATCAATATAAAATTATCATTAATTGTACTTATTGCTCTTAAACGATCGAACCAATATCTGCTTATACTAGGATGCTATTTAATTTTGTAAATATATATTTATAAAAAAGATATAGTATGTATTGTGTATATTGTGTAAATAAGTATAGTGTGTATTGTGTGACCAATGTGGTTGGCATTAGCAAAATGGTGCTAAAAGCCCAAAAAAGAAAAGAATGATTGTAGAATTATTCAAAAATTATGATGAAAAAAAAAAGGAATAAGCGCTAGAATTCTAGTTAATCATTTACAGACAAATTACCATACAAAACCACTATCAGTCTGTCTACCACTCTTTATATATATTTTATTGTAGCTTGGCATATGACAGCACCCTGCCTGATGTAGAGCTCCATGAAAGGAAATAACTGCTACTACATACAAATCTCTACGGGCAGCAGTCGCCACCGCTATGTCGGTCTGAGGAGACGAGCATGCACCATCTAGATTGACAGTGCACACTCCTCTCCCCATACCTGGCTACTTTCAAACAATTCCCGAAACGCGACAAGGTCACTTCACAGGTGTTACATTCGAAAGTGGCGGTACTGCCCTAGGACGACAGACTGAGCTAATAACCATCATCAGTCTGCCTATCACTCTTTAATAGTGCCTACAGGCACTGAGCGACCAAAGTACATATAACAAAGTTACATTGGTACAGGTCAGAATTAGCGAGGTTCGAACATGGGTCTCATCGATCGTGAGTTCACGAGTCTAACCGCTAGACCGCCGTTGCTTCAAATATTGTATTATTAATAATAATAATAATATTTACCAAATATTGTTTAATAGCTTCAGTTGATACATGCGTCTTCCTCCATTGCTGTTGATAAACCAAATCCTTATCCAGACGATACTCCTCGGCCAAACGCAGGGCATCATTGTATTTACCAGCTGAAATCTGAAATAAATAACATTATGCTATGGCTCCACCTGCATCAGCGTTAATGTTAAAGGTTTCGTCCAACTGCGCGATAATTAGCGCATTAATGACTAAGCTAAAGGTTTGCTCGAGTTAGCGTTTAACTCTTGGCAGCATTATACAGGGTGTATCGGGCAACGTGTAAAAAATTTCAAGAGATGACTCAGTAAGTGATTCTGAGCAGAAATTCATTAAAATTAAATTCTTTTTTTTTATCCAAATGTCCACCTTTTCCTTGTATAAACATACATAATTTACTACACGAACCCGTAATCGTTGTGTCGTCGGGCGGTGCATCAAACAAATGACCTTGCCTTGATCAACGCCGACAACTTTTGCTGCCTCGCCTTTGAACTCGCGCCGACAAGCCGTGTGCCGGCCCACCTGCAACGGTGGTCCACGTCGGCCGGTCCATTTATAGACCTTTTGTTTTTGTGATAATACCATACACAAGAACTTTTATTTAGTAAATTTATTTTTTGAGGGGTGTTCATTCCTCACTTAATATTTACCTTAATTTTTTACACGTTGCCTGATACACCCTGTATATTGCGCTAATTAACGCGTCTTATTACGGAGGGTGTTTATATTTATAGTTTTAATGAATTCGCGAAAAACTTATTTTTTTTAATTCGTATAAAGACGCCATTTTGTTTCGCGACTCGCACTTACTTCATTAGTGTTATGTACAAAAAAAGCAATCGGATTTATTCAAATTTTTTTTGCACCACCATACTTATTTGAAGTTATTTGACATGTGTCTAGTGAAGTTAGTTGCAAGTCCACTCCTATTGGCTTGCATAGTATATTATTTTAAGTCTAGTAAATTCGAGAATTACCCCCTGGATCTTTTCTTTGATTTTTTTTTTGTAGCTCGGCATGCGACAACACTCCGCCTGATGTAAAGCTAGAGTGCGGTCAATGAACGGAAACAACTGCTACTACAGAGAACTTGTGTGTGTGTATAATAGAGTTCTGGTGAAAACTCACCTTCCTGGACAACAAATCTATAGGAGTAGTACTCTTAATGCCTAGAAGTCTATATACTCTAGATACAACAGTGATCTTCTTCGGTTTTGGTTGAAATGTTTCCAAATCAGTTAGAGCGTATAGTACTGTCTTGATCATCTCCTTGCTAGCTGATAGTAATGTGTCGTCTTCTGTTTCTTCTATTTTCACTACTTCCATCTGTAATTTTTACATGTTGCTGCATCACTAGAGCAGGGGTCGGCAAGTAATTTTGGGTGGGGCCCGGATACTTAAGAAAATTTTCAAGAGAGTTCAAAAGTACATGTTTTTTTTTATTGTAGCTCAGCATGTGACAACACTCCGCCTGATGTAAAGCTAGAGTGCGGTCCATGAATGGAAACAACTGCTACTGCAGATAAATCTCTACAGGCAGCAGTCGCCTCCACTATGCCGGCTTGAGGAGACGAGCATGTACCATCTAGATTGACAGTGCATACTCCTCGCGTTATACCTGGCTACTTTTACCCCCTTCGGATCCGGAATGCGGTCCACCAGTTGCCGACCACTGAGCTACTGCATGGTCAATTAGTGTAGACAACAGCTACCACAGAAATATATCTGCAGGTAGCAGTCACATCCGCTATGCCGACTTGAAGATATGAACGTGTACAGCCGGCAGCTTTCAACCTAACCCAATTTTGTTAATAATAAATACAATTTATAAATTATTACTCCGACTGGGAATCAAATTAGGGACCTCTGCTTAACAGACTGGAGCGCTAACCACAGTAGGCGTCTATCAGGCTATATTATAACAAGTTTCACTTACACTCTCATCACTGCGTGATTTCTTAGCGGGCAATATTTGTGTTTCACACTCTAACGCCATGAATGAACCATCATGCGAACTTGTTATCTATAAATACAAAAAAATAATATTAATGGAATAAATTAAACCCCCAATAAAATACTTTTAAATCAATACAATGTACAAATATATATCGAAATTTAATATTTATTTATTTTAAATATCATTAGCTTAATAATAATTTTAAAATGCTGATATTAATTTTAAAAAAGAAAATAAAAATAATTACATACAAGAGAATAATATATCAAATGATATATAAATAATGTGTATATAAAATATGATAAATTATCAATACTGGTATTGAAATAATGTTAAGACAGGACCGACATTACCAAAAAAAAAATCAATACCTGTGGCACACCCTGCATGAACTCTGGATTTTTACCTAAAATATTAACCATCTCATCCACATCGCAAACAGACACCGAGCCGCTAAAACGCGACACAATTATTTCCTGAAAGTAAAATACGATGTAAAAAACAAACACCTACACATTAATTTTCTTTAGTTGGTCCTTTTATACAGGGTGTATCAGGCAACGTGTAAACAAATTAAGGTAAATATTAAGTGAGGGATTCAAAATCCTCTAAAAATAAATTTACAAAATAAAAATTCTCGTGTATGGTATTATCACAAAAACAAAAGGTCTGTAAATGGACCGGCCGACGTGGACCGCTGTTGCAGGTGAGCCGGCAGATGGCTTGTCGGCGTTGCTCAAAGCCAAGGTCATTTGTTTGATGCGCCGCCCGACGACACAACGATTACGCGTTCGTGTAGTAAATTATGTATGTTTCTACAAGGAAAAGGTTGCCATTTGGATAAAAAAAAAAGTATTTATTTTTTAAATTAATTTCTGCTCAGAATCACTTACTGAGTCATCTCTTGAAATTTTTTACACGTTGCCCGATACACCCTGTATAAACAAACATAACATATGTAAGAACTAAAAAAAGCTTTATTCAAAATTAAGATTAAAAACTTTTTCTTCAATTTTCCAGCTTGGGACGTGACCACACTTCACTTGACATTAAACTGGTGCAATTGCTACCTCGACAGGGAGGCCTTCGCTATGCCTACTATCAATCGACACGGCACAGTCCTCTAGTTAGAATTTAGTTAAAAATAAGTCGTACCTGTTCATTCCACCAATTAACATAGGCTGGGTAGTATAAAAGTGCATGTCTCTTAACATTGTTGACTAATGGAGTGTCTAAGTCATGTTGCGGTTGACTAAGGAGAGGATATCGCGCTTGTAGTCGCAGCGAGGGTAGTTGCCAAACACTGATGTCACCCGTACAATGAATACAGGCTAACTTTGTACCCTCCGGTGATATTACCGCACTTATTATGAATGACTGTAAACAATTAGTTTTAGTTTATCACTCGCACTATGTCGTCCCTATAATTAATTGTATAAATGAGGGGGGTCGAGTTTGTTTTGAAAGGGGGTAGCAGTTTTTTAAAAGTTTTTTTTAAATTTAAATTTTTGGATTTTTCGTGGGCCCGATATAAAAATGGTTGAGAATCAATGGTATAAGGCGTTACTTTGCTAAAGATTTTTTTTTAAATTGCAGCACGGCATATGACAACACTCCGTCTGATGTAAAGCTGGAGTGCCGTCCATGAACGGAAACAATTGCTACTAGAAATTTCTACAGACAGCAGTGGCCTCCGCTATGCCGGCTTACAGAGAAGAATGTGCACCATCCAGATTGACAGTGCACACTCCTTTCTTTACCTGGGTACTTCCAATCTATTCCTGAAACACGACAAAGTCACTTCACAGGTGTTACATTCAAAAGTGGTGGTACTACCCCAGGATGGCAGACCAATATATGTATAATTACAATTTTATTGTGAATACTTACCAAATTCTTAGATAACAAAGGAAAATACATTCTTAATCTATCCTTAGCGACATCCGCTTCCAAATTATCAGAGACAACACTCAGTTTATAGAATGGCTCGTCGTTTAAGATACGCCATGCTGTAATACCAGCATATAATGATGATTCTAGATTCTGAAAGAAAATTAAAAAAAAAAATCGGTGAGCTCAGGTCTCATGATCTGACCACACTACAATACACACTAGCCAGCTACACTTTGCAGCTATATCAACCCACGCGCAAAACAGAGGACATGAATTTGATTCCCGCTGCCAGCATTTTTTCTGTTCAATTTTACTTATAATTTACTGCATTGGAATATGCCAAAAATTACAAATAATAATAGGTAGATTGTAGATTCCTCATGGGCTCCTCTGCAACTGAGCAGCTATGGTCTGCTTAACTCCAGCCACCCATAATAATAAAATGTAACCAACCTTGATTCCAGTTTTAGGTACTCCGGCAACGTAAAGTAATGAATTCATAGCACTATAAGCGACAGCACCAACACCTCCATTAAAATTGAAGCTGTGATGAAGTTTGAAGCCATCTGTTTGTGATATGAGAAAGCCACGGAGTTTGCCGTCATATGTAATTATTAAGACTTCCCAATTCCTAAAGAAAAATATATCAATTTACTTAAATTAATCTTTCAAGCCAAAAGAATGTTATTAACTATAATAGTAATAATAAATACATTAGTAACTCAATAATTTTGAAGTTTATAAGAGGGCGGAAACCGCACTGGCGAGCCAATATAGTTTCCGGGAACGTTGGGTCTGGCGCGCCGCTGTAGTGCGCTTTCTGTCGTATGTCATAGAAACGAAATTAGACAGGCCGCGCCTCTACAGTGCAGTTTCGGCCTAAAAGAGATTGTACGCGATTCAGTTGTAATTATTTCATCTTACCATTTAATATCTTTAACTCTCAGGGGCATGAAAATAATTTCAGCAACAGCGTGAGTTGTATCCGTACATTCCATTCCACCGGGACGAGAACATTCCTGTAACAAAAAAGTATTAGAAAAAGAACATTGCAAATAACCCACTAATAATTAAAAAAAAACCACTCAGACATCCAATCAACTAATCCTCAATATACCTATAATTTCAACTCAACATGTGACCTATTGTCTAAAATTGAGTTGTGAGAGATACTGCCTATAGGGGTAAATATGTTCTGTGGCCTCCGCTACGCCAGCTAGGAAGGCAAATGTGCTTGACAGAGCATGCTCCTCAAGTTACAGTTTACATCAGGCAACTTACAAAGTAATCCCGAGGACAACACTACGCAACTGAAGCTAAGCAATTATGACTTTCTAAAGATGAAACTGAACAACTATAGCTTAATGTAACACTTACAATAGGAATATTGAAGAGATTAGACGCTGCAAGATCAAAGAAGCTAACAACCCCATTGCCATAAGCGAGCGCAAGGAAAGAACAGTCAGGACTCCATACAAGTTTGCGCCATTGTGAATAGCCGTCTCGGGATACTGTAAAATTAAATTTGCTACTTCGAATAACGAGAAAGCCTGTGCTTGTGTCAGTACCATCAATATTGAGGAATAGTAGATTATGAGACTCGAATTATTCTCAAAACTGTATTTCTTCGAGTGTTAATGTGTAAAAGGTCAAAAAAAAAATTGTATTTGTTAAATTTTTATTTCCTCCATTGTTTTGCATCGAGTGAATGTCACAGAATACACATTACACAATGCATATATTTACCTTGACAGTGGCAAATTGTTACAATGCCATAAAAAAAAAACTATAAAAATAATAATTTTATGTTTTTTTATTATATAGTTAGGCTGTTGTGTGGTGCATTGAAACTAACCGGTAGTTCGAGCAGCAATGGTAGCATAGTCCGAGCGTTTAGTTCTGATCTCTATAATATTGTCAGTAAGCACTGCTATAACTTTCCCCTGGTCACCGAGCGCTATCTGCCATTTTTCTTGAGACTCTTTGAACCTACAATATATTTAAAAATAGTTGAATATATATTTAAACAGCAACAATAATTCTTAAAAAAAAAGATTTTATTTTACTTAATAAAAACAAAATAAATAATACACATAATATTAGTTAACAGCTCATAATAGAAATAAAAAATATGGCATGACTTTTTGATGCAGTAGCCTGGCCTATGACAATACTCCGCCTGGTATTAAGCTAAAGTCCATGAACAGAAACAACTGCTACAAGAAAAGTAAAGTTAAATCATTTTTCTCATGAAGAAATACATTATTCAAGACTGACACCTATCTACGGATGCTTTTAGTGGGCAAATTCATTCAATGGTATATAGATAAAATGGTAATTATATGTACTTACGCAGCTACATTGTCAATTAAGCTCTTTTTAGCACCAAAAAACTTGAGCCATCTCCATAAACCAGATATATTTTCAGGTAGTAACCCATCGGGTTTTTGCTGAAAGTTCAAATAAGCGTGCACATTTAGATCATCGTTATATCATTCATTGTTTTATAAAACAGATTTATACCGTATATTCAGGTTCAGGCTTCCATTCAGAAAAAACATACAATTCATGCAGTATTGATTTTTTGTCTTCCATTGTGCACTGTATTATTGTAGCGATTTAACCACATATACTTTAATATAAAGGTTCACATGCTTATAAAGCTGAGTCTATATATTTACAATTTCCAATAAGAATTTTATCACTTATGCCTCAAATACAAGAAAACTGATCCTATTTTCCACCCGTATGGTTTTGACAGACCGCAGTAGAATGAAAAAATATTTGATTAACCGATGAATTTCAATAGACACCCGTAATATGTGAAGTGGTAATATTTACAGTCACAAAATTTAAAAGTATTAAATAATTTAGTCAAAACTGCTTATTTTGAACGTATACCATTAAATTCAAGATTTGGCAAATTAATATTCTAATATTGTGTATTTACTTATACTGTACTTTTTTTTTGATTTAGGGTATTCATCTTTTATGCTTTTAAATATCGTGTGTCAAAGGCATGATCATTAACTGATTTATTTCAAAACATAGTGTTGAAATGTCAGAAATGTCTAAAATAGTTTGTATGAGGTTAGGTTAGCGGATTTTTGTCGTATTATGAATATTGTTACTGTTAGGAGTATTCTTTTACTATAAAATAGCACAACAGCATGCCAAGCATTTAGAGAATAAGCAAGCAGAGTAGATTAAGAGAAAAGTTTCGAGTTTAATATTGTTCAAAATGAGTTTTCTCAGCAACATTTATTCCAAGGTATACTTTATGTTATTTCTTTTAAACTTTTAAAATTGTATCTAACTTGTGACTTACATTTTAGAGTCTGCAAGAAAATGAGAGACAAATGCAGATATGGCAAAATCATTTATACGAATTAAAATCTCTTGATTTTAATGTATTCTCCGAGAAACTTAAAGTTCCTGCATTGATACCAATTGGAAGTAGAATATTTTTTAAAGGAAACCTGATACATACAAATGAAGTAACTGCAGCACTCGGTGCTGATTATTTTGCTAAATGTTCACTCAAACAAGCCGAAATTTTAAGACAGCATAGAATTTCAGGTAAAATATCTTAACTGTAAGACTTTAAACATATAATTTTAATAACCTTTTGGTTGCGATTTTATCTGGAGACCTTAGAAATTCTAGCAAATAATTATTGTGTTAAATCAGACACAGTTAAAGCTTCAATTTGGTACCACTTTCATCTTAAGCAACACTCAATTTTAATACAAGCCTAAATGTAACTAACCTATTCGCAGTAGGGTTACGGGTAGAAGGATTCTGACAATTAGTTTAGTCTTAGTTTAAAATTAGTAGACTGAGAACCATTTGAACTCTAACCGGGACTGATTTAACCCAATAATTATCCACTGGAAGTATCTCAAAGTTTTAAGGTCTGTCCTCTAATAGATGCTAACCTTTTTTAACTACAAAAAATTAAAAATAATTATATCAGTTGCAGAAACAAATTTTAATACATTACAAAAAGAAAATGAATACCTCAGAGCTCAACTTCAATTTAATAACCGTCAGGAAGAGGGTCAGGAAATTATTGAACCATACACAGAAGACGAAGACAAAGCTTGGAGGGATAAACATCGAGAAAATGTTAGGAAATATAAACAAAATAATAAAAACAAGGAAGTTCCAGAGAGTGTATGTGATGAGGAATTATGGAATAGACTAGAAGAATTAGAATTAAAAGAGGAATTGGAGAAGGAATACACCAAATTTAACGATGAAACTATAAATAAAACTGATAATAACATAGAACATGTTGAAGGAACAGAATCAAAAGTAAAACTGGACAATAATTCTAAAGAAACAGAAACTAGCTATGTGAATGAAATATTAAGTAAAGCTATAGATAAACAAAATGAATTAGAAATTAAATTATCAGAGTTAAAGAATCGTAAACGAGAGAGCAGTAAAACTGAAACTGATTTATTATCACGACTCGATGAGTTAGAGGCACTAGATGACCTCGAAGATGAAATAGATAGGTAAGAAAATTATATTTTTATTAATAAGCTAACATGCGAGTTGATTTCAAATTTTATTCCAGTTTAAGTGGCAATCCAGTCAATTATGATTGGCACCAACACCAATAATTATTAAACTACGCTATTAATTGGAAAATACTATTAGGCTGTGTTTATATGCTACTTTTACCTATTGATTTACTTGCTTGATTTATTGTGCGAAAGTGGATGACAGTGTCGGAGAGGGCGCCCTAGGAAGACTTTTCTCAGTCAGATTGGTCAACTGCTGAGAAAGGGTCAGATGAGGAGCACCCTCAACCGACATGCATGCATGAGGGGAGTAATGGATGTGGTCGAAGCGAAAGTGATATGTAGAGAGAGGAGTCACTGGCGCTTCCTAGTTTCTGCCTACCCCAGTGGGTACAAAGTTTGAGCTGAGTAGTAGATTTACTAGCAAATGTATATTTTTTGTTTTAGATTAGATGATATACTGTATGAAGAAAATGATTTGCCAAAAGTTTCGGATAAGAAACCAAAATCTAGAATACATTTTCAAGAAGATGAAGACGAGAGTGAAACAATAGAACTTACATTCAGTCATAGTGGTGTAACTCCTGAATGTAAGCCTTATGATCCTGAAAAAGGTATCCAAAAGCCAAGTGATATTTATGAAGCTTTTTCTGTAAACAAAAAACCTATGAAAATTGAATCAATATTATCAAAGACTAGTAAATATCCTATTACTGAAACAAATTCTGTAGATATTACTGTAACTGAGGCTTCGGAAAGGATTGATAATACAGAAATTATTTTAAAAGATGTTGTGGAAAATAGAAGTATTAAAGTAGAGGAAAGTAAAAGACCAATGAGTTTATTTAAGAAGAAAAGAATGCAGCAGAAATAAATTGTTTTGTAACTGGATAATGGTCTTTAATTAAATTCGATTTCACTATGTTAGTCTTCCTTTTATTAAATAGACTAGATTTCATATTTGATTCTCCCTTTGTGATTTATAGAAATAAACGAGTACGCAAGTGACACAATATGTTTGATTCCTAAGCCACGATTTCAAAAAATTTAATTGTCATATTAATCTTTTGAGGTTATGTTGTGATTTCGCTTAGAATTTGCTGGATTTTCTTAATCATCAGACATTAAGTAGATTTATAATCGCTGATATTGACTAAAAATGTTGTCTCGTAACTGGAGGACACTCTGTCGGCGCTATTCTCAAGCGGTTACTTTCAGAACGACAGAAAATGCGCCTGTAAGTAGTTACCACAAGTATTCTGTAATATCCTACATTAGTTACTAATAATTCTTTGCGAATTTCAGTCACAACATAATGAAAAACAAGTAGGCTTATATTACACATTAGATGACAATCTATGTAAACAACTGTTCTTACATGGCGGTCTACCAAGAAGCTTCCTTAAACAGACGAAGACATTCACTGAAACCGCTATAATGGTCCGAAAACCAGCATTAGACGTTATAGACTGTATTAAAGCGAGCGATATGAATAAACCCGCAATAAGATATGTTTTGTGTATCCTTTTTAATTAATTAATATAAAATTTATTAGTCAACTCAGCTCTAACATCTGTGAAGTGGTCTAGTCGCGTTTCTGGATCAGCTTGGATGTAGCCGGGTTTCTTAAGTAAAGAGGCGACTGATGTCTGTAGACATTTCTCTGTGGTAACAGATATAGACCATACTCTAGCTTATGTTCAGGCATAGTGCACTTATATGTTAAAAAATAAAACCACAACAAATCATTCTTGAAATAATTATTATTTGTAATCTATTTCTATTCCTTAAGTAAACATACAGATGGAGAAAAAGGCACAGGGAAGTCTTTAACAATGGCGCATTTACTTCATTATGCACATATGGAAGGATTCCTTATTGTACATGTTCCTTGGGGTAAGTTGAAGGAATGTTACAATATTATTAGAACCATTTTAATGTCTTTCTAATGAGCTAAAGCTTCCCCCTTCTCAACGGATCCTTTCTGAAGCCAAATGTAGTTGATGCTATATATAAAAGAGCCCAAGCACACCTATTTATGATAAAATTTCATATTGTAGATGATTGCATTTAGCCTGCTGGTACAATAAACTGCATTGATGAGAAAGGGCCGCACTGGAGGCACTTCTCAACCCATTGTCACACCATGAATGTGCTTATAGCCCAGAATAGTGAAAGATAAAAAAGAATCCGCTGATGAAGACGATGATGATGATTTTTGTGATATTATTAATATTCCTTTTACAGTATCAGAATGGCTTCGTAGAGTAACACGTTACAAGGAGATGTCAAACTCGGCGTCAAAGGAAGGCATGGTTGATATACCATTACAATCTGCTGCCTGGCTTGTACACTTCAAATCACAAAACCTTGAATTGCTCAAGAATGGAGATGTAAGTTCAAAATAAATTGTTACTTACAATGCCAGCATAGCAGACATGGCTTCCATTTGCAGATTCCCTTCGCTGATAGCAGTCACCTCTGTTAACGTGAGGCGAAGTGCCTTATAAATATAAACGGCTTTTATATTTCTTTAACTTTAATGTAGAAATAACAATCCTATTTTCACAGTTAAAAACATCTGAGGAGTACATATGGAGCAAGAGAGAGACAACACCATTAGGCTCGCCATTATTAGAACTAATCGATCATGGAATAAACAGAGTTAAATATGCATCAGATGTTATTGATGTACTTATTAATGAAATAAAACTATTTTCTAATAATAAACAGTAAGTTAATCAGTGTTGTATGGCTTACAGTGTGGCTGTTGGTTAATAGTAGACTGACATGACGCGAGTATACTCCGTCTCTTGAGTGTACTCCTTGTTACACAGGCTAGCTGACTCAAAAACATGACTGGGGCACTAATAACCATCATTACTCTGCCTACCATTTGATATACATTGAATTGTATGTCAAATGCAATTTGGAAAGAACTTGTTGCCTGACAGTGTAGAAAATATAATTTTATTAAGTAAATGTAATTATAGTCATGACTTAATTGTGAATTTGTGGTCTATTTGAAATAAAGATTTTGAATTTAGTCCTTATTGTGACGATAAAAGAGCGGCCGTGTTTTTACCTCGCTAAATTCTGACCTGTAACTGGGTTATATGTACTCTCAGTGCCTGTAATACAAGCGCTAAGCTTAGTGCAACAAAAAAAAAAAAAGAAAAAAAAACGTCTTATAATTTTGTCATTGGTTTTAATTTCCAGAGTGAAAACATTTGTAGCAATAGACGGGTTTAATTGCTTCTTCTATCCATTAACCCGTTTAAAGACTACAACTAAAAGAAAAGTTGGGCCACATGAGGTCACACTGACCAAGTCCTTTTTAGACATTACTAAAAATGATTGGGTATGTACTATCTTAGAATTTTTATGATTATAAAGTAGTGTATAGAGAACTTAATTTACTGTTTTTTTTTTTTCAGACAAATGGTGTTATAGTATTAACTACAGATGAATTAGCAGTACCTGAAGACCATCATGAATCATTTTATCCGAGATATCTGCTCACTAAAAAGGTTACATTATTTATTGAAGAATATAATAATAAAACTTAATTTTCCTTCCAAATAGTACAATTTCCCAAAAATACAATTTCTGATTGATTTCTCTGCATATACGTTTTATAAAAACTGCGAGTTCAGTGGCTGTATCGGACTTATACCAGTGTGAGATAGTATTTAACACATTTCCTATTACAGGGTTTTGAACATTTGGATCCATTTGTCCCAATAGAAGTACAAAATTACAGTGAGAAAGAATTCTTCTCATGTTCGTCATATTATCGAGACAGGCTTTGGTTGAGGGGACCTGCTGAACTGGAAACAGAGTTAAAGTTTACTAGTGCTTATAATCCCTTTAGGTTTATGGAAGTTTGTGCGCCATTATAAATAAATTAGATTAGATAAATACAAATATTGTTCATAGCTTCTAAGTTCTTTTATTTTAACTGTTGTGTTTTTTAATCATTGACTGATTAATCGATCAAGTAGTAATATAAACAATAAACTGATTGAAGTTAATTTATTTCGCATAATCTACATATTTTCACTTAAAAATAAATTGCTCAGACATCGTAACCGACAATATGGCGTTTTCCGATGCATTCACCAACAAAGAACCAGAAGAGGACTTCCATGCCGACAAGAGTGTTCAGAGTGGCTTGCTTGATGGTTTGCTGTTTCCAAGCACCAGTCTTGGCACTTGAGATGAGTTTGCTTAGCCCAGCTCTGATTTGAGGAATTTCACTCAATTTTGGTGGGGCGAGTTCTACTTTAGCATATCTCATGATAATAGCGAGCTGTGGTTTGGCCTGGGCGATCGCATCTGAAAGAATAATAACAATTTTATTAATCGATTAGTTTTAAATGAAAATTACTGAATTACAAAGTTTTTTAGTGGAGGTAGGTTGAACTGTAAACAATATCGTAATATCGATTCACCTATAAATTAAAATGAAAAGCAACACTATATAAATAACACGTATAAAAGTTTTATTAAATAAAACAGAAATCACCCCCCAATTTACATTACCTGGTCAAAACATTACATAACGTGTCGAGGTTAGGGAATATTATTAGAGAGAAATACCACAATCACTTACTGTTAACTATCCTGGCAGCAGCCATTTCGAATTGTGTTGGGGTCAGATAATATCAAATCAAGTAGAACGAACCCCAAAATCCTCACGGAAGTTGGAACTCGGATCGAAAATCCAATGTCAAACACCCGGCCATTAAACGATGTCGCCAATTTAAAAACCTTATTAAACTTAAATATGTGAAAGCTTGGAAATTAACTCTAAAACGAGTATTTTCATTTTTAAACTACTTTATATTATGTTTTACACATTAAAACATTTTCAAGAGAAAATGTGTTAGGAATATAGTTATTTTTCTGTACCAGTAACATTTCTTGCTACGTCGCTTGTTATCTGTCAAAATCTGGCCGGTCGCGTTGGTGGCCGTCGGATTCTAATTTTCTGTTTTAATATTATTCCTAATATTTATGTGTTGATGAACTACAGTTGCATTTATTAGAAGTTAAATTGATTAAAATGCACACCCGTGGTATGTTTCACACCGTTCTTTAACTACTTAATTCATTTATCAATGTGCTTGTGTTTTGAAGAAAAATTCTATTCGAAACATCTTATTACTTGCGTGCTAACCAATTTTAAGTTATTATTTGATAGAAGAATGTTCCCAATATTGTTTACGTAGTATACCTTTATTCACATTAAAATTCGCTGTGAATTATATTTCTACAGATTATTCATTGGACACGTCAGTGTTAGCACCCGCCGGCACATTACCTATTTACTAAGTTTATTATTATATTTTAATATATAGTTTATTTCTTTTCAGTTATATTGATCCTAGGTTTAAGTTGTCTATCTTTAAGCTTTGGCAATATTTTGAATGGTGTCATAGATGTAAATAAATTGGAGAGTATTTTAGTAGAGAATTTAAAAAGTCAAGATTTAAATGCTGTATATTTCGCTGTAAAAGGGTTGAAACAACTCAATTATAAAATTCCAAATATTTGCAATGTAAGTATAATAACTAATCATAGTATTGAAGTAGGGTTGACAATATTATGTTAATAAGCGCAGTACAGTAATTATGGGTTATGAATGTGGATAAAGTAAAAGTGGTATGTAGAAATAGTATTTCTTGATTCTCTGCAGAGTGTGCACATCACAGGGACACATATTTTTTCCTGCTTATCATCTACAAATAGTCTATTAACTTGTAATTAGATTTGTTGAGTGGCATTGCGGCATTTTGAGTGTCAGACCTCTATTCATTAGGAAGCACTTGAGTTCGCTAGTTGGTGTGCACTGTGGTCAGCTGGTTGCCCAGGGACACATACGTAACAACAATAATTTAAAAACTGAGACCTATTTAATGTAGGTATATAGTTATTATATAACTGATATATTTTTTAAGGAATTAAAATCGTTAAAATATGATGAGAAGAATGTAGAACATGTGTACTATCTAACAAATGCTGCAGCTATTTCATCATGCGCCAACATTCTCACTCCAAATGTCCTACAAACTCCTAACAAGATACTAGAGATGAAAGAGCCGACCCTACAGGACTTGTACTACGCTGTCTATTCTTTAAAAGCACTCGGAAAAGGCTCTATTTATGATAAGGAAGATGCTTTGAAGAACTTGAAAACACTTCTGAAGAAGGATGACTCTCCATTGAAGTAAGTTTTTTTTAAATAAAAACCTCTTAAAATTCCATTGTAACTACATTTTGAAAGCTACCATGAAAGTTGAAAAGCTTTTGAAACTAATTAAAACATTATTAAATTTAATTATGCTGAAAATTTAATTTTCTACTTTGGTCGCTCAGTGTCTATACGCACTGTTAAAGACTGGTATGGAGACTGATGATGTTTATTAGCCCAGTCTGCCGTCCTGGGGTAGTACTTTCGAATATAACACCTGTGAAGTGACCTTGTCGCATTTCGGGACCAGTTTAAAGGTAGCCAGGTATAGCAGCGAGAGGAGTGTGCACTGTCATTCTAGATGGTGCATACTCGTCTCCTCGTGTCTGCATAGTGGAGGCGACTGCTGCCCGTAGAGATTTCTCTGCAGTAGCAATTGTTTCCATTCATGGACCGCACTCTAGCTTTACATCAGCCAAAACTATAACCATTACTTGTAAGGCATTTCAATTTATACATACTAAATGTAAACACACTCTGTAGTTTAGTTAGTCACCTAATCTTTAAATAGTCGTTTGGAAGTAGCAAAGTATAACGAAAGGAGAATGCACTGACACCTAAATGGTGTATATTCATCTTCTCAAGCCTGTGTAGATAGAAGTGCTGCCTGCAGACATTTCTGTGATAGCAGTTGTTTCCGTTGATGGACTGTATTTTAGCTTAACATACTTTTTGTGGTCATATGCAAAGCTACAATAAGAAAAAACTAATACTGGACGAAATTCTTTAATTTATTACTTTTCTTATTACGATTCTACAACAAAACAGGAATTTTATGAAATATAAAATTTCAGCTATGGCTACATATTCTTATTATGCGAACACATGGGTTGTGGAACATGGACAGTACAAAATGCCCCTTCAGTGTTGGCTGCAGCTGACGAGACTGATGGAAAAGTACTGAACTTTGATGGAGGTCTTCCTGTCACTTCGCTCTTGTTGTCAACTATTTTTAGGTAAGTTTTAATAATTTTAATATTACATATACCTTTATTTTTTTATTTATAATACTGAAAATAATTAAATGAGTAATGGGCAGACTGTTAACTGTTATTAGCCTAGTCTGTCGTTCTGGGGTCCAAGTCAAAAACAATATGAAATATCAAACATACATTGTTTTCAATTCGATCAAGTGACAGCTCTTTTTTTTGTAACTTGAACCTCTCGGGCAGTATTAGTACATGTTGTGTACGTGTTTGTTAAGTTGGAAGTAGCTAGTCATCAAAATCAATGCTGTTTGGTGTTCAGCAATATACACAATTATATAAAATTATAATGTTTTATTCACAGGACACATCGAGCGATGAAGAAACCCGTCCCATTAACAGAGGAACAGAGATACAAGTTTGCTGAGTATTTATTGATGCGTCGTTCTGTGACTACTGCCAAAGGTGCTCAATTGCTTTTACAAGCTGCTACTGCATTATCAGACGATGAGGTAATAATATTCGCTAATAAATAGAAAGGTAACAATCCAAACAACATTACATTCTTTTAAGAGTGGTGGGCAGACAGTGGGCGGGTGATGATGATTATTAGCCCAGTCTGCTGTCTGTGAAGTGACTGTCGCGTTTCAGGAGTAGTTCGCAAGTAACCAGGTATAGAGAGAGGAGTGTGCACTGTCAATCTGGATGGTGCACATTTGTTTCCTCAAGCCGGCATAGCGAAGGCGAATGCTGTCTTTAGAAATTTGTCTGTAGCGACAGTGGTTTCTGTTCACGGAACGACTAGTTTTACATCAGGCGGAGTGTTGTCATATGCAGAGCTACATAAAAAACTTACAGTGTAACATTGCATTACTAGCTATAATTGTAATAAATTCATAAAACAAAAAAACTATGCACTTAGTTTCTACTACTGATGTTTACTCCTGTTTGCTTGTGACGTCACACCAGTGACCCACGCTCATTGGTCGAAGGCGATTGTAGGTTACGTCAGCTACTAAGTACCCTACACACTTGTAACAACTTGTTTTTTACATTTTATTTTTTCAATTTACAGCCAACTCCGATAACTATCACAATAAAAGGCAAGAAATATGTATCAGCTGATTCTGATCAAATAGAGTTCTCTATAACAGACCTGATCGGACGTCCACTTCGAGCTTTAAAACCGACCGATGTGATCGCCCAATCGGGAACCAGGCTAAGTGATGACGTAGTAGTACTATCTAAACAACCGCTAACACAGAAAACTAAGGAGCCAGCGATTTTCGTCCTTAATTTAAATAAGATTAAATACCAATATGGTTTGTACAAGATTGCTTTGAGCGCTGGTTCTAAAACTACCAATGTTAATGTAGCTGTTCTCGGTGAGATACAAGTGTCATCGCTGGAAATAGGTGTTGGTGATATTGATGGTACGAGTACTCCAAAAACAGTTACTGTCACATATCCTAAGCAACTCACTGAGAAGGTTAAAGCTGATCATTTACAGAAGTAAGTTTAGTGTAATAAAGTGTTATGTAATTGTTAAAAATTTGAAATCTTACGATAATAAGATGCGAAACCTAATTCCTTTTATTTATTGAATTTAATATTATTAATTAACTGTAATCCGTCACCTTTGGACTTTAAACAACACTTCGCATCAGGCCCTTCATTCTTCCGCTTAAAACACTGCTTATTCTTTACTTTACATCTTTCTATCTCCAGTTCCTGTGGTGTAATTCACCGCCAAATGATTTCTTAGTGTCCTCTCAATTAGTTGTTTGAAAGAAATTGCTTTTTAGTAATAATGGCGGCCTTATGCATATAGTTTGCAAACGTCATAAGTATTAAATAATAAAATTGTAACTATAAGCCCAAGCTCTCCCTTGCATAACAAAGTTATAAGGCCTATATATTTCTCTCTCACTTACTACCTATTAACTTACACAGGTTATTCCTGAAGTTCGCGGTACGTGACAAAGCAAATAAACCAGTGAGCATTCAACAACCATTTGTGAGATTGTCTCGTGCTGATGAAGAGGTCATCTTTGTCGCTGAACAAGATAATAGCAAGACATATAAAGTTGATTTGGTTTGTACATTTGTACTCTTCTTCTTAGTTTTATATGGCATTATAACAATTTGCCAGTGTCGAAGTAAATTTTTTGCATCAAGTTAATAATATTGTGCATCATGAGTCATTCATTCATCACACTAAACAGTAAGGTGAAGTCTCAGTGAAGTCAAAAATTGCTTCAGTAAAGTAGCAGAATCTTTACTGAAACTTCCTGCAGAGTTTTGGAGGGAAAATTAAAATAAATGTTCTCTTTGAATTGTTTGCCCACACTCACGCACGTTCACGAACATTGAATGGTTAATAATCTACCATTATTGTACATTAACACTCAAAGAATACAAGTATAGGAAAATAATTCAAGACAGATAACGTAATGTCTCCAGACTTCATATCTTCTGCCTGCCTAAACACCTAATAAACTTGTTTTATTTTCGTGCACAGAATGTGAACTTGATAGGTAAACACTTCAACTACAAGGCTGGTGATTTCTCAGTGAATCTAATGCTCGGTGATGGTGCCATTTCAAATCCTATAGATTGGCAAATTGGACAAATTGACTTGAACTTTGGAAAGGATGTCAAACCAGTTGGTATGTTATTTCTTTCTTATATAATTTTTTTATTTAAATAAATGGCCCTAGTCGCGTTTTGGGATCACCTTGGAAGCGGCAAGACAATCTAGAAAATGCACATCGCGAAGGTGGTATCGGTTTTTTTTTGTAGGTTTTTCTGTAGGGTAGTCTATAATCCAGCCTAAATGTTCCTTTAACTATACACGGTGTTGTAGGCGATTGTACATATCTTAACAATTACTTGTTCATCCACAGAACCACAAAAACGTGTAACGAATGAGGCATTACCAGAAATTCGTCATCAGTTCCGTAGCGCTGAGCCTCGTCCTCCGCGTCTATTGTCAGACATATTTGCCGCCGCTGCTGCCGCTCCCTTATTGTTGTTATTAATACTGTGGGCTAGAATCGGAGTTAACTTTAGAAGATTCCCTCTCTCGTTGTCTGCACCACTCTTCCATGTTGCTCTTGGAGGTAAGCGATATAAAGTTAATTTGGTAACTAAAAAAGAGAAGGTCATTACTTGAAAATTATTTAAAATATTTTCATGAAATGTAACTCTTAATTCATTGTAATAGAGTCTATAATCATATACTTGATTGTAGATTTGGTTAAGGGTCATTGACTGAATTCATGCTTACACAAGTGTGAATCATACTTTTTATCGTCTATCAGGTCATAAGCCCTAACCAATTTTTGGTATATTTATATTGGATTATTTCCACATAACAAATATTTAACATAATTTTGTTATAGGTTGCCTCGCCCTGTATGGTATGCTATGGCTGTGTCTGTCCATGTTCGAGACAATGCGATATTTATTGCCGTTGGGATTGCTCACTTTTATCTTTGGCCATCGTCTCCTCAGAACTCTGGCGAATGAGAAAAAATAAAATATATGATAAAACATTTTATTTAGTTTTAAATATCACAAATTTTTAAACAATCTTTATTTAATTTGTGTAAGAGTAGTCTGCATTGAGGTAAATTTTCTGTTTTCGTTTTTTATACTTAAATAAACCTCTGTGTGAAAATACGTGTTTTATTGTTAGTTGTTCTCTCTACCGTTTAGCTTATAGCATCAGCACATAAAAAGAAAGTATAAGGCCAGCCATGACCAGGCAGTTTGGTTTGGTTAGTGTCTACAGATTTAAAACGGTCACTTTTGGGCAATCTAGTTTTAATATTAAATTGACGTTCGCAACATACGGAAATTGCGGAAGACCACACAGCTGCTCTGAACTGCCGGTCCTAAGATGAACAAAAAAGAAAATGAAACGAAAAAAGTTTAAAATTATTATTTATTAAACTTACACTTAGGTGCATACCTATTCTATCTTTAGTGTAAAAAAATGCCAATTAAATCTTAAGATTACATAGTTCACTTATATAAAAATAATTAAAGTAAATTATTAGATAAGGAACTGGATTGTTTATATATTTCAACTATTATCTGCTTCAGCACAGACAAAATATGTAATAATATAACATTATTGTTAATAACAAGTCTAATAAAATAATATTAAATGTCCATAGATCCATACTACATGTCCGAATTGCAGAAAAAATATTATTCATACAAGAATGAAGTCATAAATTGCAGTATAAAACCAACCAGTTCAACTGGTAAATGTCAACCTATAATATAATACTGTATTATACTAGTCCTTAATAATAATTAATCTAAAAATCAGCGTCCAAAGTAAACACATTGTCCAGTCTATTAGACATAACTCCCCATTTTTGGTATTCACCTACTTTCTTCTCAAAGAAATTAGTCTTCCCCTCTAAAGATATCATTTCCATGAAGTTGAAAGGGTTCTTTGTGTTGTAATGCTGCCGGATAAATAGTATTATTAATTTTAACATTGGTAAAAAATATCGGAAAGGATGGATGAAAGGAGATTAACAAAAAAGATTTATTGTGCGAAAGTGGATGGCAGTGTCGGAAGGGGACGCCCTATGAAGACTTTTTACGTGTTAGATTGGTCAACTGCTGAGAAAGGATCAGACGAGGAGCAACCTTAACCGACGTGCATGCATGAGGAGAGTAATGGATGTGGTCGAAGCGAAAGTAGTATGTAGAGAGAGGAGTCGCTGGCGCTCCATAGTTTCTGCCTACCCCAGTGGAACAAGGCGTGAGCTAAGTAGTAGTAGTAAAAAATATTTCTAATTAAACCTGAAATAATTACCTTTTCACCAATAAGATCAACAAGCAATCTATCAGCCACGAACTCTATATACTGGGACATTAGTTCACAATTCATGCCGAGTAGGCGGACAGGAATGGCGTCCGTGAGGAATTCCTGTTCGATGGTGACGGCATCTTTGATTATCTGCAATACTAACTCCCGGGATGGCTTTTGGACAAGATGCTTGAACATCAAGCATGCAAAGTCAGTGTGGAGACCCTGAGAAATAGTTTACAATTGAACCATTATAGATAATTATGTTACAGTTTTCTCCAATCTGCTGAAGACAAATGTAATATTTCACTGTTAAAAACTCTTTATTTTGCTATGATGTGTTGATCACAAATTCATACAGAAATAAAAGTAGTTACCTCGTCCCTAGAAATAAGTTCATTACTGAATGTAAGCCCAGGCATAAGTCCTCTTTTCTTAAGCCAAAAGATAGAAGCAAAACTTCCAGAGAAGAAGATGCCTTCAACAGCTGCAAAAGCCACAATTCTTTCGCCAAACGTAGCATCTTTGTTTGCGATCCATTGAAGAGCCCAATCGGCTTTCTTTTTAATGCAGGGAAGCGTTTCAATCGCATTGAATAAGAAGTCTCTGTAGAATTATGTATTTTTAATATACAATTATTAAATTTAAAACTAGTATATAAGCTATCTAGGTCTTAGCCCTTGAGATTTCTGTTTTTTTAATACTTTTTGGATATTAGGTGATTACACCTCTCTTGATGTTAGGCTGCATTAGGGTAGAATAAAATATCATTATCTACCATAATATATATAATTTAGTTATTGTATATTTTTTTTATAAATATTGATTTAACAGTCAATTTGTTATGAATACATTTAGCCACAGAATGTGTTATTTCAAAACAAAGTTTGTAATGATATCAAGCACTATACATATACATTAATATATACCTAAATCAAAATACCTCTAGAACATTTTTTTATTGGACCTCGTCATATGACAACACTCCTCCTGATGTAAAGCTAGAGTGCGGTCCCTGAACAGAAGCAACTGCTACTACAGACAAATCTCTACAAGCAGCAGACGCCTCCACTATGCTGACTTGAAGAGATGAGCATATACCAACCAGATTGACAGTGCACACTCCTCTCGTTACACCAGGCACTTTCAAACCATTCCCAAGGTCACTTCACAGGTGTTACATTCGAAAGTGGTATTACTACCCCAGGACGGCAGCGATGAAATACAATAATATATTACCTCTCTTCGGGATCTCTAATATAAGTATCAATGAGTAAAGAATACATCTCAGAATGTACATTCTCCATTGCAATTTGGAAACCATAGAAACAACGGGCCTCTGTAACTTGCACCTCTTGAGAGAACCGTTCTACCAAGTTCTCATTGACAATACCGTCTGATGCAGCAAAAAACGCTAGCACATACTTAATAAAGTGTTTTTCACTATCTTTTAAACTTTCCCAGTCAGCTAAATCCTAAAAATTACAATCCAAAGTAGGTAAAAAAAGAAAAGGTAAAATAGTGACGCCAAACACATAATCATTAAAAGTTGTAGAATTTGTGTGTGGAAGTAGCAAAACACGTGTTATTATAAGGATATGGCCAAATTAGAAAACATTAACCTTACCTTGGATAGATCAACTTCTTCTACAGTCCAGAAGGAAGCCTCCGCCTTTTTATACATCTTCCAGATATCAGGGTACTGTATTGGGAAGATAACGAATCTGCGGGGGTTCTCCCTGAGGAGAGGTTCCAGCTGTGGATCAAATGCAGGAGTTTTCTCCAATTTTTCAACGTCCATTGTATCTACCATATCGTCTTCTGTAGTATTTCCGTTCCGTTCCGATAATACATTCTTTACAGGGGACTGCAACATAGTTGGAATCAGTCACAGCTCGAGGACCTTGGAGAATCACGAATGTTAATATAAAAATCCTAACCTTAATATGTACGTTGTTTAATCCGTTCTGTAGGTTTTCCTTATCGTTGACGAAAGACATTTTGTAGAGTAAAGTAATATTTAAAAGCAAGTAAAGTAATTAGAACTCGCGTCTTCGTGGAGAATGCACGCGCCAATAATGAATGAATAATGCGTTCTAGGCGGGAGAAATATGTTTTTGGCGCTCAAAATATTATTGACGTTTAAATACGTTGACCCAGGAAGAGTTCATATTCAAATATTTACTAATTAAAAATACTCGATAAATATAAAATAATATTATAATACTCTTATGTGCAACAATTTCGTTTAATTTAAATATAATCTTAAAATTTGTAAAATAATTTCATTGTATTTATTGTTAAGCACACTTTACTTATTTCCTGTTTTGTTTGAATCGGAATATATTACACTTATATGTATTATAGTGACCAATAGAAAATTACGCGGCAAAGAATCAACTCCTTTGTTGTTTATAGGTTTGTTATGTCTGAGGGTTAAGTACGGATTTACATTTACGAATGCGCGGCGTAAAGTGAAAATCTCTATCAATCAGAAAATTTAGACCACCGCGCCACACGCACATTCGTCTATTCAAACATAGCGGAGGCGACTGCTGTAAGGCATTTTACTGTAGATCACCAAGTATGAGTACACTTACGTACAATGCGCTGATATTATTGTGTTTGCAGAGGGAATAAAATCAAATGAAGCGATCCTATTGATTCATAATTGCACTTTACGCCGTGATGTTGTAAATGTAAACTCATACTCGGGCATCCTGTGGCCACAAACCATATAGAGGTACTACGTCTGTGTATCTGTGGTGAAAAGCCGAAAACTTCACAGCGCGGGGCGCTTCATCATTTATATTTTTGTACATTTTGGTGGTTCTTTTGCAGGTGTTTTGACTGTAAATTTCGCAATCGTAGGCTTGTGAAGTGTACAATAATGTCTGACGATGATAATGATTACATGTGTGAGGAAGAAGAGGATTATGGCTTGGTAAATACATAAGTTATATATTGAGGAACATCACTTTAATTACTATAACCGTCTATGGTTTTGTCTTGTTTTTGTTGCAATAACTATTGCTATATATTTTAACTTGAATACTATGATAATACAACGAAATACCTATCGTTAACTTATTTTTATTTGGTAACCTAAAAATATGCTTACAGTGTACAATACCGTAAAAGAAAGTGCACTGTTTTTCGTTTTGAGTTTTAGATTCGTTTACTTCAGTATTTATTTATCACTAAATTAGGAATACTCTGAAGATAGTAACTCTGAGCCGGATGTGGATTTGGAGAACCAGTACTACAACAGCAAAGCTTTGAAGGAAGATGAACCCAAAGCGGCACTGTTGAGCTTCCAGAGGGTACTGGAGCTGGAAGGCGGTGACAAAGGAGAATGGGGTTTTAAGGCACTCAAACAAATGATCAAAATTAATTTTAAACTTGTAAGTTTGTTGTCACTTCATTTCATTATTTGTGTGTGGGAAGTTTACAGTAAACAAAAAACATTTCTGAAAAAAATTGAACCGACTTCTAAATAAAACACAAGGCACTAAAAAGTAAAAAAATAATTTTAATTGAGAGTACATACACACAATTTAATAAGCATAAACATGAATAGATGCTTATTATTTATTTACAAATTAATTGTCTGCATTTTATCTAGCATATATCTGAAGTCGGTGCAAGCATTTGAAACATGTTTTATGTATGGTAATGTACCTAGAATCAAGCAATGAGGAGTTTCATATTTGGTTGGCACCGACTTCAGATATATGCTAAATAAAATGCAGACAATTAATTTGTAAATAAATAATAAGCATCTATTCATGTTTATGCTTATTAAATTGTGTGTATGTACTCTCAATTAAAATTATTTTTTTACTTTTTAGTGCCTTGTGTTTTATTTAGAAGTCGGTTCAATTTTTTTCAGAAATGTTTTTATTTTGTAATTTTTAGTTGTAACTGTTGATTGATTGTATGGATAACATTCTAAACGCGCTGTTCAAATAAAATGTGATGAGTAGTGGGCTTATAGACAGACACTCTCGAGTCCTACCCGATAAAAAATGAATCATTAAAATCAATCGAAACATCCCCTAATTTTCCACCCTTAAAGGTGGAATATTTTATTCCTTAAAAGGGATCAATCCCGAAACGTACTTTAACAAACAAAAAAAGAATCATCAAAATCGGTTCACTAATGGCGAAATATCCCCTAATTTTCCACCCTTAAAGGTGGAATATTTTATTCCTTAAATGGGACTAATCCCGAGACGTACTTTATCAAACAAAAAAGAATCATCAAAATCGGTTCACTAATGGCGAAATATCCCTTAATTTTCCACCCTTACAGATGGAATATTTTATTCCTTAGATGGGACCAATCCCGAGACGTACTTTATCAAACAAAAAAAGAATCATCAAAATCGGTTCACTAATGGTGAAATATCCCCTAATTTTCCACCCTTAAAGGTGGAATATTTTATTCCTTAAATGGGACTAATCCCGAGACGTACTTTATCAAACAAAAAAAGAATCATCAAAATCGGTTCACTAATGGCGAAATATCCCTTAATTTTCCACCCTTACAGATGGAATATTTTATTCCTTAGATGGGACCAATCCCGAGACGTACTTTATCAAACAAAAAAAGAATCATCAAAATCGTTCACTAATGGTGAAATATCCCCTAATTTTCCACCCTTAAAGGTGGAATATTTTATTCCTTAAATAGGACCAATCCCGAGACGTCCTTTATCAAACAAAAAAGAATTATCATAGTCTGTTTATAAACAGCGAAACATCCCCTAATTTTCCACCCTTAGAGATGGAATATTTTCTTCAAATTTAAAATTGACCAATCACGAGACATACTTTATCCAACAAAAGAAAAATCGTCGAAAAATCATCGAAATCGGTTCACAAACGGCGAAACATCCCCTAATTTTCCACCCTTAGAGATGGAATATTATCTTCAAATTGAAACGGGACCAATGCGGACATATGCTCTATCCAACAAAAAAAGAATCATCAAAATCGGTCCACAAACGGCGGAGATATGAGGGAACATCGCCACAAAAAAAAAAAAAAAAAAAAAAAAAAATACACGACGAATAGATAACCTCCTCCTTTTGAAGTCGGTTAAAAAGTTGTTGTATTTTTTGAACATTTTCTGCTTACTTTTGAATTTGTGAAATAAAGTAAGTAAAAATCATTTTAGAAATAAGAAAAATTAAACTTGCAGGATATTTAAAAATATTGGATAGGATATTGAAATTTTGAAATACTATGATATACCTAGGTCCAGTACATTGTTTAACATATTGAGCTGATCTTACTGATTTAGAAATAGGGGTCCAAAAATTAAATGACCTCAAAGGATTCAATCCAATAGAACGCCAGTAAAGTGACCTAGTGACGTTTCGGGGACAATTTGGACGGTATATCTATCTCATCAAGTCGGCATAGTGGAGGCGACTGCTTCATGTCATCACCTTATTCTAGCTTTACATCAGGCTGAGTGCCTACATGTTGAGCTACAACGGCACAGAGGTTTTGCATGTTGTTTCACTTTACATTTTCATTATTCTAGGGCAACCTGAACGAAATGATGAGTAGGTACAAACAGTTGCTGACATACATCAAGAGTGCAGTCACCAGAAACCATTCGGAGAAGTCTATCAATTCTATCTTAGATTATATATCCACTTCTAGAAATGTAAGCTAATAACATATATATTAGTGTTTTAATAAGAGTGGCCATGGTTTAACGGCAAGAGGAGAATTCGCGATTGATGAGACTCGTGTTCGAACCTCGTTAATTCTGACCTGAATGTAATGTTATATGTACTTTGGTCGCTCAGTGCCTATAGGCACTATTAAAGAGTGGTAGGCAGACTGATGATGGTTATTTGTCCAGTAACACCTGTGAAGTGACCTTGTCGCGTTTCGGGAATAGTTTGAAAGTAGTCAGGAATAACGAGAGGAGTGTGAACTGTCAATCTAGATGGTACGTGCTCATCTCCTCAAGCTGGCATAAATGAGGCGACTGCTGCCAGCACAGGTTTCTTTCTGTAGTAGTAGTTGTTTCCATTCATGGACCGCACTCTAGCATTACTAAATTTAATAGTAACTTATAATTTTCATATACTAATTTAAAAGTTTTTTTTTCTTTATATAGATGGAACTTTTGCAAAACTTCTATGAGACAACACTGGAAGCGCTTAAAGATGCAAAGAATGACAGACTCTGGTTCAAGACAAACACTAAACTTGGCAAGCTGTACTATGACAGAGGAGATTTCACTAAGTTGGCTAAAATATTGAAACAATTACATCTGAGTTGTCAGGTAAAATTTTTTTTTGAACACTTATATTTATAGAATTATTCAAATGCAAGAAGAAAAAATCGTCATCGACCAATTAGGGGGCACATCTGGTGAGAAGCACTGCACTGCACTGAATTTTTCATTGCCAAACCGTTGTAATCTTTGCTTCCATAGAAATAACATCAAAAAGCAATTAATACAACAGCTAGTCTTTGACTCATAGCTCAGTTTGATAAATAATGGTTTGGCAGTGGAAAATTGACTGCACTGTACTGTGCCTCGCCAGATATACATACGATCTTTGGCAAGTAACTTCAGTAAGTCACTCAGGTGACAGTGAAATGTCAAGTCGTATATACATATTTTGTTTTCAATTTGATCAAGTGACAGATGTTGATTTTTGGCTTTAGTCCCAGAGCGGCCATGGTCTAGCGGTGAACGCGTGAACTCATGATCAATTTTTAGCTCTTTTCTGCAACACTATCTGTCACAGTAAGGACATTCAGCGTTGGTTGTGTGTTATTGGGGTTTAGGAGTTTGAAAGTAGCCAGGTGTATAACGAGAGGAGTGTGCACTGTCAATCTGGATGGCATAATACACAGATTTATTTTTAATGCCTGTACTAAGCTTGTATCACAGACGCTAAGTGACCGAAGTACATAGTTACATTGGTACCAGTCAGAATTTAGTGAGGTTTGAATGAGGGCCTCTGAAAGTGAGGTCCGTCCTCTACCGCTAGACCATGACCACTTCTTGCATTGCACTGCTGGACTTTAATCTGTATTTGAAACTTGTAACTAAAATAGTATTCTTTTTAACAGACAGATGATGGCGAAGACGATCTCAAGAAAGGAACACAATTACTTGAAATATATGCATTAGAAATACAAATGTATACGGCGCAGAAAAATAATAAAAAACTCAAAGCTTTATATGAACAGTCGCTTCATATTAAATCAGCTATACCTCATCCTTTGATCATGGGTGTTATTAGAGGTACACACAATTAAAATACACAACTTTTTAGGCAACTGATAAAGAGATATCTCTACCATTAGCACTATGCCTGTTTGTTATGCTAGAGTGCAATCCATGGATAGAAACTATTGCTGCCATAAATATTTGAAGGCAGCAGAACCCTCCCCTATGTCGGCTTGAGGTTATAAATGTGCTGGCCACATACAACTTGACCCTGAGACGTGACTAACTCACTTCAAAGGTGTTACTCTTAAAAGTGGTACCATGGTGGTACTATTCCAAGAATTCTATTAATTTCACGATGTATTAGTGTTTTTTTTTTAAATTTAGTTTTTGGTCACAAGTATATTACGTATTTGCAGAATGTGGCGGCAAAATGCATCTAAGAGAGGGTGAATTTGAGAAGGCTCACACTGACTTCTTTGAGGCTTTTAAGAATTACGATGAATCTGGTAGTCCGAGACGAACTACATGTCTTAAATATTTAGTACTTGCTAATATGTAAGTTTATTTTTATAGTACCTCGGCATATGACAACACTCCACCTGATGTAAAGCTAGAATGCGGTCCGTGAACGGAAACAACTGCTACTACAGAGAAATCTCTCCGGGCAGCAGTCGCCTCTGCTATAGAGAATTGAGAAGGCAAATCTGCATTATCCAGATTGACTATGAATCCTCTCACTGTACCTGGTATACCCAAACAGTTCCTGAACTAAGTGACTAGGAGACCTCGGTTTGGGCTATTTGTTAAACACTTTGTTTTATATACTTAACAAGTTACTGTAATTGAATAATGCAATACTAACCAGTTTTAGTCCTTTTGAATTGTGATGAAATTGAATAGAACAAAACACGCATGCAACAGTGTGAGTAATGTTAAGCGCTAATGGCTGTGTAGCTCGGTGGTTAGTACATATGGAAATAAATCGGAGGATGTGAGTTTGTTTCCCACCGCAGTACAGGCTGTTGCGCGAACTGTTCCTTTTTTTTTATTTTGGCACTACATGTGACCTCGACTAGAGAACCGCTTGCACGGTGGCTCCAGTCGCCACTACTATGCCAGCCCGAACATTTATGGTTTTATGTATAATGTAAATTACAGGCTAATGAAATCTGGTATAAACCCGTTTGACTCACAAGAAGCTAAACCGTACAAAAATGATCCGGAAATATTAGCAATGACAAACCTCGTGATGGCGTACCAGAATAATGATATTAACGAATTTGAATCTATATTGAAACATAATAGAAATAATATTATGGATGATCCATTTATCCGGGAGCATATTGAGGATTTGTTGAGGAATATCAGGACTCAAGTGTTGATCAAGTTGATTGGACCTTACACAAGAATCCATATACCATTTATATCTAAAGAACTCAATATTGATGAGAAGGAAGTTGAGAATTTACTTGTTACATGTATATTAGATAAGTATGTATTATTTTACTAGACCAATAATAGTTTTTGAACTGTCTTGGTTTAGCGGTAAGACGCGTGAACCCGATGAGACCCGTGTTCGAACCTCGCTATATTCTGACTAGTACCAATGTAACTTTGTTATATGTACTTTGGTCGCGGTTAAAGAGTGGTAGGCAGACTGAAGATGGTTATTAGCCCAATCTGCCGTCCTGGGGTAGTACTACCACTTTCGAATGAACACACGTGAAGTGATCTGGTCTCGTTTCGGGAATAGTTTGAAAGTAGCCAGGTATAAAGAGAGGAGTATGCACTGTCAATCTAGATGGTACATGCTCATCTCCTCAAGCAACAATACCACAGATTTGACAAATCAAAGATGAAGTAACCTGCAACACCTATAGCTTTTAATTTAAAGAGTGGTAGGCCTGGTATTGGTTACTAACCCAGTGCTATTTTGGTTTTGGTTGGGTGTCCTGTCAATGGATGATGCACATTCGCCTCCCTAAGCCAGCATAGTGGAGGCGACTGCTGCATAGCTTAGTATATTTCTTTCCATTTCAGCACAATAAGCGGTCGTATAGACCAAGTAAACTCAGTATTAGAGCTCCAATCGTGTACTCAAGGCGCTACGAGATATTCCGCACTCGACAAGTGGACGACACAACTGTCTTCACTGCATTTGGCACTTATTAACAAAATGGCATGAATGGAAGCCACTCTCAATTAACGAATTTTATTCGAGCTATATAAACAACTCGTTTAAATTTCTTCAAAGGCTGTCTTTAAAAAAAATATATTCCTTGATTTGTTTCAAACAAGATTATCAACATTTTTTACTATGATGTATTTAAAAATGTAACAGTATCAAACTAAGACTAGTTTTTGTGGCGCGCTTCGCGGACGCTGGGATAGTTTTGTAGGTAATTTAAAAAAAACAGAATTTTGAAAAAATAAGTGTCGATTTCGAAATTAGAGGGCATTACCTACAATCTTTGTTCCGGAACTTCCGCCCCATTTTGTTCCGTTCCGGAACCAGACGGAATGGACTTTTGGAACATGTTGAGGTTTTCCAGAGGTCGCATGGGTCTGGTCTATACGTATCAGAAAAAATTATCTCTAACCCCTGGCGAGTGCTAGTAATCGAGTACATTCAAAAAACTAAGATTAAACTCAGGGAGGCGTGGACTTTAAGTAAATAAACACGTACAGAAGCAAAACATTTCTTGAGGAATATTATTTTATAAACAGACAGCCTAAGAGACCGATGTCTCGTGAAGATTCGTTTTTTGAGAGTGTTAAGCTTCTACCAAGGGGTAAGGAGAGACCGTATATTTAAATCGAGGACTGAGTATGAGTGTACATTTACGCTCTCACGGCGTAAGGTGATCACTTAAATTGAACTCTACCTCAGCGTTCAAAGTAATATCTGATTGGCGGAGATCTCGCCGTGACAACGTAAATTACAGCATAATTTCATACTTGGCCCTCTAAATTTGTATAAATGATGACTTATTGTAATCTTGATTTTGTAAATGTGTGTAATAGTATTAAAAATATAAAAAGGGAGGTTTTGGTTTACAATATTTATACAACAGTCGAGTTGAGTACCAGTTTTAGCCGTAACTATTCTATATCAACTATCGGCCAGATATTTCTTTGCTATTGGCTGATATATATTCAAAGGAGAATGCCCATTTTTGGACCCACTTGATACCTAATAGTAACATGCAGTAATGTTAGTAATATATTTATTTAATTTTACATGTCACAATAGATTTGGCACCCTGCTAAGACATGGTAAAAATTAACACTAGAATTTTATTAATATAATTAGAGACGACACAAAACAATGATAAAATAATAACAAATATGCAATACAAACAATAACAAATATAATAGGAAAATGAACATTAGAATTTTTTAACAAAATTAAAGATACGAAACAAAAATTCGTCTAAAGAGTAGTAACATTAATTGACTCTTTAGTCTGTTTTTGAACTGTACTAGGCTTTCTTCTGGGTTTGTTACTCTGGGCACAATATTATTGTATATTTTTATGGCCTTGGCATAGGGACCGGATTGCACCAATTGTAGTTTTGATGATGACAATTCTAAATTTCTTTTAGGTCTTAATTTATTTGCTCTACTATATTCTGCGAATCGATAAAGATGTTTTTTTACAAAGATACATATTTCCAAAATATACATAGCTGTTAACCTCAGTATTTGGTATTTAATAAAGTATGGTCTACAAGTTTCTCATTGTCTTATGTTGGCTAGTATTCTAATACATCTTTTCTGTAGCGTAAATATTTTTGGTGCGTCCGTGCTGTTACCCCATTTACCCCTTTTTTTAATTCGTATAGTGCATATGTAAATCTAGATGGTTTTAAATTAATTATCTGTATCTGCATACCACTCATTTGGGCACTGAAGACTTGTGCAGCCATTTTTACTTTCATTTTTATTTTTAAGGGATTTACAGTGATATTCTTTCAATTGGGGTAACATTCTTGTGTGGCCCAGTTGACAGTCTAAATCCGCTATGGGCAACCTTTGACATGTTGAGGGCCAAACTTTAGTGTGCAAATATGTTCGCGGGCCGCGTTTAAAAGTACTTAGTGCATTTTAAAGTAGTGATAATATTTTTTGCGAAAGATTTTAGACATTAAATAATACGACAATGTTATTATAGTACAATTTATTAAAATAACAAAATGAAATTAGAAAATGGTACATTATAATTAAATCGTTAAATTTGCAATTGTTACAAACTACGAAAGTTAAATACATCAATGAGACACTTGAGCTTGAATTTGGGAAACTAATCCATCGATATTTGGATTAATGGGGTCATTACTGCCATTTTAGCACGCCAGATGGCGCATCGTCGCCATGGCCATCGAAAACTGTCACTTCCATATATTTTCTAACCTATCAATCCGTAAATTTCAAGTTTCTCGAAAAATGCCTGCTGTGTGCTGCATTTGTTTGATGCACCGCCCGACGACACAACCATTACACGTGTTTGTAGCAAATTATGTATGTTTCTGCAAGGAAAAGGTGGACATTTGGATAAAAAAAACGTTTATTTTGTAAATTAATTTCTGCTCAGAATCACTTACTGAGTCATCTCTTGAAATTTTTTACACGGTGCCCGATACACCCTGTATATAGTCAGTCTTCACTTTTAAGGCCGTATTCAAGAACAATGCTCAAGCACAGTTTGATCTGTAAGCACCTGATTATTAACTGTGATTGGTCAAATTTAAACATTTGGACCAACCACAGGCTACAAAACTGCTTTTGCGAAGCCATGGTAGAGTCTGACGATGAGCAAGTGCATGCCCGTGCCCATGCTAATAAAATAATTTCATTACCTTTTAGGTATGTATCTTGGCCAGATGTTGTTGATCGTAAAACAAGAAGGTATCTTGATTCATACAATCTTACAGCATCACTGATATTCTTATTGAATCTGAAATAAGCACCTATATGTTATTTGAAGCTCTCACGGTGCAGTTTCATTGACGGATCTTAACCGATTAGTAAGTTAAGCAATGCTGGCAGCATTATGCACCTGGACGGTTGACCACTTGGTGGCATAACATCTGAATGCTTCTATGTTTTGCAAGGTATGTTAAGCCGTTGGTGTCGGTTGCTATTATTAGATGGCAGTCGTTAAGTTATGCCAGAGACCTTATAGGTGGCTTGAAAACTTCTGCCAGTGGGGTTACTACAAGCCCAAACCTCCACGAATCCGGACTTGGTCTCCGTGTGTGGAATATGGCCTAACCTTCCAGAATGGGAAGAGTGCCGTGCCCCAGCAGTGAGGACGCCAAGGGTTGTTTTATTATTACCTGTCAAAGTAACTTTGAATATGTTGTTTATTAATCTTCGGCAATATGGTGGAGCTATTAATGTCTTGGTAAAGTTCTACAGCAGGAACGCCAATTCCTTGGATTTGAGAAGCTTGAGAACTTTGGTCGCCGAAATTAAAATTTCGGTCATAAGCTTCTAACCTAAAAATAAAAAAATCCATATAAATTTAAAGTACAAACAGATGTAGATAATATCACTGTTAAAAAATATTTTAATAGGAATATGTCTACCTCTCAACAAGATCACATTTCTTTCCAGTTATCTTTCCTCCTCGTTTTTTAATTCGTCTTTCAATTCTTTGAGCTTCCAGGTAGAATACATATTAACAATAACAATAATAGACCGATCCTACCACAAAAAAAACCCAGACGTAAACAAAGCTACAACGATTTGACATGGCCATCGTGCCGCTAGCGCCCTCTGCGCTGAGCTTTGCGTGAGGATCCCCATTCCACTGATACAAAGACGTAAATAATTTTCCAAATTATCGTCAGTCAGTCTTGTACGATGTGTTGATTTATTAACTTTCATCAATGAAAAGAACTGTTCGCATTTATAGGTACTGTCAAACGCACAAATCAATCTTCTTGCGAATTTTCTAAGCTGCGGAAAATTGTCTTCGAGGACCCCCACGATGACAAAACTCTGTCCAGGGCTTTGAACAAGCCTAACCACTAGTTAGTGGGTACATGGCGAAGGACCTCTTTGAATTCACTTTCATAAAATTCAAAGTACTCTTTCAGGTCTTGTCTCTTCTTTGCTGCATGGGAAAATTCCGAAAATGTTTTCAGAACGATGTTTTCTATGTCAACTGGCAACATCTTCAAAGCATTTTTGGCACAGTTATGAATTATATGATCATTGCAATGGGCAGCGATGATGATATTTTCTTCCTCTTTCAGTTTCTGGTACACCGAATTATTCACTCCATAATTAACATTAGGCGTTATCTGCTCCATACGCAGTTACTCTGCTCCAAGAAAGATCTGCTTCTGTTAAGACAGAACAGATGATTTTTTATAGATCGCGAGTCTTCGAATGGATCTTCGTAGAAATTTAAAATTTTTCGGCACATTCCAGATTTTGCTGTAAAATACTGAACGGAAACTGAGAACAACTTCTTGTTTCCTTTATTCGACGCAACAGTAGCGACGGAAAAAGGCACGTCTTCTTTCAACTCCTCTTGGACCAGTTCCATTGAATAAGGGTACAGAACTTGAATTTGAATTTCCGAATCTGTGATGGTTTGGTTTCTGACCTTTAATGAACAATCTTGAGCCAAATAGGAGATGTGATGTTTTACAGAGCGAAAAATATCTGCTAACTCGGCAAGGCTTACTTTTTCACTCTGTGCGCTTCCTTTAGGCGTAAAGAAAGAGTCCATTCTTTGGGACTTGGCTTGCGCACTTTCTGCCTCTTTATGCTTTTTTGTAGAGGCATGCTGGTTCACCCCCTTCAAACCTTCAGCCACAGCAAATTCATTTCTACAAATTTTATAGTAAGCTCTGGTGTCGACGTTGGCTTTAGTTATCCAAGAATATTTATTTTCCCAGTCTCAGGCACATTCGCCTTGTTTTATTCGGCGGTGTTGCAGAACTCGTGGAAGTTTCTTCCTCCATTTTCCATTAGCTTTGTGTAAAACTCAACAAACAGTCAAAAACACAAACATACATGCGACTACGACGAACAACTTTGCTTCTTTCAACGAGTAGGTACCTACTCAGGTCAACTCCCGAACGTAGCGTAATCTAATTATCGACTAGGTAAACAAAACTGGCAGCGAGCGAGGAGCGCGCGCGTTTTGCGTTTGAGGGCTTTCATATGCCTACTTCTGTAGGCCGCTTGTGACCAGTAGTACCGACTTTCCTCAAAATACCAGACATTGTTCTGTCCGGTATGACCATTTATTTTTTACCGGACAGGCCTCGAAAATACCGGACTGTACGCTTAAATACCGGACATCTGGCAACCCTATTTGTGCCACTTCACTCCAAGCTCTGTCTGTAAAATCTTTTCTTGAGTATTCCGTCAGTTTATTGTTGTATAAACATGGATACTGTTCAACAATTTTAACAAAATTCACCGCCGCGGCTGCCATTTTGTAACACGAGTCAGTCGAATAGTGACTTGTTGGCGCGCGCACCGCATGACGAGCGGCTGACGCGACGTTGCCGCTTCGTGGACACAGATTTCATTGTTTCTACGCAAGATGCAAGCATTCGTCTTGCAACCGTCAATTGACGAAAGCGTGCGTATGACGTGCGGTTACGTGGACAATGGGCTTTAATGCTAAAACTTTCTCATCATGATTCTAGCGCTTTTGTTTTGTTTTTTGCAGACATAATCTCAACTGCATATTGACAAATGTCTGTTGATTTTTTGTTAATTTATTAAAATTATTTAATAATTTGTTCCCCATCATCTCTTCTGGTTTAATGTATTATTTGCACTAAATGTAAGTTTCAGTTTTTAAATCACGAACAATTTTTGTTGTGAGACCTGAAAAATAAAATGTATCCTATTAATTTTTTTTTTTCTGAAGGTGGCAACCTCTTTTCACCTCAACATCAAAAGAGATTGTCACAATGACAATTTGATTTAACAGTTTTGGCGGCTATTGGCCTAAGAGAGATAAGCTCACAATTTTTTTTGTGTTTGTTGATGATTTTTAGTTAATTTTGTAGAAAAATTAATCTATATTCATAATGGGCAAGGTCCAAAATAACTAACCCATGGTGAATCGAAAACCATTTCGAGATATCACTTCAATTAGAAGAATTTTTTGATTCTCGTCTGAAAATACTTAAAAATCGAGGAGATATTTGAAAAACTGTAATGACCGTCTTCGACCTTTCACTTCGACTTTCGTACCGTTTGACAAGATAGAATACAAAGTACCAACCTAACAGTTTTGTAGATTATTATGTTGTCTATGGTTGTCGCCTCACAAGTTTGTCAAATATCTTTTGTTTGTGTTTCCTAACAATAACAGTGTTTTATACGAATAACTATTGTAATTTTTAAAACAAAACTACACTATAAACACGATGTTTTAATTAACAGGAACTTTTAAAAATGAAAAGTTTTGTTTGAACTTTTGACAAACGATTTTTTTTTTGTTCATTGGCAATGGTTTAGTTCCGAACGAATCCTCAGGTTTGCCAATATTACGATCGCAATTTTTAAAAATTATTAAAAAAAGAACAAAGCAATTACAAAAGTTTTCCAGAAACACGTGTCGACTAAATTAATCTATATTATCTAAAAAATATGTAAAAAAGATAGCTGTCACCAGAGACACCTCCCCAATTACCAATCAGTCTTAATTTTTTCACCCGGGTTATTAAGTAATTAGACTGTTTGTAATGCAATATTTGAGGTTATTATTATATTAAATGCTTTAATAATTGATGATATATGTTTTTTATGTAATTAAAGATTGATAAACGATGTATTGATATAATTGAAATAAATTAATGAAATAATAAGATGTAATATTATATTATTTTAGAATATTGGTTTTGTTAACAAATTATTAGATACCAAGTGGGCCCAAAAATGGGCATTGTGCTTTTATTAATTAATAGTGGAGTGTCTCACTCACTTTAAGCGGGTGAGACATAGACCCCTCTGATTTTCTTAGATGTTTACTTGATACTACATTTGCATTACATCCTTCCTATTTTTTTCTTTCCACGTTAATTTACCTTCATTTCTTAAAAATCGTGTACTGCATGATGGTTTCTCTACATTGAAGCTATATGTACGGTTCCCATGTATTCCTAAAACAAAAAATATGTTTTAGTATACAAACAATGAATGACTTTTTTATTGTTAATATAAGGTGACCAACTATTTTTTGTTCAAAAAGAGTACACTTTGCAATCTATCTATTTATCTCTCCAGGTACATAATACGGCCTCTCAATTGTGCCGGAAACCACTGTCAAACTCGTACCTGGTGTTTGCCCTGTCCTCTGAAGTGCCGGAAACGGCAAGCAATATGCGCGCGTGAAATTCAAATTACTGTCAAAATAATTTTAAATATTTTTTTTAATATTTAATTAATAAAATTAAAATAAAATAATCTAAAAAAATGTTTTAGAAATACAAATGAGTATAAAATTATACAAATGAATACTTTCAGAGTACAGGATTTGAAAAGAGTACGGTTTGCGAAAAAAAGAGTACAAAACTCAGTAAATGAGTATAGTTGGTCACTTTAGTTAATATTGCGAATAAATGTGCGATATTTTAGTATTACTTACTAATTGTACATGATGGTGTTTCATGGTTTAGCAGTAAACAGAGCGGGATAGCCACCTTTTATTCGCATTCCATGTATATCAAGACAATTTCTTTCGAAATGTATTTGGCACACACGCTTTGAGATCAATTGACTCTTTGCAAGTTTGAGAATATTAGGATCTTTGCCCCTCAGTATATCGCTGACAATTTTTATAATGTTGCCAACACAATAATATTTGCTACCATTAATTACGGAATTCTTACAATAAGATAAAAATAGCATTAAAACCTGTTATTTTTGGAGTTGACCACTTTTGATTTCTAATCAGCACAATTATTTGTTAAAACTGTACTCAGACCAGCAAAATTCACATTAAGAGGATAAAGTTCCTGATTTAATTTTTATCTCGTGTAATAAAAATAATTGTCAATATTTTTATTATAAATAATAATATAGTTATGCTTAATTAATTGTTGTTTTATTTAATTCGTGCCTAATATAAGAAATAAATAGACAACGTTTTTTCTTTAGCTTTTGATAATCAAAATAAAACATACAGAATAATAATAGAAAATATATTGAATAAAATACTAGATTTAAGATTATATAAAAACTGGACAGATTCATATATCACAGGTTAATTACAATACCACTTAAAACTAAATTGTAATGCGTGTTTGTAACGCCTACATTCTAACCACTGATCTGGGTACGAACCCAGCACTACTTTGAAAAGAACAAAGCATATTAGAAGATTGTAAATAATTGCACAATAAAATTATCACATTAATTAATATAACTAAATACAATTCATATACTAAATTATTTCTGTATAAACCAGGCATTGGTTGGGCTAAAATTAACGATACAAGTTGTCCAATAAATAATGTATAACCTCGCATGTTCTTAGTTGATAAATTAAAAAAATTAAACCCCCAAGCATTCAATTTATCGCTTAGTATAAGATTCAAACTTTATGACGGCTCCGAAGTTGGGCGCAAGTCAGTGTCATTTTTTCCAGACCAAAGTGGATATAACGCTTCTATAAAAGTATCTACGAAGTAACGAAGTGTTTTTAGATATGGTTTTTTTGTTGTTAAAAAATTCGTAATAAAAATACCATGGCACATAAATAATTTTAAATGCCCTATATTGTTATTATTATTAAATTTATAGCTATTTATATAGCAATTATATTAATTATGTTAAATTGATATGTTTTGTAGGGCAGTGATGATTTAATTCGTTTAAAAAAAACTAAATCTGGTCCTCCTGGGAGATATCAAGTAGATGCAGTAATATGGACCAAGTCACATACAAGTTTATGTTTTCGCTAAAAGGGCTGGACATCTATTTTCCATGTTTATCTATTAGTGTTGTGGTTTCTCATTAAGCCAGGGTCTGAAGATAGGTAATGTACTTGGATAATGTGTTGCAAGCTGATGATCAGTTCCCTCATCGCGGAATGGATATGTACCAAGTATTATTGGCAGTTGAAGCTTAACTTCTTTGTCTAAACTTTTTGGCTCAATTATGAACTGCAAATCAAATATGTTAGTTAATTTCTTATATGCATATTGAAGCTTTAAGAGTATTGCATTAAATATTCCCAATGTCTACTAGCTGCAGTGACGGACTAAGGCTAAAGCAGGCCCTAGGCAACATCAGGCCTATTTTTCAGTCATGCGTTTCATAAAAACCAAATCTTCGGGCCCCAAAAATTACGGGCCCTAGGCACGTGCCTAGGTCGCCTAGGCCTTAGTCTGCCCATGACCAGCTGTCAAATCAACATCAGTCAAGTTGCCACACTATTCTCATTATATTTAACTAGTGTTTGGCGCGCTTATGCCCGGGAAGGTTGAGGTGTTTTTTATCCCTTTCTTTAATTTGTTTAGTGGTTATTATTGTGTAAAATTGGTGTTATTTTGCGTAATTTTATGCTGCGCATGTGAGTAATTATGGAAACATTAAAATTCACTCTATATGAAGCCACGGAAGCGGTTTTTTTTTTTGTGGTTATCCCACGCCGTGATAACGCTCATATTGTGACGTGACCGGCTGAATTGCCTCCAAATACTCCAAGAAAGCGTCAAATTGTAAAACACCATTGAAATTTGATGCAAAAACATCAATTTACTACTCGACAATGGGTTGTTATGACTCGTTGTTATGACATCTGAGGCCATTTAACTAGGTCACTTCGCAAACCTTATTGTTCATAGTACGAGCTAATATATGTTCATAAAAGTAGTAATTATTTCTACATAAATAAATTGTAACTTACAAACACAGAATATTGTACAGATATAAGATGACATCCTCTCAAGTTAGTTGGTGGCAATGGCGGTATGTAGAGCAGCTCTCGTCTCCACACATCTTTCTGTCCAGGTCTAAGTTTTCCATGAACACATTCCGCGAGAGAACGAACCTCTTTTGCACATACTTTGCCATGAGCCGAATACTGAATTGTCTGGAATACATAAATATGAAAAATACACAAGAGCTGGAAACCTTCTTATAAACAAATGAAGCGTTTTTAGCAACATTTTTTTTAATGTGTCTACTAAGCAGTGTTTGTATCACAGCCACGGTCACAATTACGCAAAGTTAGAATATGGATCTCATCGATTGTGAGGTCACTAGATGGATTAGTCATAGAGTGTAATGCTGTTAAATAAAAAGTAAAAATATATCTTGAATTATACATAAAATTATTATAATTATTTATATTAAAATTAATATAATTATTATTATATTATATTATAATAACATTACTTTTCTTTACATTTCTTAAATACCTAAATTAAATTTGTGCTTTCTTTATGTTGACATATGTGACCTCGACAATGGAGGTTCATGAGCACTGATGACTAGAGAACTGCTTACACAGTGGCCCCGGTCGCCATCACTATGCAGGCCTCAGATTGTAGATTTCTCGCAGACTCCTTCTCCGCAATTGAGCAGCCATTGCCGCTCGTTGTGCGTGAGAAGAAGGTACTTTGTCACGCTCCACTTGAAGGATTCAAGGTGAAAGAACTGGGAGAACACTTGGGAATGCACAGCATTCTATTTGTCAATTGTCTGACAAAAAAAGGATGCACAGAAATGTTTCGTTCGGCTACCAATTTGGTTGACAAAGGATTATTGACTGGCAAATAAATACAATATAGGGTACATTTTTACCTCAGTAAGCGCAGCCCTAGTGCATTTGATAGTAGTGCGTGAGTCATTGTACAATGTAGCATTAATCTCAATACTCTCTCCGGGCACATATGCTCCTCTCGGTAATACTACGCGACATATCACAGCGCCATTGCCGACACAACCGACGCCGACACGATGCTCCACACTGCATTCAAATTCTTGCTGTAAAATTTTATATCGGTATCAGTAAGTATAACAGAAACTTAAGGCATGGAGTGTGATAATCAAAGGAATGTTTGCTTCCTGCAAACATGATGACCTTTGTGAATAACGTTTAAGTGGTCACCTTACAAAATAGACAGACACATGACTACTTGTAAGATGCAAGTCTGATAATTGCTCCATCCCCTACATCATACATTCATTTTTTGGATGATAGGACTGGCACTTTAGTGTAGTCTAATTGGGGGATATCGGAACACCAATTGGTTTTGAATTTCCTCGCAGCTAGTCAGTGTAAATAAAAGAAAAGGTACTCATGGATAGATTGACAATTGAGTACTCTCTTTAGAATGTTCCAAGGGTTGCTTTAGTAGGTGTCTTTTTGTATATTTGCAGATTTTTGGAGCACTCTTTTTTTCGATTTTTATGTACTCGTTTGTTTTTAATTTTCAGGCAAAGGAAATGGGAAGGAATAGGATTCCGACTAGCTTACAGCTAGTATCTAACACTAATTTTTATCAATATGTAGCTGTTAACTTCTATTTTTTTCTATTTTTATATATTTTTTTTATTAAAAATAACTTACAGCAAGAACAGGAGGTTCCAAATTAAGATCAATAGGGTTCATAACAATGAAAACTTGTTGATTCTTATGTGTTAACCCGTTAGGCTCCCTCAATGCGGCTTTGCAATAATACTGTACCCAACCATGCGTACCCAGAAATGTGGATGGCAAACCCATAGGAAGACCAAGCTTAAATGGAAAACTGTGGATTCCTGGAGATAATATTGTTGTGCCATGACCTGTGAATAATTATTAATAATAAAAAGCTTATTTACTAGACTGATGATTGTTATTAGCCCAGTCTGCCATCCTGGGATAATACCACTGTTTTCGAATGTAACACCCATGAAGTGTCGCGTTTTGGGATGAGTTTAGAATTAGCAAGATATAACGAGGAGTGTGCGTTGTCAATCTGTGTGGTGCACATTTGTCTCCTCAAGCCAGCATAGTGGGAACAACTGTTGCCTCTAAAACTTAATATGTAGCTTTTTAGCAATAACACACTCGAATTAAGGATAAATACTACATACCAGGTTCACCTAGCAATCTCATTCTGAAATCTATATAATTCTCTTTATCAAAAAGTCTTTCTGTCCGTGCTGCCCCAACACGCACTACGCCTTCACCAACTACATGGAAATGTAAACCTGTATAAAACATTTTAATACAATAGTTGAGTTTTAAAAAATATGTAGAGGTAACTGATAAGAATTACACATAAGAATATACTTGAAATTGATTTTCAGCTATAACTAGTTAAATTATAAGAATTTATTTACCCAAGACTGGTGTATCATCTTGAAGTTCCATTAGCACTTTTCCTGACAAAAACTGTCCAGGAAAGTACAGCAGGGAAGTGTTATCAAACACTATAAGAAACTTCAATAACTTTCGCGGCATTTTCACTGAAATAGTTGAAGAAGTATCGTAATAGGAAGTAATTAAGTTAATCTACTCTAGAAAGTTCACATGCTGCCAATAATGAATTGTATAAAGGTTGAACGTTGCGAAATGTACACCTACGACAATCCTTACTTCTCACCGTACCGTAGGCAGAACTTAAGAAATATTTTATGTTAATCGAAGGCCATTAACAGAAGTTTAAAAGAATACCTTGTTTGGTAGAAATAACGTCTTACATATGACTATAAACAAGTTCGTTTCAGTAACAATTCATTGTTTATAACTTTATAGTGCTATTTAAATAGGTTAAATAATTATTTAATTTCTTATGGATTACGATTATGAAATAGACTCAAAACTCGTTTTACAAGTTTTCGATTTCATTTAAATTCACTTCTTTTCACACAGTTTGACAGGTTTGACAGTATTCATAAAACATTATAGCACGACATAATTTCAACATTCATTATTTCTTGCACCAACGTTAATACAAAACTATCTTTTAAAATGTGTCGGCTATACATATCAATTAAATTTTTCGCCTGATAGACGACTGATATGATGACATTTTGCGTTTAATTATCAAATAAAAAAATAAAATTGTATTTAATATCATCATTATGGTGGTGATATATAATAACTAAAAGTCTAAAAGTTTATTGTTTTATGCAATATTTTTTTATTTAAAGATCAAAACGCCATTTATTATCGCCTGACAGTTAGCGACTGATGATTGATTGTCAATTCTGCTCAAGCGAAGCGGCGCGCGGGCGGAAATAGTCGAATTGTTTTGGGTTTTTTTTATAAATGCTATTAAAAAATAAAGCAAAAATACTATACACAAAAGCCGTTGAACACTAATTTAACATGCCGAGTGAAATGATAACACTTCAACTTGGCCAATGCGGCAATCAAAGTAAGCAAACCTATAAATTGCAATGTTTGAAAGTTTATTAGCGGTTATTTAAATTTTGAAGTGCATTAGTAATTTTATTAACAAAACTTTAAATATTTTAGTTGGGTTTGAGTTTTGGAAACAGTTATGCATAGAACATGGTATATCACCTGAAGGTATACTGGAAGAATTTGCATCTGCTGGTTCAGATCGTAAGGATGTGTTCTTTTATCAAGCTGATGATGATCATTACATACCCCGAGCTGTGTTACTCGATCTTGAGCCAAGAGTTATACATACTATTATGAATTCTCCCTATGCTAAGGTAATCAAGAATATATTGCTGTTTGACACATTTATTAGATTGTTATAATACTATTCGTAATTATTGTAGCTATATAATCCGGAGAATGTATATTTGTCTAAGCATGGAGGAGGTGCAGGTAATAACTGGGCATCAGGATATGCTCAAGGTGAGAAACTAAATGAAGAAGTCTTTGATATCATTAATAGAGAGGCTGATGGAAGTGATAATTTGGAGGTATATATATTTTATATTTTTAGTACCAAAATTAAGTTAATCAAGAAATATTCTAAATGGTAGGTTTAGGTACTTTATAATGATTCTTTTTGCCTTTTCTAAATAAACAATTGTAGATAATACATGTCCATGAAGATAGAAACATAAATATATTATATGTGTTCTAGGGTTTTGTGCTCTGTCACTCTATAGCTGGTGGTACCGGTTCAGGAATGGGATCATACATATTGGAGCATCTCTCTGATAGATTCCCAAAGAAACTCGTACAGACTTACAGTGTCTTTCCTAATCTTGATGAAATAAGGTAGGTATTTATTAAAGCTTATATTAACTTTATTTACTTGTAACTGCATGACAAGAGTAGTTTAGTGGTTGAAGATGTGGAGGTCAATGGGATCTGTGTTCAAATTTTGCTGTTTGGTACCAATGTAACTATGTTATATGTAATACTTTCGCTTAGTGCCTATGATTCAGACACTAGCTTAATAGTTGTCGTTTTGAGAATTATATTTAATAGTGAATTAAATTTTCAGTGATGTCGTGGTCCAACCCTATAATTCATTGTTAACTCTTAAACGGTTAACAGAAAGTGCTGATTGTGTCATGGTATTAGATAACACAGCTCTCAATAGGATAGCGAGTGACAGACTGCATATACAAAATCCATCGTTTGCGCAGATCAATACACTTGTATCTACTATTATGAGCGCTAGTACTGCTACTTTGAGGTAAGTTTTAGGCGATTCTCATACTGCACCATATCACGCAGCATAGCGCGGGAGGGCGTGATCTTACGTTGTTTGCAAGTACCTTTGTTTGTATAGAAAACATGCGTAGTATAACACACCAAAAACGCATTCACGTGGGTGCGGAACAACACAAGGTATGGCACACCGGTTTTGCAGTATCACGCGTGATTTTGATAGGACTAGGCGTACTATTGCGAAATGGATCTTGATATCGATCAATTTATATTCGGAAAGTTGTGAAGTAATTTGGAACTTAAAATCTAAAGCATATAGTGGTAGAGTACAGAAGCTGATGTGACTGCATGACTATACTGCAGCCCCGCGCGTTTGTGCGGAGAAATCTGCATGAAGATGCAGATCTGTACTGACGCGCCCGCACGCATGGCTCCGTCGCCACGCACTCCGCTCCGTGATGCGGTGCAGTGTGAGAATCGCCTTAGATGTAGTCATTAATTTTATTCAGTTTAAAGTGTTGTCACTGAATACAATTTAGTTCAGCAGCAAGAATAATTTAGTTAATTATTATTTGTCTCTGTAACCTCAGGTGCTGTGTATGTGTGACCAAGTTTGCACCTCTAGCATGTATCTCTATGGTTGGAATAGCTAAATTTTCTCTTTTGGCATAGGTATTGTAATGGGAGTAATGAAAAAACTAAGCTATGGTTCCTTTTTTTTTCCAACTGGCACTTGGATAATGAAATTCTGTACAGTTTCTTTTTCGTTTTACATAATATAAGAAGACATTTTAAAATAATTCCTTAATTTAATTTGAATATAGAATGTGTTATTTTCAGATACCCCTCATACATGAACAATGATTTGATAAGTTTAGTAGCCCCGTTGATACCAACACCGCGTCTTCATTTTCTTATGACAGGATATACGCCGCTGTCTGCTGACCACGACGTTAATACGGTATGTATTATATATATTCACACTTCTTAATACAAAAAACCAGACTGATCTGAACTGAAACTTGTGAATTAGTTCCTTAGAATTACTAGTTTCAGGTAGTATTATTGTTTCAGAATTAGTTATTAATCTAAGCCTGTACCATCAGTTGTATTTATTGGGATCAAATCAATTTCTTATAATAAAATTAATATTTATAAATTGTAGTCAGATTGAAATTGTCAAGTATTATTTTATTGTAACTCGGCATGTGACAACACTCCGCCTGATGTAAAGCTAGAGTGCGGTCCATGAATGGAAACAACTGCTACTACAGAGAAATCTCTACAGGCAGCATTCGCCTCCACTATGACGGCTTGAAGAGACGAGCATGTACCATCTAGATGGACAGTGCACACTCCTCTCGCTATACCTGGCTACTTTCAAACTATTCCCGAAACGCGACAAGGTCACTTCACGGGTGTTACATTCGAAAGTGGTGGTGCTACTCTAGGACGGCAGACTGGACAAATAACCAATATGTGAGAAGGTGTACGCCCAGCCCAAGTCTTCAATAAAGAATGTGTTTTTGTTTTGTTACTTAGCAAGCACCAAAGATTCGGAAGACAACAGTATTAGATGTGATGCAAAGGTTATTGCAGCCCAAGAATATGATGGTGTCATTAAGTCCGGATAGAACAAATCAACATTGCTACATATCTATACTTAATATTATACAGGCAAGTATTAGCTGGACCTGTTAGCGAGCTCCACTAAGATCCATTAATGGATCTTTTTACACTTTTATGTCCACTTTGATCTTTAATCGATAAGTTTATGCGTAATGGGTTTTTATCTGAAAATCCATTATGAAATGTCTGCACAGGTGAAAATAATGACACAAGTTTACTGCCTTTGTGCATATATATAGGCCCAAGAGGCCCAGGCCTCCAAAGTTCCCAAAAATAATAATGATATTACTGGGTTTGCCAAGCTTTTATTTGTTTAACGTGAAATAAAGCAATTGTGAACATAAAATCGGAATTGAAAGTAATTACATAATAAATAAATACCTATAACACAAAAAAGCATTTGTTTTATAATTAGAATATATTTTTATGGGAGAAGGGGTGGCTTACTCTGGGCCTAAGCTCCCTGATCTTAAGACTGTCCTGGCTATCTAGATTTTTTTTTGTAATTTTAGGGTGAAGTAGATCCATCACAAGTGCACAAATCATTACAACGGATACGTGAACGTAAGTTGGCGTCATTCATACCATGGGGACCGGCCTCCATACAAGTGGCATTATCGAGACGATCACCATATGTTACTGCTTCACACAAAGTATCTGGATTGTTACTTGCTAACCATACTAATATATCATCTGTAAGTATACACTAAGTTTTCATTCATGGTTTTGCACTGAATTGGCAAGATTGTTGAAAATGGTCAGCGGTATTCTGGTTCTGGTCAGCTGGTTTAGCGGTAAGACGCGTGAACTCACGATCGATAAGACCCGTGTTCAAACCTCGCTAATTCTGACCGGTACCAATGTAACTTTGTTATATGTGCCTATAGGCACTATTAAAGAGTGGTAGGCAGACTGATGATGGTTATTTGCCTGGTCTGCCGTCCTGGGGTAGTACCACCACTTTCGAATGTAACACCCGTGAAGTGACTTTGTCGCGTTTCGGAAATAGTTTGAAAGTAGCCAGGTATAGCAAGAGGAGTGTGCACTGTCAATCTAGATGGTACATGCTCGTCTCCTCAAGCCGGCATAGTGGAGGCGACTGCTACCCGCACAGGTTTATCTGTAGTAGCAGTTGTTTCCATTCATGGACCGCACTCTAGCTTTACATCAGGCGGAGTGTTGTCACATGCCGAGCTACAATAAAAATTTAAAAAATGGTCTTACAGTCGCTAATGGTACAGTGTCGAGTGTGTTTATGTTTTGAATAGGTCTATATTTTCAATAGTGGGGGGTGTTTAAATAGTGATTAACCATCTGATATAGGCAGCAAAACACTGTCTGCTGCACCACGTAAAGCCGACTGTCCATCAATGCACAAATATAATTTTACCAGATTTCTGTACTTTTAAAATTAAATTGTATGCATATAATAATTATTATGATCTTTTAGCTATTTGACCGTTGTCTACAACAATATGATAAGCTTCGTAAACGTGAGGCTTTCCTTGAAGTGTTTAGAAAAGAGCCAATGTTCAGAGAATCATTGGACGAGTTTGATGAAGCCCGTGGTGGTGTCAGTGACCTCGTTAGGGAATATCAGGCGGCTGCGACCCCAGAATACGTACATTGGAATCCAGGTAATAAATTAAGATATACCAGATTTCCATCGGTTAATGTGTACTTGCCTGAATAAAAAATTTAAACGTGATATTTGTTCCAGAGAGCAGTCAAATATAGCATAGGCATCAGACTTCTGTCTAATTTAAGGATCTGATTAAGTGTACATGTAGATAGATCTTGTTGCGGGTGTCACGGCGAGTGCCATTTATTAATAATACAATTTTGTTACTTCATTTTATTAAACAAACTAATTTTTTACTCAGTGTTTTCATTTCACTAATCCTTAATTATTTTTTTGGTGTGCTGTTATTTAAATAAATAAGCAAACACATGACCTTATCGAAATTAGAAATTCCTTTAGCTATCAAGGTAGCTTTGAAAAAATAACAGCTACCTGATGACTGATAAACATGTAGCACCTGCAATACTCTGCGGCCTTCTAGCCGCCCAAACTACGTAATCATCGAAAGACGCATATCTGGATCTGGACCAGTGAGACCCTGATGTATTTACAATGTCCTCCAGTCGTCGGCGCTCATGGACCTCCAATGTGCTTACCACCAGGCCAGTCGACGTCACATGTCGCGTCAATATAAAAATGTGTTAAAAAAATATGGTTCATAAAAACAAAACAACAAAATTTATCACCCTTGTTTTATTACAACTTTTACAATTACTAAATTAATCTTACACAATAATGGTCATTAATTCTCGACACAGAAATCATATTAAAAACTCTCCAGAGTAACTACAAAAATTGTTGAAATTAGAGTTTTTTTTTCACAGACAACATTTGCATGGCAAGTTTATTGTTGACTCATCTAAGAACACTTTGTTTTAATTTAGTTACATTCAAGAGAGCGGATATAAACTAAGAAACAACTTTAAAGTGCATTTAACACTAACTAAATTTGAGTGCAATACCAAAATTAAGAAGTTTACATATTTTTTTTTCATTTAAACCATACAGATTTTATACTTAGCACTAGCTGTTGGGTAAAAGCCGCGGGCGCAAGCGGCCCGCGGAGGCCCTTTTTGTCGTAAAACGTATTAGATCGAATAGATTTTAGGCAGTTTTGAAAATATTTAGCTCGCCATCTAAAAGTGTTTACGTTTCTGAACAAAATTGGTCTTTACACGGTGACGCCATATCTCGAAAAGTAGATACGTTTATCTACTTTTCGAGATATGGCGATTTTAAAAAATTAAAAAAAAAACAAAATTTAAAAAAAAATTAGTGCTGGTCATACTGAACAAAATTGGTCTTTACACGGTGACGCTAACGTATCTACTTTTCGAGATATGGCGATTTTAAAAAATTTAAAAAAAAGTAGTGCTGGTCATACTGAACAATATTGGTCTTTACACGGTGACGCTAACGTATGTACTTTTTGAGTAATAGCTATTTTAGAAAATTAAAAAAAAAAAAGCAAATAGTGCTGGTCATACTGAACAATATTGATCTTTACACGGTGACGCTAACGTATCTACTTTTCGAGATATGAAGATTTTAAAAAATTAAAAAAAAAAAACAAAAATTTAAAAAAAAAAGTGCTGGTCATACTGAACAAAATTGGTCTTTACACGGTGACGCTAACGTATCAACTTTTCGAGATATGGCGATTTTAAAAAATTAAAAAAAAAAACAAAAATTAAAAAAAAAAATAGTGCTGGTCATACTGAACAATATTGGTCTTTACACGGTGACGCTAACGTATCTACTTTTCGAGATATGAAGATTTTAAAAAATTAAAAAAAAACTAAAACAAAAATTTTAAAAAATAGTGCTGGTCACACTGAACAAAATTGTTCTTTACATGGTTACTCTGACGTATCTACTTCTTGAGATATTTAAAAGAAAGCCCGCCGCGCGGAGCAAATTCGATGCTCACGCGGCCGCGCTCACCGTCCGACTGACCGAGGTAAAGCCGTTTCGATCGTTCGTCCCGAAAATGCCTCGTCGCGGATGCTGTTAGGCCACGCCCACCGCCATGCTCCGTTTCATATTGGCGTACCGGCGGGAAAAGGATATAAATACGATCGAGGAAAAATTTTTTTTGCCCGATTTTGAAAATTTTTTTTTTTATTTCGCCATAAGACGACATTCTCTACAACTTTCTCTACGGGGTGACTGCCCTGACTCGCCCCGTTTCCGAGATATCGCTATCACTTCCGGTCCAGAATCGACTTCCGGTCAAAGTCGTATTTTTCTCGACGGTTTTGGAACGCCCTCTATACGACTCAAAAAACCGCTACCCTCCACTATACCGGCAAGTGCGAAATAATTGATGTCAATGAGTGAGTCAGTCAGTGGTATTGCAGCTATATATTAGTACTAGCTGTTGGGTAAAAGCCGCGGGCGCAAGCGGCCCGCGGAGGCCCTTTTTGTCGTAAAACGTATTAGATCGAATAGATTTTAGGCAGTTTTGAAAATATTTAGCTCGCCATCTAAAAGCGTTTACGTTTCTGAACAAAATTGGTCTTTACACGGTGACGCTAACGTATCTACTTTTCGAGATATGGCGATTTTAAAAAATTAAAAAAAAAAAATTAAAAAAAAGTATAGCTGGTCATACTGAACAATATTGATCTTTACACGGTGACGCTAACGTATCTACTTTTCGAGATATGAAGATTTTAATTAAAAAAAAAAAAAAAAAAAATTTAAAAAAAAAGTGCTGGTCATACTGAACAAAATTGGTCTTTACACGGTGACGCTAACGTATCAACTTTTCGAGATATGGCGATTTTAAAAAATTAAAAAAAAAAACAAAAGTTTAAAAAAAAATTAGTGCTGGTCATACTGAACAATATTGGTCTTTACACGGTGACGCTAACGTATCTACTTTTCGAGATATGGCGATTTTAAAAAATTAAAAAAAAAAAACAAAAATTTAAAAAAAAAAGTAGTGCTGGTCATACTGAACAATATTGGTCTTTACACGGTGACGCTAACGTATCTACTTTTCGAGATATGAAGATTTTAAAAAATTAAAAAAAAAACTAAAACAAAAATTTAAAAAAATAGTGCTGGTCACACTGAACAAAATTGTTCTTTACATGGTTACTCTGACGTATCTACTTCTTGAGATATTTAAAAGAAAGCCCGCCGCGCGGAGCAAATTCGATGTTCACGCGGCCGCGCTCACCGTCCGACTGACCGAGGTAAAGCCGTTTCGGTCGTTCGTCCCGAAAATGCCTCGTCGCGCATGCTGTTAGGCCACGCCCACCGCCATGCTCCGTTTCATATTGGCGTACCGGCGGGAAAAGGATATAAATACGATCGAGGAAAAATTTTTTTTGAGCAATTTTGAAAAAAAAAGTATCGTTTTCGAAATTAGAGGGCATTCCCTACGACGTTTGTTTCGGCACTTTTGCCTCATCTCTTTCCGTTTCCGAGATATCGCTACTACTTCCGGTCCAGAATCGACTTCCGGTCAAAGTCGTATTTTTCTCGACGGTTTTGGGACGCCCTCTATACGACGCAAAAAACCGCTACCCTCCACTATACCGGCAAGTACGAAATAATTGATGTCAGTGAGTGAGTGAGTCAGTGGTATTGCAGCTATATATTAGTATAATAATATGGAGAGATGTTATGTATAATCACATGTTCTAGTTTTATTTAACCCTTAAATGCATATTGTTGCCAATTGTCTACATTCTATTTCACAAGACTTTCACGTACTGAGTGCATCAAAAGCAAAGGTTGCTTTGTGTCATAACAAAAAAAGATATTTTTTAAAATTATTTACGTAATCTTTTACAAACCTATAATATTTTATTAATTCAATATAAAAAATCATGCATTTAAGGGTTAATACACTTTAAACACCCAGAAGTTTTGTTGAGCATCATACTTAAGACATCAGAATTCAAATTTCCAATTTTTCATCGAAATACCATTATAAAAATTACTTATCAATACCCAGAAAATACCGTTAAACGTGAATATAACGTTATCGACAGTGATACTGTTATCTATTACTTTCTTATGACTATTGTTTTTCCACCTCGATGACAGGGTAACATTATCTAACTTTCGGTATCAATTTTTTTTAATGTTGGCACAACATGTGACCTCGACTGGTCTGATGGTAAACTCAGTGGAGGTCCATGAGGATTGATGACCATATAGAGAAATAATGCTCTCTTAATGGTAACCTTATCGTCCCTACTTCCAACCCCCAGCTAGACCAATCAATAAAATCTGTATGGAATGTTTTTTTTTGTTAAAATTTAGAGAATCCTCTAATTTTTTTTTTAAACAAAAGCGTGTCGCTCGTACTATACACAATCATACAATTACAAAGACGTTAACGCTAATTTATACGTTTATTTGTTTTTAAGTTTTGTTTTCAACATTTAACAAACATTATCGTAAAAATGTATTTCGCCAAAAAATATAACTATAATAATCAGCTAACTTTACTAAATATTAAGAAAAACAATATAATAAAGGAAATTCAGTAAGCAAGTTGTCCATGGTCTACTATACAGAGGCTTGAGTACGACTTTACATTTACGCTTTCACGGTGTAAAGTGACATCTCTCCACCAATAAGATCGCTTCATTTGAGATTTTTTAATTATCGCGACCAAAATACTATTGTCTGATTGGTAGAGAAATGTCACCTTACGAAGTGATAGCGTAACGCGAGTAGTCTACACCAATCAGAGGACGTCATTTTGACCGCGATCGTATTTGCCCTTGGGCCTTCAGAGGCACTAAATCCAGCGCTAGGCAAAGCAACAACAGAATAATGAAACGTAGCCATAATCAGTGTTAATTTATTCGTGTTTGAATAAAAATAAAAGAGTTCTGTGAAGGTAAGCCCCCACGTCCGTATCAAACGGATCGAATGTAACGAATTTTAACACTATCCTAACGATAAACCGCCCAAGCTTAGATGGAAGCGACGATCGGTGACATCATTAAATAGATCGATTAGATGAATTCTAAAATCCATTCGAACCATATGTTATGAACCAGGAAAAAGTGCAGTAAATCAATCGGACATTTAACTTTACATATCACATAATGTTCGTATTAATTCTTCAATATTGGCGCTATTTTTTAAGGCGTGGTACATACATTCAATCAATTTTCAGTATTACCACAAAAATTACACGCATAGAATGGTAAACATAACCAAATTATAAGATTACAAAGGCAGTGGCTACAAACATGATGGGAAAATTAAACACTGAAAGTAAGACTTTACATAAAAAAATTACTAACAACTAACATAACACTAAAATGTTCATGTCTAATTCTTTTCACAATGAGACTTGTTTGAAACTTACACATTATTTGGATTCCGAAACGCGACTAGGTGACTTAAAGTGGTGGTACAACCTCATGACGGTAGACTAAAGAACTTGCCTTTTAAAGTCCACTAGTACCACATGACTTAACTATTACTTTAACGTTAAAGTAATGGTTATAATTAAAATTGGGTTGCTTCAAAAATAACCTGTTAGTTTTGACGCTTACTTTAACGTTAAACGTAACAACGGTTCAAATTAAAATAATAGTTAAACCAATGTCACTAACGTCAAGTGTATGAAAATTTCAACTAAAAAAAAATCTATTAATTTTTCGGGAATATACTCCTAATTACATCAGCCACATTTTTATCGATAATGAATTTACACGCGATGGTGCAAAGCGTGTGGAGTAAATGTAAACGTAACCGTTAGTCATTAAAATGTAAACCTTTTGGTGCAATCAGACCTAAATATTCACCCAGTTCGAGAAGTTTTATAGTTTTCTAGTAATGTTTATTTTAAAAAAGGGCTGTCTCATTGTAATAAAAAATTAAACATAATCATTTCACCCTAATAAAACAGTCAATAGTAGATAGTCTAGTAACACTTGGCATCTTTTATTATTAGTCACTACCTGCTCACCCACCGTCTTAAGGCTGGGATATATGTGAACTGAGCTGGAACTGAAGGGGATTAAAACCTTTTTTTCTCCATAAACCGTATCAAATTTTCTTTAAAAAAATATATGTTAATCTAACACTATACAAAACATGTCCTCTTCATTTAAAAAAATATAGTTTTAAATATCATTAATGTTCATGTAAAGTAACCCCTGTTTTAGAAATATAAAACCATTTTTCTTTTAAACTATTAATAGCTAGGTTTTTTTTATTTTCATCATGATATTATACAATACAATACCTAGGGAATCTTCGGTTTATTTTTTTCAATTTTTTTTTACAATCAATCAATCAGTACGTGACGAGCAAGGTCAAAGGTGTATATGCAGCTCTTAATTACACCCTCTTCCCACACCCACTCCATTGTAGCGGAAATAATTACAGATCAATAAAAAAATACATCAGAAATCGACGATTTATACATATTTAAATAGGTGATATATAGAGTGAATCTTTCAAGATTTTTCAGAAATCTAATAATGCCGTTTTAGTTTTAATCAAAATCGACATGGAGACTCTTTCAGCATATTTCGCTATCTCCTATGGTTTAGGATTTGCCCATGAAAGCCCACTTGAAAAAATTCACCCAATTTTACATAGTCAATTATTTGACCTCTATGTTCTACGTTGCAAAAAGAACACATCTCCACTGCCTAAAAAAGAACGTCAAAAACTATTAATCTTGAATTAGTTTTAGTAATTTTTTTAGATCAATTAAGTTTTTATCATAATAGTCTAAAAAACGAATTTAAAGGTTCAATACTCATAAAATACTAGATATTTTATACTAGTAGATAATTTGTTTCCGCTACAATGCAGCTAATTAAGATGGCAGGTAAGCAGAAAGTGAACCTTCATTAAAATGTTTAAAAAAATACTTTGTTTATGGTATATTACGATGTTTTTTCATATTATCATGTTCATTCGGTCAATAGTATTAATACATATATTTCAAAATATAAAAACTATTGAGGAATATTCAATTTATTAATATACCATAAAAAATAAACAAAACTCTTTTATTTACATTCATAATAAAAGACCCAAGACTGGATTTCAAACCTTAAGTTCTATTGAAAGGCTAGGATGTCTGGCTTGATGGATGGAACTTCGGCTGAATAATGGATGTCTTCCTGACTGGGACGGTATCTGGAGTCGGAATCGCATCTCCAGTGGGCAATTTAGCTGGAGCGGGCACTTTGAACGGACCTGCCAAATTACCTGGGCGCTGTTTAGCCATTTGATAATCACCGGAATCAAAGAATTTTTGCTGAAAAAAAAAAAACCATTATAAGAGATGATTCACAAAAATCACTGGATATTTTCTAAATAAAACCTTATTTAAGCTTCTATATATTCATTGCACTGTAGATTTCCGCTCACACCAACAAAGGTTAGCTGGGAGACAATGCCAAAGGCATTAAGCTCGCTTATGTACGATTTTTGTGTGCAATAAAGTGTTTTTTTATTTTTTATTTTTATTTTATTTATTTATAAGCTTGGACAGACATTAAAGTCATACTATTTTCTAAATTGTGTTTCTAGTCAATTCAGAACTTACCCCTTTAGCGAGTCTCTTCTGTAAAAATGCAGAATGACCACCCGGCCCGCGTCCAAGCATTGCATTTGGGAATTTAGCCTTCAACTTGGCCTCCTCCATCTTCTCCAACTCCTTAGGCTGCAAATGTATAGATTTGGAGATAATGTCAAAAGTTCAACACATGCCTACATGCTCAGTGGTAGCCAGGTCATAGAGCACTGGCGACTCGCCCCATGTTAAGAAAATGAACTTCAGAAGACAGTTACTGTCTTTTCTGGGACAAAGCTATCAACTTTTGCACAATAAATATGTTTTAAAAAACTCTTTACTTAACTCGTACCCTGTCCCTACCTACTATGAGGCACCAGCGACTTCTGGCGCTACACACCAACTTAATTTCAACCATAAACTCCTTCAATCCTTATTCATGAATTAAAAGATTGCAAAAATACTCACATCCTTTGGTGGATCATTCTGGTCTTGTGAGTCACTCATATTGTCAAACTGAAACTTAATAAATGTATTTATTACACAATGTTTAATTCCTTTTCTTCAATTTAAAAGCTGAATTCAAATAAATAATTCAAAACAACATCAGTATCTCGAATTACAACATGATTTGCTTTTATTTTTAAACAGACTGATGAATAATACCTAACTGCAACATAGAAGTAAATACTGCTAATTACAAAGCAACACTAGAACTACGGATCACGTTTTATGAGAAGTCTTGAATCGTGACTAAAAACACATGGTCTAATTTAAATATTACGAGTAAGGTAGTTTGTAATGAGTTTCATTTTGAAAGTTGATTACCTCGCAATATATATTTCTCTCTAAGGTGTAATTTCAGCTCCCAAAGATTTTACAACAAGTAATTATTAAGATTAAGTTTAAATTTTAAAATCCCGCTTTGAATGAAAATTTCTGATACTAAAAATCCGTTTTTTACGTCGAAGAAACAAACGAAACAAATAAAATGGCGTTTGTGTTTTTTCTTTATACGTCTTGTGGCTATGGAGATATGAATTCTGTCTTCTAACCGCCTTGAGCCATAAAATCACATATCGATATTTTAAGCAACCTGTTGCTGCTGAACCCCCCAATAAAGCATTAAATTTTAAAATACATGCCTCTCGATGTACATAAAAAGTTTAAATGTAATATCGAGGGCTGTGTAGTCTTTATTCCCTTTGCTTTCATAGAATAGGAGAACTAAAACGAGTCAAGTTGTTTTGGCGGCCATCTGGAGACCTTAGGTTATCTGTCTTGAATAATTTTTTGTAAACCTATGTTTCTTCGAGTGCTAATGTGTAATAATGGTGGATTATAAACCATTAAGTGTTCGTAAACTTCGTGAGTGTGTGCAAATAATTCAGAATAAAATAACGTGTGTTTTCATTTTCCGTCTAAAACTTCGTAAGCAACTTTAGTAAAGATTCTACCACTTTGCTGAAGCTATTTTTGACTTGACTGGGATTCGACTTGTCTGTATTGTGATGAATGAACGACCCGTGATGCACAAATATTAACTTAACTAAAAAAATATATATTTACTTTGACACTGGCAAATTATTACAATGTCATAAAGAAAAAAAAAAGGATTGTTTGTGATGGTTACTTTCAGTTATTCTTTTTTTCCCATTGAGATATATCTCAATGTTTTTTCCCGGCTATTTTATTAATCGATTTATAAGTTTTGTTGAGTCATCAATATATTAAACTACCCATAAGAATGGAAGTAGATTCATCTGATGATGAAGTTGATGGTTTGATCCAGAGTATACATGTTAAAAATTTCTTTTGTCACGAGAATTTGGTGGTTACTTTTAATCCAAATATTAATTTTATAGTAGGACGGAATGGGAGTGGTAAAAGTGCCATTTTGACGGCCTTAGTTGTTGGTTTGGGTGCGAGAGCTTCTGTTACAAATAGAGGAACCAATTTGCATTGTGAGTTGTGCACAATATAGGGTATACACAAATTTTAGGATACACAAATAAATACTTAGTTTTATTGTTCTAGCATTTATAAGAAAAGGGTCTAACTCTGCAACTGTTGAGATTAAGATTAAAAATAGTAGTAGAAATGCATACAAACCTGAATTATATGGTGACTCAATCACCATTGTGAGAAATATTACATCTTCTGGAACTTCTAACTATAAGATTAAAAGCGCTACAGGTAATTTGTTAGTGTTGCACTGTTGAAGACTGCGGTAGGTATTAGGAGGTTTCTGTGTCTAGACACAGTCGCTGTAGCTCCGAATCTTAGTACTTAGAATCTAACAAAAAAATATCATAATTTAAATATGAAAAAAAACAAGAACTTTAGTTTTATGTTTCATTGATGATTAATAATTGATTGGCCTATTAACTTACAGTCTGTCAACATAATATAAACATGGTTTTCTGTATAAAAATTAGTGTTAATCAAAAGTCTGCGGAATAAAATGAATAATAAATACTTTGTTGTGCATTGGTACCCTGCCGTCTTCTAATAACCAGCCGGGCACTGTCATTGTTCCCTAGATATATAATAGTTTTGTTTATACTTGCCTCATTGTTGTAATTATGTGTTAATAAAATTAATTACACAGAATACAGAGTCAAATAAACTTTATTTGTTTAATTTTTATTTCTAGGAGAGGTACTATCAACAAAATCTTCTGAAGTTGGCGCCATCGTGTTAGCGCTTGATATCCAAGTAGACAATCCAATATCTGTGTTAAACCAAGATGATGCTAGAAGTTTCCACGCCTCGGATGCAAAGAAAAAATATGCTTTATTTAGAAAGGCAACTAATTTGGACATAACTGAGATTAATTATCAAACTGCATTAGAAAACTGTGCAAAGGCTAAAAGCGTTTGGCAGAAAAAAAATGAGGTATACTGTTTTTAATAGTAGCCTGACGTGATTACACACCACAATTGGCCTGATGTTAGGCCAGAATGTATTCTATGAGCAGAGATGATTGCTACTACAGTGAAGCTATTCCAGTTCATTTTTTTTCTGTTTAAACAGTAATAACAGTGACATAGCATGTGTGGAACCCGGGACAGAACTTGTCACCTCAAGAACTAAATAAATTTTTGGTTCAGGGGTGGAACTCATGGTGGTCACCCTAAGGACTGAAAATAAAAAAACCCAAGCCCAAGTGGTCAAGTTTTCATGATCAGATGTCACCCCTAAACTGGTGACACCGTATGCCACTGAAAATTCAACATTTTTTAATATGTCAAAAATTAATAAAAAATTAACTAATACTGACTTTTTAGGTTTGTCAAGACTCCGAGAAAGAGCTCAAGAAATGGCAAGCGAAACATGATCAACTACAATCGCGTGACGAGATTGAGAGGAATCGCCGTAAACTTCAAGATGAGTATTATTGGAGTGAGATTGCAGATTTAGAGAAAAGCAAACATAAATTAGAATATCATCATAGACAATGTAATAATCTTGTTCAAGAATTGACCAATACTTTGGCTAGCATGGAAGAGAGTTCTGGAAGTAATGTTAAGATGATTACGTAAGTTCTTAGTTGTTTTTGATTAGCTAAAATTCAATCCGTCCAGGTTGATAGTGCACTGTTCAACTAACTTATCTCACGCCCTGTCTCACTGAGGTAGGCAGAAACTGTGGAGCGTCAGAGACACTGCTCTCTACATACTACTTTCCCTTCGACCGCATCCATTACTCCCCTCATGCATGCACGTCAGTTTAGGGTGCTCTTCACCTGACCCTGATCAGCGCCACCCACTTTCGCACTATAAATCATTTCCGAACCACCTTAGCATACTTCTTTCCACTCTGGTCACAATACTGTCAATATAATACACTATATTTAATTTCAGTGACATTAAGAAAGAAATTAGAAATTTAAACAAACAAAAGAGTGAATCTGAGAATGTGTTGAGAGATTTTGAAGTTCAATTGAGAGAACAACAAACTAAATTGAAAATAATACACACCACTATGAGACAACAACAAGATACATACAATAGAGAAAAAACAAAGCATACACATCTAGAACAAGAGATTGAGAATATTAGGTGAGTGATTTATTTCTTTGTGGTAGCGGGAGTGAAAATCAGTGAAAACTGATATTTATTTATCTAAACCTTAGTGTAGCGTTAACCTCCATGATTAGGACAGATGTGAGTGAAGAGAAGCTTATTATAGATATATTAACCCGTAGAATAGGTATGTTATAGGTAGCTTTAATTTTTAAGTTTTGTACAGAGAAAACGGAATGTTTATGTCAGGTTTTGAGCTTTAGGTAATTTTTTTTTTGTGTTAGCGTGAGTAAATAACTAACTAGTTATGAATATGTACACATTATTATTTAACAGTTCTGGTGAGACAGCATCTCGTCGTAAATCTCTATTACACCGTGCTGAAACAGCTGAAGAAGCCGCTCGCGTTGCTAAAGCTAGATGCGCTACAGCACATAATGATAAAATACAGGTTTGTTTGTACAAATACTATTATAAATAAATAAATAAAAAACACTTTATTGCACAATTGTACATAGGTGAGCTTAATGCCTTTGGCATTGTCTACCAGCTAACCTATTATGAATGACATAGCTACTAAGATTGGTCAGTCTTAAAAAATATCTAGACTCAAACAGTTGGAGGCAGTTTAATGATGGTTATTAACCTAGTTTACCGTCCTGGGGTAGTACCACCACTTTCGAATGTTACACCTGTGAAGTGACCTCGTCGCGTTTCAGGATCAGTTTGAAAGTAGCCAGGTATAACTAAAAGTCATTGTCACTGTCAATGTTGGCACACATTTCGTCTCTTGTGGAGGCGATTTTTTTATTGTAGCTCGGCATGTGAGAACACTCCGCCTGATGTAAAGCTAGAGTGCGGTCCGTGAATGGAAACAATTGCTACTACAGAGAAACGTGTGCGGGTAGCAGTCGCCTCCACTATGCCGGCTTGAGGAGACGAGCATGTACCATCTTAGATTGACAGTGCACACTCCTCTCGTTATACCTGGCTACTTTATAACTGGCTGTCTGCAGAAATTTATCTGTAGTAGCAGTTGTTTATCTGTAGTAGCTTTACATCAGGTGGGGTGTTGTCATACGCCAAGCTAGAATAAACAAAAAACTAGAGCGGTGGTGGCGAGCCATTTTAGAAAGTGGGTCCAATATTTTTTTGTAAGTGGTTTTGGTTCAAGTCAATGGCGTTACTTGGAAAGGAGGAGGTTTTCGTCTCACTTTTAAAAAGATTGCGATTCCTTTTTTTTTGCAAGCGCAATTGACTTCGTTTTTTTCTACATACGTACAGGGTGAGGTACGGGAGATATCGATATAATCAGATATGTAGTAAAAATACTTAATAAATGGTATATAACTGTCAGCAAATATAATCATATCTTATAAAAGATAGTAATAAATTATACCAATTTATATTTATCTTATAATTATCTTTATGACTTTCTACTGTATGTAGTGGTTACTTATTTGTCCCGCCCAATTATAGTTTCCGTGGTGTAGCGGTTATCACATCTGCCTAACACGCAGAAGGCCCCCGGTTCGATCCCGGGCGGAAACATTTTTTTTTAAATTTTTTTTTGTGTTCAAACTACAACAACTGATTGTAAAAACTTTTAATATAATATTAATTTCGTCATTAAAATTTACAAAACAAAAAATGTTTCCGCCCGGGATCGAACCGGGGGCCTTCTGCGTGTTAGGCAGATGTGATAACCGCTACACCACGGAAACTTTACGCGTTCGTCTTAAAATAATCTTTATATTTTACAACTTTTTGCGATCGGTTTTGTAATTTCATGTATTGACTTCTTGTGATAGGGTGTAGTATTTTGCCATGGATTGAATTAATTTAAATGGAATGCCATTATTTATAGGCTCAAAAAAATTGTTTACACGCGACACAAGCTGCAGAAGAAGCCACCGCTCGTCTGAACCAACAAAAACATAAATTGAGTAAGTATGACTCGTAGCTACATTCAGTTGTGAAAAAATAATTGTTTATGTATACATTTATAGTGGCTCGGCATGTCTACAAACTTCACTACATTTTCTTCACTTTGCGTTGCCACTTTGGGCCCACAATTTTTTTCTCGAGTTTATCGACGATTTTTAGTTAATTTTGTAGAAAAATAAACCTACATTACTTATTACCAATAAATTTTAAATTTTTTAACCCCGGTTATTGAGTAATTAAGTGTTTTCTAATGTAATATTTGATATTATTATTATTTTAGATGCTTTAATAATTGATGATATCTGTTTTTTATGTAATTAAACATTGTCTATTAATTAGTAAATGATATGTTGATATAATTGAAATAAGTAAACAGTAACTTGTTATTTTACAATATTGTTTTGTTAACAAACTATTAGGTATCAAGTGGGCCCAAAAATGGGCATTCTCCTTTTCTTAGAACTAGTCCAGTCTAATCATTAATTACAGCCAATATGCTTATAGAGCTGTACCACAGATGTCTGCGCTACCACAGATGATTCCTCTCGTTATTGCTTCCAAACCATTCTCGAAACGCCACTAGTACTACTAGTAAACTATGTCAACGGTACATGAGCGAAAACAACTCTTATAGATGAATTTCTAGGGACAGTAGTCGCCTCCGGTATGCCGGCTAGTGAGGCGAATGCGCACCATCCAAATTAACAGTGTATATTTTTCTTGTTGTACCTAGATACTTCCAAACTGTTCCCGGTACGCGACAAAAGTTACGCTACATTTTGTAATTAATATAATTTTCAGGACAACTGAAAGATCAATTAAGAGAACTGCAATCTCACGGTGGCGATGCGCTCGCTGTCTATGGCCAGAACATGGTTGAACTCTGTCGACGAGTTAAAGAAACATCTGCAAAAGGATTGTTCTCTGTTCCACCACGGGGACCAGTTGGTATGGTTTGGATGTGAAGCTATGGATGGAAGCAATTGCTACTATAGAGAAATTTCTGGATACAATAGTCGCCTCCGCTATGCAGACGAGTATGAACTATCTAGAATGACAGTGCACACTCCTCTCGCTATACCTGGCTACTTTAAAACTGGTCCCGAAATGCGTCAAGGTCACTTCACGGGTGTTACATTCGAAAGTGGTGGCACTACCCCAGGACGGCAGACTGGGCTAATAACCATCATCAGGCCCGTTGTAACGTGGCCTGCGAGACTATTTGCGTTGGCCAGGCTTGTGTAATAATAAAATAGAAAGAGCGGCCGTGGTCTAGCGGTAAGACGCGTGAACTCGCGATCGATGAGTCCCGTATTCGAACCTCTACTGTAACCCTGTTGCTATAGGCAATATGAAAGAGTGGTAGGCATCCTGATGATGGTTATTAGCCCAGTCTGCCGTCCTAGGGCAGTACCATCACTTTCGCATGTAATACCTTGCCTTGCGGCATTAAGCTCGCCTTTTGTTCTATATAACAATAAAGTTTTTAAAATAAATAAAATAAAATAAATAATACCCGTGAAGTAACCTTGTCGCGTTTTGGGAATAGTTTTAAAGTAGCCAGGTATAACGAGAGGAGTGTGCAATGTCAATCTGGATGGTACATGCTCGTCTCTTCGAGCCGGCATAGTGGAGGAGACTGCTGCCCGTAGAGATTTCTCTGTAGTAGCAGTTGTTTTCATTCATGGACCGTACTCTAGCTTTACATCAGGTGGAGTGTTGTCACATGTTTTTTTTTAAAGATTGGAATAACGTTTCCTATTCCTACAGGTTCATATTTAAAAGTGAAGGAGAAGAAGTGGGCTGGCGCGTTGGAACATATAATTGGTAGCACTGTTCACACGTTCTGTGTTAATTCTAGCGAAGATTCACGAAAATTGTTTGAAATCATGAACAGGGTTTACGGACAAAATCCCAAACCAGGTGTCACTTGCAGTCGGTTTATTAATAAAAGGCACGATGTTAGAAGAAATACTGTAAGTATTTTGTTTCATAATAAATTACGGCTAACGTGGTCCCTTGTCTGTTACGCGGAAGTCCCGGGTTAAGTCCCAACACTTCGTCTGATGTAAAGCTAGAGTGCGGTCCATGAACAGAAACAACTGCTACTACAGAGAAATCTTTACATGCAGCAGTCGCCTCTGCTATGCCGTCCTAAGGAGAATTGGCCGTCTAGATTAACAGTGCACACTCCTCTCGCTATACCTGGTTACTTTCGAACTGCTCCCGAAACGCGGCAAGGGGCTAAAGTCAAAAGGCAGTCGACAGTTGTCAATTCAATGAAGTGACAATGTATGGGATTTGACGTTTCATTATGAGTTAGGTGACAGTGAAACGTCAAATCCCATATACTTTGTTTTCGACTCTATCAAGTGACAACTCTCGATTTTTTTTATTTTTATTGTAGCTCGGCATGTGACAACACTCCGTCTGATGTAAAGCTAGAGTGCGGTCCATGAATGGAAACAACTGCTACTACACAGAGAAAACTAGTGCGGGCAGCAGGCGCCTCCACTATGCCGGCTTGAGGAGACGAGCATGTACTATCTAGATTGACAGTGCACACTCCTCTCGCTATATCTGGCTACTTTCAAACTATTCCCGAAACGCGACAAAGTCACTTCATGGGTATTACATTCGGAAGTGGTGGTTATATGTATAAAATGAATTTTTTTCCAGGTCCGCGCCTCTGGCTACATGTCTGCATTGGAGTCACTAGATATTGTAGATCCGGTCATAGCTAACTTTCTAGTTGACAATATTTCTGTTGAAACAATACTGCTTGTGCCTGATCATGGTATGTTATTAAAATCCAATTGCACCAAAAGGCGTGTTAAGGTTACTTTGACTGTTACATTTACTCCACACGTGTTGCAGCAACGATAAAAGAGTGGCTGATGTAATTAGGAGTATGATCCCGAAAAATTAATAGAAAAACATATTTGGCTTCTGTTCATACACTTGACGTTGGTGACATTGGTTTAACTATTACTTTAACTTTGACCAACCAAAATTCGCTGGTTACGGTTAACGTAAAAACAGACAGGTTTTTTTGAAGCAACCCAATTTTATTTTAACCGTTACTTTAACGTGAAAGTTAGTGGTTAAGTCATGTGGTGCAATAGGGAATATGCATAAAATTTAATTTTGTCTCAAATATATTTTTCTCCAATGTTCATTAGAGTCACATTATGATTAAAAGGTATTTTTTTATTTAGTTATTATTTAAACCCATAAAATATGGTGTAAAAAGTGAAAACTAAGGGAGGGAAAACAAACTTACTAAAAGCGTCACTATTGGTCGACACGAAATGTGACGTCACATGACACTACATTGGATTTATCGGCGTCGATATTCATACTGTGTTAGTAGTGTTTGCGGGAATTTAGGACGATGACTGAAACTGGTTTTGTCAAAGCACAATTGGACAATCTACCGAAAATATCTTTATCTGGTATATTTCTGATAGTGTTTTTGCACTTCGGTACCATACAACACTTGTAAGAAGGTTTTTTTAGCTTCTTCCATGATCTGAATCTGAATATTTTCAAGCATATTTATATCTTTTTCTACTTAAACTAAAGAATTAATTTAAGTTATAAAAAAAACATGCATATTCCCTATTGGACCTAAAATATTATGAAATTAGCTACACTCTTCCACTGTAGCTCGGGGGTCGGCAACTTTGGTAAAATACTTTCGATACTTGGTCTGATTTTAATACTTGTCTTACCTGAGTGACGTCATAGCAACCTTCGCTGGGCTTAGTGACGCCCCATATCATGTATGGTAGGTATAGGTGAGTGTTTCAAAATAGTATCATCTTTGGTGACTTACACATGATCTACTGCCCACTGGCTCTTAGACTATTGTGTCTTCCGTGGTCTGCTAGTTGCCGACCCTTGCTCTAGCTAAACAGCAGTAGTGTATGCAGAATTACTGTAATAAAATCTGTATTTTCAGCTGACGCAACTCGTCTATCGGACAGTGTTGAGAACGTACCAGCTAATTGCTCTAAAATAGTAACGTTCGACAGCACTGAATATCATCCAGCACCGAATTATAGGAGTTATGGTGGCGCCAACAGACCCTCGAGATATTTGCAAGTTAGCCGTGTGGAGAGAATTAAGTATGTGTAAAAATGGCAATGCCCATTTTTGGGTCCACTTGATATCTAGTTTGTTAACAAAACAATATTCCAAAATAATATCTAATTTTTTTTTTATTGTAGCTCAACATGTGACAACACTCCGCCTGATGTAAAGCTAGAGTGCGGTCCATGAATGGAAACAACTGCTACCACAGAGAAATCTCTACGGGCTGCAGTCGCCTCCACTATGCCGGCTTGAGGAGACGAGCATGTACCATCTAGATTGACAGTGCACACCTCTCTTCTACCTGGCTACTTTCAAACTATTCCCGAAACTCGACAAAGTCACTTCACGGGTGTTACATTCGAAAGTGGTGGTAATGCCCCAGGACGGCAGACTGGACAAATAATTTTTTCATTAGTTCTTTGGCTCTCAACCATTGTAAATCTTTTGTAATTTATAATTATTTTAGTGTACTCTTTATTGCATCGTGTCCATGAACTGTACTGTATTATTAGTTTATTGGATATTTGTGGTATCAATTAATGGCTCTTAGATGTATATATTTATATTAAGTTATGTTTTTAACCGACTTCCAAAAAGGAGGAGGTTATATGTTCGTCGCGTATGTTTTTTTTTTTATGTATGTTCATCGATTTTTTCTAAACGGCTGAACCGATTTTAATGATTCAAATTGTACTGTGTTAAGCTGCATCCCATAGTGGTCCCATATATTTTTCTAAGATGCACAGTGTGCAGTTTTTTAGTAAAACGGGGAAAAAAGTCAGTTTGTAAATTTTTTTTGCTCTGATTTACTTGAAATTTGGCAAACATACTTTACAAAATAAATAATGAAACACGTGTTTCAGCATTTATTAAAATTCAACCCGTAAGGGGGTGAAATGGGGCAAAATGGGTTTAATTTTTTTTATGTCAGAATTACTTGAAATTTGGCATACATAACTTTACAACATAAATAATGAAAACATGTTCCAGCATTTCTTGAAATTCAACCCCTAAGGGGTGAAATGGGGCAAAATGGGTTTTATTTTTTTGTAATCAGAATTACTTGAAATTTGGCATACATACTTTACAACATAAATAATGAAACACGTGTTTCAGCATTTCTTGAAATTCAACCCCTAAAGGGGTGAAACGGTTTACCCCGTTGGTTGATTTTTTAAAAATCAGACTTACTCAAAACAGCAGATTGCTTTACCACGTTAATAATGAAACTTGCGTTTCAACCCCGAAGGGGGTGAAACGGGATGAAAATAATCAATATTTTTAGTGACAAAATACATAATAAATAATGCTCTATAATATAATATAAACAATTAACATGCGTTTCACCCCGAAGGGGGTGAAACGGGATAAAATGGATTGAATTTTTTTGTCAGATTTACTTAATTTTTAGTATATTTGCTCTACACACAACATACATAACGAAACGTGTATTTCAGATTTTCTCGAAATTTAATCTGAAAGGGGTTGTACGAGTTTCTTTTTTGCTAGATTAATTTCATTTGAACTACGATTAGTATTTGTACGTTTAATAGGGAGATTTTGCTGATTTGGTTTACAACCCTAAAAATTGAAAAATAAAAAACCTTTTCAAAAAAAAAGTTGAACCGACTTCAATAAACACTAAAAGCACTCAAAAGTGAAAAATAATTTTTCACAATAGTATCTACACACAAAGTAATAAACATAAACACTAATAGGTGTTTATTATGTACAAATTAACTGTCTGCATACCTACCACATTTTTGGAGTAGGTGCCAAGCTATACCAATTCAAAATTTCAGGATAGGAACACTTGGATATCTTCCTAGATATCAAGTATATCTATAAACGTTTGCTTGGCACCTACTCCAAAAATATGGCAGGTATGTGGACAATTAATTTGTACATAATAAACACCTATTAGTGTTTATGTTTATTACTTTGTGTGTAGATACTATTGTGAAAAATTATTTTTCACTTTTGAGTGCTTTTAGTGTTTATTAAAGTCGGTTCAACTTTTTTTTTGAAAAGGTTTTTTATATAAAAGCTGTTCGATGCCCTAATAAATAAAATAAAAAAAAAAAAAAAAAAAAAAAAAAATAAAATAATTGCATCAGAAAAAGTCTAATTAAAAGGTTAAAAAAATTGGAACTGATTGGTGATAAGGAATGAAGATTTATTCTTCTATAAAATTAAATAAAAATCTTCAACAAACTAGAGAAAAAAATTGTGGGCCCATTTCTCTTAGGCGAATGGGTATTCTCCTTTAAAAACGATTTCTTTCTATTGCTTTGCATGTAACCACGCCCCGTTCTATGTTAAGCCGGTGCAGAGACAAAAAATGCTACCACAATGCATGTTGCAGTCGTCTCCACTATGCCGGCTTGAGGGTATAATGTGCTCGTCTAAGTTGACAGTGTACACTTCTCTTCGTCTTTTATAAGTCTTATTAAATTGCCATTTTAAGACCTGTTATTATGTTATAAAAAACCTACCTATACTAATTAATTCCACAGACAAGTGGAAGCGGAAATAGAACAACTGGAGGAAACTGTAGAGTCGCTCAGCCGTGAAGATGACGAGCTGTGGAAGAAGGTGAATGAAGCGAAAATGTTTGAGCAGAAAGCTACAGAAGTCGCCAGAGCGTTGTATGTTGAGAATCACACGAAGGAAGATGCATACAGAGCAGCACAGACCGCTTACGGAGAATCGCAGAGAATTGAACAACATAACGTGCTTGTATGTATTTATTTCCTTTTTTTAATTGTAGTACACTCTGATGTTAAAGCCGGGATATATATGGGAACTGCGCTGGAACTGAAGGGGATTAAATCCTTTTTTTTCTTCGTAACCCGTAACGAAATTATCTTTAAAATACAGGGTGTATCGGGCAACGTGTAAAAAATTTCAAGAGATGACTCAGTAAGTGATTCTGAGCAGAAATTAATTTACAAAATAAATACTTTTTTTTATCCAAATGTCCATCTTTTCCTTGTAGAAACACATATAATTTACTACACGAACGCGTAATCGTTGTGTCGTCGGGCGGTGCATCAAACAAGTGACCTTACCTATGATCAACGCCGACAACCTTTGCCGCCTCGCCTTTGATCTCGCGCCGACAAGCCGTGTGTCGGCCCACCTGCAACGGCGGTCCACGTCGGCCGGTCCATTTATAGACCTTTTGTTTTTGTGATAATACCATACACGAGAACTTTTATTTAGTAAATTTATTTTTTGAGGGATGTTCATCCCTCACTCAATATTTACCATAATTTTTTTACACATTGCCTAATACATCCTGTATATGTCCTCTTCATTTAAAAAAAAATAGTTTTAAATATTAATTCAATATCGTTTAAGAAATATAAAACCATTTTTCTTCTAAACTATTATGATATTAGACAATACAATACCTAGGAAATTTTATATATATTTATAATTTTATTAATTTCTTTTACATAAATCGATACACACGTTTCGCAAAAGTGTTACCAACACAATTAATAAAGTGTTACCACTATACGCAACAATATTTATGAACCCTTACACATGCGAAAGTGGATGGCAGTATCGGAAGAGGGCGCCCTAGGAAGACCTTTCTCAGTCAGATTGGTCAACTGCTGCGAAAGGGTCAGGTGAGGAGCAGCACCCTCAACCGACGTGCATGCATGAGGGGAGTAATGGATTCGGTCGAAGCGATGGATAATTCATTGATTGTGGATTGTAACGCTAGTGAAGTGACAGTGTCGTTTTTCGGGATCAGTTATAACGAGAGAATAGTGCACTGTAGAACTGGATGGCGCACATTCGTCTCGTCAAGCCGGCATAGCGGAGGCTACTGCTGTTTGCAAATATTTATCTGCATGATGACGCATGCCGAGCTACAATTACTTATGTATAATACAATTTTATTTCAGTATGAAGAATTGGAAGGTCTAAAGAAAAAATTGGAGATACTCACTGAACAGATACAAGACCTAAAACAGAGGGAAGCAGAAGATAAAACTAAACTCACAGAAATGGAAGATGCTATCGAAATAAAGAGGAGAGAACTCACTTTACTTAATAATAAATATAAAGAATTGACTGTGAGTAGTACTATCAAGAGAAGCGGAGCAGTCCCAGTATTTTTCCAAAATTGTTTGTCGGAATATTACAGTTGCCTTCTCTTTCTGATTGCATTCTAAGTAAAGGAGATCAAAATTGTTGTCAATGTTTCTATATGTTTTTTACATATTGCACGTCATTTAGTTGTCAATGTTATGAGGGAAAAACGAAAAAAAATCTACACACGTTAGTTGTCATAGCAACGTAAACATAAGTTATATTTAAAGTAGGAGCTGAGAGAAACATAAAAATATTCAAGTAACATTAGTCCTTAAGGTGGGACCGCTCCCCTGCTCTTGATAGTACATATACGCTAAAGTTAAACATTTGACACAACAGTTTGAAGTAATGAACGGATTCAGTCTCAGATTTTCCTAAAACCACCAAGGTTAAGTTACGGAGATGCTGATCATCTATAAAAGATTTCCTCCACGTAAAAAGGAAGATGCTGAACATACTTTCTTCTCCTGTCCCCTTTGAAATTGAACTTGTGATTGTGGGCAAGTTATTGAAAATAGAAAATGTTTTTATTGTCACTCCAAAAACCAATTTGAATTTATTTAAAGAGTGGTAGGCAGACTGATGATGGTAATTTGTCCAGTCTGCCGTCCTGGGGTAGTACCACCACTTTCGAATGTAACACCCGTGATGTGAACTTGTCGCGTTTCGGGAATAGTTTGAAAGTAGTCAGGTATAACGAGAGGAGTGTGCACTGTCAATCTAGATGGTGCGTACTCGTCTCCTCAAGGCATAGTGGAGGCGACTGCTGCTCGTAGCTTTTCTCTGCTGTAGCAGTTGTTTCCACTCATGGACCGCACTCTAGCTTTACATCAGGCGGAGTGTTGTCGCATGCCGAGCTTCAATAAAAAAACTGCTCTAAACATTACATAGAAAAAATATATTGTATATTTTTCATTTAGCTTGTTTATTGATAAAGTTATTGTCGATGAAGCCCTGAGTTTCTTTAATATAATTTGTTTGACAGGAGAAATTAGCGTTGGAGCAAATGAACGTTGATCGCAATTTAACAGAGAAACATGATAGTGAACAAAAGTTAGCTGAAGCGAGATCCAAGTTAGAGAGAGCTTCGACGGCACTCGCTGAAAAAGGTGAATTGATTCAACAAAAAACCAGCGCTGCTTTGAAATTGTGTTCTAGGATTGATGAACCTAGGTTTGTATCGTTTCCTTGCATGTAGTTTTAGTTTTCTAAAATTTATTTCACGCCTGATGTTAAGCCATAGAGCGTTCCATGACATAATAACATAATATAGGCACTATTAAAGACTTGTGACCAGAGTGGAAAGGGGTATGCTAAGGTGGTTCGGTCATTTGAAAAGGATGGATGAAAGGAGATTAACTAAAAAGATCTATTGTGCGAAAGTGGATGGCAGTGTCGGAAGGGGGCGCCCTAGGAAGACCTTTCTCAGTCAGATCGGTCAACTGCTGAGAAAGGGTCAGACGAGGAGCACCCTCAACCGACGTGCATGCATGAGGGGAGTAATGGATGTGGTGGAAGCGAAAGTGGTATGTAGAGAGAGGAGTCGCTGGCGCTCCATAGTTTCTGCCTACCCCAGTGGGAACAAGGCGTGAGCTAAGTAGTAGTAGTAGTAGTATTAAAGAGTGGTAAGGTAACTGATGATTGCTTTTAGCCCATCACTACACCCGTAAAGTGACCTCGTCACATGGATAGAGTATAACGAGATATAAATGGAAGTAGTCAGGTGTATAATGAGAGAAGTGCATTGGTTGGTGCTCATTTAGCAATAAGCCAGCATAGGGGAGGCTACTGCTTGCCGTCTGTAGCTATTTCTCTGTGGTAGCAGTTGTTTCCGTTAATGGACCGCACTCTAGCTTTACTTCAAGTGGAGTGTGGTCATATGTCAAGCTATAATAAATAAAAACAAACATTCAAACATCAGTACATTCCTGAAATATATAATAATGTAATTAGAATTTGCTGTTTTTATTATAGAGAAAAGGATGTTGTGGTAGAGGAGCTCAAGAAAACTGAGAATAAGTTGAAGTCATTGCGTGGTGGTGATATGTCAAAGGAGGAAGTGTTGGAAAAACTAGTAGCTGTACAAACGGTCTATAAAAACACTAAGAAACAACTTGACGAGCTCAAGAGTTTGATTAATAAGGTATTATTTAAAAAAAACATACAGTTTCTAATAATCCTATAATTTAATAAGTTGAGTTGTATGTTAGTCTATGATGACAAGAAAAAATATAACTTAATTTTTTTATATTTTGATTTGATATAAAAGTCTAATTATTCAATAACCCGGGTAAAAAAATTAATTGATGATAAGGAATCTAGGTTTATTTTCCTACACAATCATAGGCAAACTATTGAAAAAAAATTTGGGCCCATTTCTCTTAGGACAATGGGCATTCTCCTTTGTCATCATCAAAACGTCTCCAATTTGGAACTCATAGAATGCTTTATGTATTAGAAGTGGGTTAGAAAGTTAATCAAATGTATTTTCTTAGGTTCAAAAGATAGCAGACAAACATCTCAATTTTTGTTACCAAGTGCAGTCTTCGATAGCTAGAAGAGTCCAATACAGTTTTCAATCAATACTAACACTGAGGAAATATTCGGTAAGAAATGTTAAATACAGGTTAAAATTTAATTACTCAACAAACTGAAATTTATATTCCCTCAATGATTTTTTTAAAAATTTAGTTTTATATGGCATTCGAACAATTCGCCAGTGTCAAAGTGAATATTTGCATCAAGTCAAGATCATTTATTCATCACACTAAAGTCTCAGTCAAGTCGAAAATAGTTTCAGTAAAGTGGTAGAAGCTTTACTGAAACTTCCTAGGGAGTTTTGGAGGGAAAATAAAACACAGGTTCTCTTCTTTTGAATTGCTTGCCCACACTCACCGCACGTTCACGAATACTTGTTAATAATCCACCATTATTACACATTAACACTCGAAAAAACAAGTTTAAGAAAATAATTCAAGACAGATAACCTAATTAATATACGCAGATACCCGCCAAAACTCTTAATTAAATATTTATCTGATATTGCTGTGGTGTTGCCAACAATATATTTCATTGTCTTTATATATTTACCTTGTCAGGCTCGAATGGAGATAGACGCTGCTAACGGTACTCTAGACCTATGGTGTAGCGGTCGGGGTAGAGCTGGAGGTGAGGAAGGTCGTGCTTCGAGTACGAGCGCTTTGAGCGGAGGCGAGAGATCGTACGCTACTGTGGCATTCATCATGGCTCTGTGGGAATGCGCCGAATTACCCTTTTGCTTTATGGACGAATTTGATGTCTTTATGGTTAGTTTGTATTCTTACGTGTGAAAAAGCACCTTTTTGGGCCAGCATAGTGACAGCGTATGGGGCCACGGTTCTCCAGTCGTCGGCGATTATGGACCTCCACTGTGTTTACTTACCATCAGGCCAGTTAAGGTCACATGTCGAGTCAAAACAAAACATTAAAGTATGTACATTGTACATATAAAGAGTTACATTGGTACTAGGTTGGAGAATAGAACGCTTATTTCCCTAATTAGACAATAAGTTTGCTGTATCTGTATGATTTTAGAATTGTTTAGTTCTTTAACTGTTAGGTCTGTCTATTTTTACGCTTACTTTAACCGTTACGTTTACCCCACACGAGTTGCACCATCGTCGCGCCTGTCATTTTTAACCCTTACTTTAACGTTAAGCGTTACCAGCGAATCTTGGCTGGTTAAAATTAAAGTAATCATCAAACCAATTTAACTAACGTCAAATGTATGAAAAGAAGCCAAATATTACGATAACAATATAAATTTACACGATATTGCAACGCATGTGGAGTAAATGTAAAACGTTTAAGCGTTACGTCGTCGCCGTAATAGTTAAAGTAACTTTAACGGAGCTTCTGGTGCAAACGACCCTAATTGTTAAACTGGGGCCCAAAACTGGTCGTTATCCTTCGTGTGCTTAAACGAGCAGAAGTCTGTAAATATTTATTTATTTATTTTATTTTACAACTTTTAGTTTACAAAAAACAAGGAGTTTAGTGGACCCACTCTAGGCAAAGTCTGTCCTGTGGGTCCATGGTTATACAGATTTCCTCCATCACTCACCATCACCATAAAAATAACAACTTAGACTAAAACTTATTTGTCGAATTCTATATTTCCAGGACAATGTGAACCGTAAAGTGGTAATGGATTTATTGATTGATCATGCATTACATCACCGTTCTCGCCAATTCGTGTTTTTGACACCACAAGACTCTTCTAAATTAGTTGCTGGAGAACATATCAAGATACACAGGTAAAGATCCTTCATCACCTTTTAATAGGCAGTGGTACTTTCAGCGACACTAGCGCTGCAGTGCTTTTTTTCACAATTATGGATTGTCCCAAGCGGACAAGAATGAAACTTGTTGGATAAACAGTATAAAGTCCTCAAGGTGGTGTAGCTAGCATATTCTCGATTGTACACCATCTCTCAAGTAGCTTGTTTAAAGTTATATGGATAACACCCTTCTTAGCCTACATATGAAAATTTTTTATATCTTGTTCCAGAATGGCCGACCCGCGCGATTGAAAGACCAGTGGAAATGTTTTGTAAGGAGTGACTGTATTTTCGCAATAATAAATGTTAAAACAATTAGTTGCTTTTTATTTAAGGAAAAAATCCTGTGCAGATGCAACCATTACCTCAGATACAAGTAAAGATTATTGGCAATTAACTTCGAGCGGTAGGCTGATGATTATTAGCTTAGTCTGCCGTCCTGGGGTAGTACCACCACTTTAGTGACCCGCAACTAGGTTTTAGGATGTTTATTAGTAGAGTGCACTCAGCCCGGACATTCGTGTCAAGTCGGCATAGTGGGGGGCGATTGTGGTAACAGTTTTAGTTTATGGACTGCACTCTAGCTTAACACCAGACGTGCTATAATTTCGATTTTTTTATTAGACTAGAGGTGGCATCTCATACAGATTTTTCCAAATGCGAATCCTAGTCCACGGACTTCACCTTATTAGTATTTTCCGAGCTCTTGGCGCTTGTGCAAGTTGAAATTATAACTAGACATAAAAGATAGTAATTGACAATATGTCGCGTCTGCACGAATGGATTCTCTAATCTGTGAGAACATACGTTTCACGATTTTTGTTTGAAATAGCCCCTCTATTAAATTAACTCAACGTTTATATTGGAAATAAAAATGAAATAAACAAATAATTCAACACATTTTATTACAATTTGAATCATGAGCGTGTACACTGACTGACATAACGTGTACATTAAGGTCGAAGATTATTGCACATATTACATCCAACTTTAAGGTAAACAACATACCTTTTTATTAAACTTCGAGATCATTTCACATCTTACAGAAACTCTGGGGTAGTACGAAATAACTCTCTAGCTTCAAGCACATTTTATTGGCAATACCACACCAGGGTCACGGTGAGTATCTGGCTTCCTTCGAGCTCGTTTTCTGTAATTGGACGAGTCACGGTGGTCTAATCGGCACCCAGAACTGCTAGAGATACTTATCGGTGTAATATTAAGAAATTTTACACTATACACATTATATTTTTATAATTATCTAGTATAAATAGCAAGTTCTAATTTATCTTAAAACAATTATTTTTAATACTATTTTTCATTACGACACCCAACGAAATATCTCTTAGCAATTGAGCTGTGGTGTTGCCAACGAAACGTGCTCGATGTGAATATTTCGATACTAAGTTAGTTCGTGCTCATCCCATTTTGACGTTATCACCGCAATATAAAGCTTGACACCCACTATAGGCACGCCAAGTCGAATCGCGTTTCTACAGCATCCATCCATCAGCGACACTGCACCGTATTACCTTGTAGTAAGGCAGTACGTTTCGAATCGATTTTTCCCTAATGGACGCAGTGGTATAGTAAAAGCGAGTTCGATTCGGCGAACCTCATGAACAATAACAGTCATACAGGATAGGGATCTATAGAAGGTGATACAAACTCATGTTTTTTTTCTAATAATAAAACTATTTTTAAACAGTTACAAACTCGACTCATGTCTAGAGACATCCCGCCTCCTAATAAGCGTATTCATTTTAACTTACAACATAAACCTTATTAATTAACTAATCTATTTTTAATAATGCTATAATTGTGTGATATTTAAAAAAAAATTACAATTATCACATCTAAGGGTCGTTTGCACCAGAAGGCCGGTTAAAGTAACTTTAACTATTACTTTTACGTTTACATTATGGTATATATTTACTCCACGCGAGTTGCACCATCGTCACGTGTAATTTTTGACGGTTACTTTAACCGTAACCAGCGGCGAATCTTGGCTTGGTTAAAGTTAAAGTAATCGTCAAACTAATATTGCTAACGTCAAATGTATGATAAGAAGCCAAATGTGTTTTTCTATTATTTTTCGAGATCAGCCATTGTTTTAACGATAACAATATGAATTTACACAATATTGCAACGCGTGTGGGGTAAATGTAAATGTTTAACGGTCGTCGTCGTCGTAAAAGCAATAGTTTTACTTTAACCGGCCTTCTGGTGCAAACCACCCTAAATTAGTTCAGTATGATCAGCCTAGAGTATGCATTTCACCATCGGTTTTTTTTTTAATTTTTGGTATTTTAAATGCTAAATTTGTTTTATTATGAAATCATATTGAAATAACTGAATAGAAAAATTTATCACGCACACAACGGCCTGAGTTGAGTGGGGATTTTCACATGCTTTTGTATAGATTAAGGCTCGCTATGCATGATGTCTTTCCTTAGATATTGAGACCGGCACACAGTGGGTCGAAACTGTAATTTGGGGAAATGGGTACAGGAACCTTGTGACAATAGTTCTCTCTAATTTTTTCTAAAACCTTTTAGTTTGAAAAGCATCATTATAAATTCTCCTCAAATTAGTTTTGATCCACTGTGCGGCATAGACGTTTTAGACATCCCATTGTCAATTTTTATAATGATTGTTACCAGTTTCTCTGGAGTCTGCAGTCTGGCGTAGTTGTCTACGCTATGCCGGGAAAACAGACTTGTATGCCTTTTTGAAAGTGTAAAAAGGGCAAAATCTGAATATGATTATTTGGTAAACTAACATACAAAAATAATACAGTTTCTTTTTATAGATAAGATCTAGATAGTAAATAGAACCTAAACTATAAATAATATTTTGATAATTTTAATTTAAAGATAACTTTTTTAGAGAAATAACTTATTCTAGAATTTTAGTGATAACTTTTTAAATTATGTAAATATAATTTGATTAGTTTACTAACTAAATAATACAGTTTAGATTGGAGTTAATTACGCTATTAACATACTTTTGTTACACTTAAAATGGGGCAGGAATCGTGAACTCTTCATTCATGTGATCAATATAGTAAATTAGAATTTGATAGAAAAATTACTGTATTTAAGTAAAATATGATTTATTATTGGCGATAATGCTTGAATGTAGGCAAACGTGTTTTCATATTCCCGCCAAAATACCGCTGAAAGTCACAGCTATTGAAAATTATTTGACGCAAAACTGGCATTACTAGAATGTAGCGTTTTCCTTTAATAATTCAGCAACAAACAAAAATTTCTATTAAATATGTAAAATAGCACTTGACGATCTTTGGTCATATAATTTTGCTATTTAATACTATTTCTACCATTTCCTAATCGTCCTTAAAGTTGAAAATGAATTATTTATCGTGTACTATGTGAACCGACAAAGAATAGGACTGGACCTGCCAACTTCACCCGACAGATGTTAGATAATTTCTAAAAGTACCACCAGCAAAAAAATTCGTTGCCTTTTTTGTATTTAATAAATAAAAATGCAGTTAATGTCTTCAGTTCGTTCAAATTTTTTTTTATTGTAGCTCGACATGTGACAACACTCCGCCTGATGTAAAGCTAGAGTGCGGTCCATGAATGGAAACAACTGCTACTACAGAGAAACCTGTGGGGGTAGCAGTCGCTTCCACTATGCCGGCTTGATGAGACGAGCATGTACCATCTAGATTGACAGTGCACACTCCTCTCTTATACCTGGCTACTTTCAAACTATTCCCGAAACGCGACAAGGTCACTTCACGGGTGTTACATTCGAAAGTGGTGGTACTGCCCCAGGACGACAGACTGGACTAATAACCATCATCAGTCTGCCTAACATTTCACTAAGTACCTATGTGCGAAAAGCAAAACAAAATGGCGTCCTTACAATCTTATTTTAAGTTGTTTCACATAGTAAATCTTGAGATTATTCTTTAAGAAACGACCAAGTAGAAAAGGTAGCTCCCATTACCCAGTATTTCAGTCTCATACAATTTTTCAGCCCCCACAGAACGTCCAAAACTGACATAAATATATTATATTTTTTAAATATATTATTTTTAATTACAACAAATAAAACTAACGACTACCTGTATCTATTATAAATTTTTTACAACATTTTTTTAGTCTTTTTGTACTTAAACCTAACGGGTCGGTATTTTAATGTAATCTTAACTAATAAGAGTAAAACCATGCAAATTTTGAGATTTACTGTATATTGAAATACCCATCCTATTTGCAACCAATCTACTAATACTAAGAGAATTTAGGATTTGTATTAAATTATTTATTTATGAAAATTAGTAGGTAGACTTCCGTTTAGGACCCATTTGTCGCGACCTACGGAACTGTACCTTCATTTGTAACACATCTTAAAGTGTCAAATAATAATATCTATATCTCGAATGACTTACGTATAATAATTTAAATGTTAAATGGAAAGTTATTAACAAGAAAAGAGCTTTGATGAAGACTTCTATAAATATATATTGGAAGAAAATTGTAAAATATAGCTCTGACAATATGCCGGTATACAGGGTGTATCAGGCAACGTGTAAAAAAATTAAGGTAAACATTAAGTGAGGGATGAACACCCCTCAACAAATAAATTTACTAAATAAAAGTTCTCGTGTATGGTATTATCACAAAAACAAAAGGTCTATAAATGGACCGGCCGACGTGGACCGCCGCTGCAGGTGGGCCGGCACACGGCTTGTCGGCGTCGATCAAAGGCAAGGTCATTTGTTTGATGCACCGCCCGACGACACAACGATTACGCGTTCGTGTAGTAAATTATGTATGTTTCTACAAGGAAAAGGTGGACATTTGTATAAAAAAAAAGTTTTTATTTTTTGAATTAATTTCTGCTCAGAATCACTTACTGAGTCATCTCTTTAAATTTTTTACACGTTGCCCGATACACCCTGTATAATTTCGATAAAAAGATTTGAACAAAAATAAGCTTGTTTAAATACATTTCATTTGACCAGAGGGCCAGGTACGAGCTTAAAGGAGAATGCCCATTCGCATAAGAGAAATGGGCCCACATTTTTTTTCTCGAGTTTCATGATTATTTTTATTAGTTCATTTTGTAGTAAAATAAATCTACATCCTTATCACCAATCAGTAAAATTTTTTTCACCCAAGTTATTGAGTAATTAGACTTTTTCTGATACAATAACAGCTTTAATTAATTGGTATTATTTATTTTTTATAATATTAAATATTGTATATTGATTGGGAAACGATGTTTTGATATAATTAAAATAAATTAATGAATAAATAAGGTATTATTTTAGAATATTGTTTTGGGTATCAAGTGGGCCCAAAAATGGGTATTCTCCTTTACAGCTTAACCCGAGATCTCTTCACCAATAGGATAGCTTCATTTGTTTTTTTAGAACCGCGGCGGTCAAAATAACACCGTCTGATTGGATTCGCGTTACGTTGTCACTGCGTAAATGTAACCTCTGTACTTGGCCCTCGGACCTTTCAATCGAATGATGAGCGTTCAGCGTATCCGTATTAGTAGGGTTAGTAAAAAACGCAAAAAAAAAACATTAGTATGGTTAATAAAAAAAAATTATTGGTCCAAATATTCGTCATTGAAAACAGCTTTTTACTTTTGTTTAAATCTTATTTATTTGTCAGTTACAGGATAAAAGATGCCAGTAAGCTAGTACTTCTAGCTATGTTTGTACATTGACTAGCTTCATTCTAGCTAATGAGGAAACTAGTAAGTCAGTGTCTCTAGTCGATAAAGTTTAATATGATGGGTTTTTTTACAATTGTAGCTCGGCATATGACAACAGTCCGCCTGATGTAAAGCTAGAGTGCGGTCCATGAACGGAAACAACTGCTACTATAGAGAAATATCAGCAGTCGCCTCCGCTATGCCGACCTGAGGAGACGAGCATCACCATCTAAATCGACAGTGCACACTCCTCTCTTTATACCTGGATACTTTCAAACTGCTTCCAAAACGACAGGGTCACTTCACAGGTGTTACATTCGAAAGCGGTGGTACTACCCCAGGCCGACAGACTGGGCTAATAACCATCATCAATCTGCCTACCACTCTTTAATAGTGCCTATAATCACTGAGCGACCAAAGTACGTATAACAAAGTTACATTGGTACCGGTAAGAATTTATAAGGTTCAAACACGGGTCTCATCGATCGTGAGTTCACGCGTCTTACCGCTAGACCACGGTCGCTCAAAGAGTCATACTAGTGTATCTCGGACATTAGTATTAATTTTTCAATTTTCTTCAAAGACTTATACAAATGCCATGTTAAGTATTTTATTTCAAAACATGCTTAGATTAAAACAGCACTAATACATCTTTCTCTCCTGTGACAAAGATAGAAACACCGCCGGATTTAGACTTCGGCGGCCCATAGGCAGAGCATGTTGTGGAGGCCCTCAAATCGTTTGTGGTTAACTGTTGAAAGTTTCTATTAAGGTCAAGGTAAAGAAGAGAGCAACTAAATAAGTTGGCTAACACAAAATTTAAAACAAAACTCGGTATTTTTTTGTTTCTACTGAGCCTTTATCGATTTAATTTTTTTTCTGTGGTGTGGTGGCGGCCCATGTTGCCTATGCCAAATCCGGCACTGGATAGAAATACGTTGTCAGAGTGCAACGCGAGGGAGACAAAGCTGTCACTGTTGCTACTAAATCAAAGTGCGTCAGTTGAGCGGCCGTGGTCTAGCGGTAAGACACGGGAACTCACGATCGATGAGACCCGTGTTCGAACCTTGCTAATTCTGACCCGTATCAATGTAACTTTGTTATATGTACTTTGGTCGATCAGTGCCTATAGACACTATTAAAGAGTGGTAGGCAGATTGATTATGGTTATTAGCCCAATCTGCCGTCCTGGGGTAGTACCACCACTTTCGAATGTAACACCCGTGAAGTGAATTTGTCGCGTTTCGGGAATAGTTTGAAAGTAGCCAGGTATAGCGAGAGGAGTGTGCACTGTCAATAGATGGTACATGCTCGTCTCCTCAAGCCGGCATAGTGGAGGCGACTGCTGCCCGCACAGGTTTCTCTGTAGTAGCAGTTATCTCCATTCATTGACCGCACTCTAGCTTTACATCAGGCGGAGTGTTGTCACATGCCGAGCTACAATAAAAAAAAAAAGACCTAGTATTTGTTTTAATCTGAGCTGGAATGTATGTTTTAATTTATTTATAAATATAAACAATATATTAAAATGTTTGAAAACAAAATGGCGGCGATCGTCGTTAATTTTATTTTGTTAACACATGATTTTTTTTTAACAATCGCAATTGGCAGATCGTTTTTTTTAATTCATACAGATTCGAGATGCAGTACTTAAATAAATATAATTTAATAAGATAATAATTAAGAAATCCATACGAAATATATTACAGTAAGTTAATTACCTACATTTTATAAAAAAATATATATCTAAAAAAAAGACCAATTAATTTTTCTAACTCGCAGGAACAATTTTTTTTTTAAATTATTAATCTTTGCCTATTTTATTTAATAAACTAATTTATGAATTGTATATTTACACTCAGACAATCCCGAAATTCATCCAATTCCCATACATACAAATTATGTTAGAATCAAACGCGACCTATATATTTACAAAATAATTCAACGGGTGTTAAAAAAAAACTTACTATCACGAAACGTGTCGCGTTGTCGGTGTTTTAGTGGCGGGTGTAGTCGGACTCTTCTGTCCTGAAGGTGGTGGGGTTGGTGGAAATGGATTTATATCTAATTTGGTCTGTGAAGTCGACGGTACTTCTTCTTCCGATTGTTCCTGAAGCTTCTCTTGTAGGCTTTCCTAAAATTGATGTTAATTATTACAAAAAAAAAAAACATTTCAAGCCGCCATAGCGGAGACCACATTCGTTTTGCCTGCACAAGCAGAAAATATCTATATTCATATATTTTCATTTCTTTGTTATATGTACTTTGGTCGCTCAGTGCCTATAGACACAATTAAAGAGTGGTAGGCAGACTGATGATGGTAATTTGTCCAGTCTGCCGTCCTGGGGTAGTACCACCACTTTCGAATGTAACACCAGTGAAGTGACTTTGTCGCGTTTCGGGAATGGTTTGAAAGTAGCCAGGTATAACGAGAGGAGTGTGCACTGTCCATCTAGATGGTACATGCTCGTCTCTTCAAGCCGGCATAGTAGAGGTGACTGCTGCCTGTAGAGATTTCTCTGTAGTAACAGGAGTTTCCATTCATGGACCGCACTCTAGCTTTACATGAGGCGGAATGTTGTCACATGCCGAGCTACAATAAAATTTACAGGTCACTTCACGGGTGTTACATTCGAAAGTGGTGTCATGTCATTTAGTTGTCAATGTTATGAGGGAAAAACGAAAAAAATGACACGTAAATATCAATCAAATTAATCTACACACGTCAGTTGTCATAGCAACGTAAACATAAGTTATATTTAAAGTAGAAGCTGCGAGAAACATAAAAATATGCAAGTAACATTAGTCCTTAACGTGGGACTGCTCCCCTGCTCTTGATAGTACATCCCAGCGTGTATAGTTGGCTACCTTAATTCTCTCCAGGCGTAGCGTACTAGAAATCTTATAGCAATAAAAATAAACAATCTATACTCACATACATAGCTAAAGTTACATTATGTACTTGTAATCTATGTGCATCATCTACATTAAGATCGGGGCATATATCTTTTAACCCACCAGCTCCCCAACTGTCAGTATTGCTGCCCCCGCCCCGCACTTCCCTCACACCACCAGACGAAGACGTGACCGTGGAACATGCCTTCATCCATTTGTAACATGCTCGGAGGGAGTCCCAACTGTAACCTAAAACAATATATTTAAGTTTACACCAGGGCTTCTTAAACTTTTTTCATTCACGACCTCATGATTGAGCTTCCTGGCGACTCCGTATAAATAAAGATTTTTGATAATTTATTTACTAGTTTTAGAATTCGTTTAGAAACATACAAAAATCTAAAATTAAAAATTGCACAAAAAGTTGTAAAATTGTATTTATTATAGTTACAAAAATTATATGTCCTACATATACTATACACATCTAAATGTTACAAAATTGTGTATTTAAATATTTGACATTAAAATCTCTCGCGACCCCAGAATTTTGCTACGCGACTCCGTTTTGGGGTGTCAATGTTAGACCCTTCACCAACATGCAAAAACCTCTCGACGCGTTTTGCCACATGTGGCATCCTCAGGAGACGTGTGCTCGCTTCGAAGTTACAAAGTAGTGTTGAAAAAATATTATATTTTAAAACAATGTATATATTTTAAGAGTGGTATGCACTCTGCCGTCCTGGGGTAGTACCACCACTTTCGAATGTAACACCCGTGAAATGACCTTGTCGCGTTTTAAGAACAGTTTGGATCTGGATGATACGCAAGCCGGCATAGCGGAGGCGACTGCTGCATATAGAAGTGTTGTCAAAAATTAAACAGCCCAGTCTACCGTCCTTGGGTAATACCATTACTTTAAAGTTTAACACCGGTGAAGTGATCTTGTTTAGTGGAAAGGGTGCGTCCGTCTTCCGAAGCCGGCATAGGGGAGGTGATCACTGTCAGACCTTTCTGCGTGGTAGGAGTAAAACTTAGGGGTAAATAGGGATAGATAAATATGTCTATTTGATATTTTGAATATGTCCCCACTTCAACTCGATGTTAAGGTAGAGTGCAGTCTAAAATCAGAAGTCTGCAGTCGGCAGTCGCCTCCGCTATGCCGACTAAAGGAGACGAACAGCACTTTGATATTTACCTGACACTTTCATAGCTAACTCCTTATTATAAACATGCGCAATAGCAGCAGCCGCAATCAAACTGTAATTAAATTTGTTCACGTCGACATGCAACACCGCCAAGTCTATCAACTGTCCACAAATAACAAACTCTAGCGACGAATACTGCGGAAACGTGAACGTGTACGAGCGTATTGAATTCGCCATGCTACACGTCTCGCTGATCATTCTCTTCTTAGCGTTCCTAGACACGCTTGTTAGTTGTATGTAGAGGTTTAACCACCAGTTAATGGTTAACGGTGTAATGTTCCATGTCAACACGTCCATAATATGTAATTCTTGTAGTATTATACCCTCGCACGAGCAAGCGCCGTCTGTTACGAACGCAAACTCGCCTATCTTCGGGGGGTAGACTTCCTCTACTTTTGCTGCTATGAATAAACATGTAATACCTGCAAAACAAATTAAGTATTAGTCCTAATTTTTTTATTTTAGCCCGTCATATGACCGCACTCCGCCTGGTGTTAAGCTAGAGTGCGATCCATGAGCAGAGGCGACTGCTGTCAGAGAAGGGGATCTGCAAACAGCAGTCGTGCCCGCTATGCCGGATTTTACAATAAAAGAAAAAAAACCTTTTTTTTGTAAATAAATGATGTTTTTTTTAATAATAAAAAACCATTAAATAAAATATTTGGTTTAACGGAAAAAATAACGTTTTACAATCACAATTTTTTTTATATATAAAAATGCACAAAAAAGCTATAAATATACCTCTTACTAAGACGTTAATTTTGTATTTAAAAAAATCACGCAAGAATGCAACGCAGCTTTACGTGACCGCGTCGAAAGTTTTGTCGTCTTTCCATATTACTGTTTTTCTTTTACCACAAAAGGGCTTCTGTCTACCCCCCAGTAGAAGCAGTGTGTGAGCTAAGTACTAGCTCATAATATTGACATTGTTAGCTTTTTTTAAATACAAAAATTGCATATTAAACAAATACAGCTTTAGTCGGAAATTTAATATTACTTATATCTACCTATTTTGTCAATATTTTTTGTTTTTCACACCAACAAAGGTTAGCTGGTAAGTCATTAAGCTGGCCTATGTACGTACAATTGTGCAATAAAGTGTTTTTATTTATTTATTTATATATTTTTGCTATCACTACATTAAAACTAAGGGCTGGTAATTCAATCCTTCTTTAACTATAAGTCGACCTTTACCATTTGTATTCAAGTAGCTTAGTATACTTTATGAGGGTGTTTATTTTTTTATGTTGCAATAATTATCTTTTTTAACCGGCTTCAAAAGGAGGAGGTTATCAATTCGTCGTGATTTTTTTTGTGGCGATGTTCCCTCATATCTCCGCCGTTTGTGAACCGATTTTGATGATTATTTTTTTGATGGATAGAGTATATGTCCGTATTGGTCCCGTTTCAATTTGAAGAAAATATTCCATCTCTAAGGGTGGAAAATTAGGGGATATTTCGCCGTTAGTGAACCGATTTTGATGATTCTTTTTATTATTAAAGTAGTCAGCATGATGAAACTCGCTAGAGACAATGTTTGAAAGGGGACTGGTGCAGTGACCCTAATGGGGAATTATAAGCGAAGAATCCGGGAGGGATTAAGACTAGTCGTAGGTGAAGCCCTGACTAGTGATAGTGGGGCTTATTTCGCCTAAACCATGGTACTTCCTTGCACTTCCGTATAAACCGAGAAGGCATCCATTGTGTCGACAGTTGGCAGCCGAAAGAAACGGTTCGACGCATCCTTTTTATGTCGCACGACCGATAAATGCTTTGTTCGCCAATTCATTTAACTTTGGATCCTTCAAACGAAACGTGAAAAAGCGTGGTTGGGCCGGCATAGTGACGGCGACTGGGTGAACCTCCACTGTGCTTACTATCAGCGATGTCGCATCAAAAAAAAAACTTAGTTTAATATCTAACTTTAATTACCAACCCTTAGCCGCAATTTTTTAATACTGAATATATCGGGATAAAAAAAATTGTAACAAAACTTCAATGTTATTTTATACTTTTATTAAAACTATCTCTTTCAGGGTAATTATAAAATAAAACAAATGAAATACTCCGAAATAATGAATTTACCTATTAATTGTAATCTTTCTTTGGTTATATCCTTCGTGTTTGTCAGATACCTATCAAAATATTCCACAGCTAAGTGAAATGATTCTCTATGAAGTTTGTAAACTTCGCACACCTGAAACAATACACAAATATGTTATTAACAATGATAATTTTTATTTGCCGACCCGGGGTAGAATCGCCACCAAGAGTTTAATAGTGCCTGTACTATAGGCACTAAGCGACCAAAGTACATTATATAACAAAGTTACATTGGTACCGGTCAGAATTAGCGAGGATTTGAACACGGGTCTCATCGATCGTGAGTTCACGCGTCTTATCGCTAGAAATAATAGAACGATATTGTGTAACGATATTATCGTACGTATCCAAGAAGCAAAACGTTGTACGATTTTATTTATCTAGCTCCAGGAGTCAGGAAGTAATTTTTGATGAGCGCGTGAATATTTTTAACAGGGAAAAAGTAGCTTTTTATTCCTCAAGAGTATACTTTAAAAAAAAAAATTTGGTGGTCCTAATTTTTACTTTTTTTAAATTTTTATTATAGTTCGGCATGTGACAACACTCCGCCTGATGTAAAGCTAGAGTGCAGTCCATGAATGGAAACAACTGCTACTACAGAGAAACCTGTGCAGGCAGCAGTCGCCTCCACTATGCCGGCTTGAGGAGACGAGCATGTACCATCTATTGACAGTGCACACTCCTCTCGCTATACCTGGCTACTTTCAAACTATTCCCGAAACGCGACAAAGTCACTTCACGGGTGTTACATTCGGAAGTGGTGGTACTACCCCAGGACGGCAGACTGTACAAATAACCATCGTCAATCTGCCTACCACTCTTTAAAAGTTTTCCTTGGTCCGGATTTGAAACGCGGTCCTTCAGTTGGTGACCGCGCGCTGTTCTAGTAATAGTAGCGACCAATACGTTGGCTATTTGTGCATTACAAGTGTATTTATAACAGCATTGTGTTTCATCTCGTGAGACAAATGGTCCGATATAATAAATTCCAATCGGACGAGTTTTCACTATAATATAAAAATAAAACAGTGCTCGAATCCCAATTTTTGTGACATAATTCACGGCAATTACTACTTAACTCACGCCCGTCTCACTGGGGTAGGTAGAAACCATGGAGCGCCAGCGACTCCTCTCTCTACATACCACTACCGCTCATGGGCGGACTAAGGCCTAGGTAACCTAGGGCCCGTAATTTTTGGGGCCCGAAAATCAGGTTTTTACGAAACGCAAAGTATGTATCAAAGGGCCCGCTTTAGCCTTAGTCCGCCACTGCTTTCGCTTCGAGTACATCCATTACTCCCCTCATGCACGCACGTTGATTGAATTTGCTCCTCGCCTGACCCTTTCCGACACAGCCATCCATTTTAATGCAATAAATCTCTTTAGTTAGAATTTCTTTCATCCATCCTTTTAAAAGGACCGAACTACCTCAGCACTCTGGTCACAATACTGTCTTTAAGCTCGCAACGATTCCTTACCATGTTGCAGTTATTTGGGATTCGATTCTCTCCCTCAAGAACACTTCACACATACTTTTCATACACCAAAATTAAGATATCCTGATAAATGTATTCACAGAAGATTTATTTTTAATAACAATTTTCTAGACAACGCCTGATTTTCGGGTTCATAAAATGTTTTCAGGCAGAGGTCGCGTTTGCTGTCTTGAAGAGTGCGTAGCGGGCGAAGGTTAACAGAGCACACTACTTTAGTTATTCACCGTCTACTTCCAAGCTACAAAAGGCAATAGCTAGTAACTTCAGTCTATCAAATTGGTAGACAGACTGATCATAGTTATTAGACCAACGTAATCTCATTACTTTAAATTGAATACCCCTGAAGTGACATAGTTGCGTTTTGTAGCTTAGAAGTAGACGATGTATAACTGACGTAGTGTGCTCTGTCGACCTTACGGGCCCTTACTCTTCTGTATATGTATGTGTGTGTGTGTGCTTGCAAACATTTTATGAACTCCGTGAAAATCAGGCGTTATGTGAAGAAAATTATGATTAAAAATAAACTTCTAATTATGCGTCTGTCCCAGCCCTACCAGATGAGCCTGGCGGGTGCTGGTATAGTTTTTTTTTAATTTATTCATTTTATTTTATTTATACTTTAAAAATAAAATAATCTTGTGCCTCTCAAAGACCACATTTGAGAGGCACAGCACCTTAACTACCTATTTATTAACTATACATTTTAACAAAATCAACAGAGAAATATATAAAAAAATTATAGAATCCCTCTAACTTGAAGTATATACAAAGTTAATTTAGAAGAAAAGCAATGTCACGTGTAAGTAAAAATTCAGCTTATTTGTAAGGGTAAAACAACACCTGTCGTATTTAACGCTAACTTGCAAGGGGTACATTAATTACAATACTTCAGAATTCTCGTTCTATTGTATTGTGCGACCCAAGGCACGTGTTAAAACGTGAAGCTTGGATTTATGTTAATTTATTATATTTAAAGAAAAAAATGGTAGGCAGACCCATGTTATTATTAGCCCAGTCCTCGTTCTGAGGCAATGCCATCACTTCAGAGTGTAACGTATGTGAAGTTATCTAGTCGCATTTGGGGAGCAGCTAAGAACTACATACTAGTCTACTCTAGCAGGCATAGCGAGGACGAGTATAGTGCAACTCAGTGCCGGATTAAGCTAGCGCGGGGCCTGTAGCAGGGTTTGCTTTAGGTTCTCAAGGAGCTTCGCGTATAAGGCATGCAAGATATTTTACGGTCCTATCTAAATTAATTTTTTTTTATTACGGTCAGACAGGCGTTGGAGCGCGGGGCCCCCAAATTCCCGGGGCCTGTAGCATTTGCTACTCTTGCTACGTGGCTAATCCGGCACTGGTGCAACTATAAAAAACCACGGAACCACCGGCGGAACGCGCTAATAACCATTACCAGAGAAATGGCCACATAATTTTTTCGAGTTTCACGATAATTTTTAGTTCATTTTGTAGAAAAATTTCTTATAACCAATTAGTTGTAATTTTTTTTACATGAATTATCGAGTAAGTAATTAGACTTTTTTTTAATGCAATATTTGGGGTTATTATTATACATATAAGATGCTTTAATAATTGATGATATCTGTTTTTTTATGTAATTAAACATTGTCTATTAATTAGTAAACGATGTGTTGACATAATTGAAATAAGTTAATAAAAAAATAAGATATTTTGTTGACAAACTATTAGGTATCAAGTGGGCCCAAAATTGGGCATTGTCCTTTATAATTAATGATCTTCAAAGTATTAGGGTAGGTAGATCAATCAATACGAATAAGTAGTAACATAAACGTTTGTTCTGAAGGGTAATTTACCCCAATATTATGAGGTTAAGAATAGTCCCGTTAGGTACTCTACCTAAGCATGGCAGCCCGCCGCGCAGGACGGAAGTAGGCGGAGTTTGTAGGTTTGTAGGTAGGCAGGACGATGCCGGACGCCATGCAGGCCTGCAAACCCACTCATTAACCAATCTTTCAGTGTTCTGAAGGGTTGCTAGATAGGGTAAGATATAACATTGCTTAATTTCTAAAACTGTTATTTATTTTGTTATAAACGTTTATTTAAACTAATAAAGCACAGCGAAGGCGAATGTTTTTTTTTATTGTAGCTCGGCATATGACAACACTCCGCCTGATGTAAAGCTAGAGTGCGGTCCATGAATGGAAACAACTGCTACTACAGAGAAACCTGGGCGGGCAACAGTCGCCTCCACTATGCCGGCTGGAGGAGACGAGCATGTACCATCTAGATTGACAGTGCAGTGTTCATAGATAAGCAACTCTAGTGAAGTGTAGTCATAAACAGAAGCTACTGCAAATAAAAATGCGAGCTTTTGAAACTTATTGATACATAGACAAACTACGATTGTCGTTCGTGAAGCGGTAAACGAACATACAAAAGAAATAAAAAAGAGGTCACCGACCTTTTCATTAGATCATCTTCTCCCTACACAAAAATGTAACTAAAAATAGTATAGATAATGCTCCTCGTGATTAGTTTTTTTTTATGCTTAATAGACAAACGTTTGACCGCACCCTGCCTGATGTAGCGGTCTAAGGTGGTGCACGCTTGCCTATGAGGTACCTATTTACCGTTTAATTAGAAGAGATTCGTGTTGTACTTCTCGGAAAACACAGACACCTGGAGGGAGTTCTGGGAGTTCTTTTTTGCAGTACGCACGAGGAACGTGTTGTCAAAACGCCTCGTACGCACTTTAGGAACTTGGAAACATACCTACTAAAAGTCACTACATATTCAAAAGCCTGTACCATTACAGAATAAAAATAAATCTAATACTCGTAGGTATATCTATAAAGAAATTTAGAAAAGTTGCAGGTAATTTCTGTATATAGTTTTTGTAAAGCCTTGCAAAGTCTCGTCTTTTGTAAATAGCTACAGAGACAAGATGTAAGTCATAGTCGCTTCTGTAAAGCCTTGCAAAAGTTGACAGGGTGTACTTCTCTCGTTTTTTGTAATAGCTACTACACTAAATTGCAGGTAATAGTAGCTTCTATGAAGCCTTTGGTGACAGGGTGTAATTCTCTTGTCTTTTGTAAATAATGTTAATAATAAAAAACCACCCTGTCTATTCTCAAAACCAGTTGTAATAATAACCTGTTTCATCCCTTTCCACTTGACTTAAGGGGTGAATTAATAATTAAAACAGATGTTCAGGTTTGACATTATAAGATACCTACATGTTTTCCTATTAATAAAATAACTAGATCAGCTTTTGTGCAGTTAACAAAAAAAGTTGCTGAAGCCTTCCCCTGTGAGGAGGGTTGCCAGCCGTATTATAATAATTATCCATTCTTATTTATAGAACCACAGCTTAATACAAAGAGAAAACAAAAAAATAATCAAATAAAAAGTTCACAAATTTTCATCTATCTTTAAATAATTCTCAAAAAATATCTATATTTCCAATTTAAAAAAGGGCTTCGGTGGTATATAGATTATTTTCTCCTTAATTAATCGAAAAAATTGTTGTCGAAAAAATTAAGACATGAAAGTCAGTCACAGATCAAAAACTTTCTATAAAATATATTTTTCAATAAATTGTACAAAAATTTACTAAATTATAAAAAAATAATAAAATCACTGCTTTAAGGCACAAAAGGTGGCTTTTGTAAAATTTCAATAAAGTAAATAAATTTTTAAAAAATCCTGGAAAAGTTGGCAATCCTAACTGTAAGGTTCATTGTCCACTGTACGAAATAGTGGCTACACGCGTCAGTGGACATTCACCCTTATAACTGTTATTAGATTTATTATCTTATAATTTATTTAATATTATGTACTTACTGTTTACAATTCCTTTAATAATGCAGCTTGTAATGAAATAATAATGTTACTTGCATATTTAAAAAAAAATGTCATTGCAATGTTTAAACAACTGAATATCTAAAATTATGAAAAAAAAAGCGAAAAGAAAAAGAAATACATATAATTATTATATGTACATTGCAATAGATAACACATTTGTTTAAAAATATTCTTAAAAAAATATAGTTTTTAATTTTAAATATACATTTTTATTTTTGTCTCTCTGTTTCTACAAAGGCGTGACAATTGTATTGTATTGTTGTCTACAAACTACCAGAAGTTAGGACATTAAAATAATAATAACAATAAACTTACCTCATTAAGCCAATCCAATAAAATAGCCCTCATGCGTGGCTCCAATGTGGGATGATTTCTAAACATAGTATGAGTTCTGTGCTGAGCATCTTCATTATCTCTCTCACAGAGGCTCTCCCAAACCTCTTCAGAATCACCCCAGGTCATTGGCGGCAAAGGACATCGTCTTTTCACTTGACTTTGCTCTATTTTGCTAAAAATATTTATGCTAAAGATAGAAATTTTGTACTTTTACTATAAATTTGAAAATAACACTAAAAACAATAATTTCATTTAGGCAATGTTAAATACAACATATTCTATTTAACATTGCTTCTGCTTACCCCTAAAAGACCTAAAAATACGACACAGTAAAAAATAACATAAAGGTACACAATCAATAACTGAAAAAGTATTATCATAGGCAATAGTAAGAACAGTACATTCTTCTCTATTACACTGTTGTTTATTCCAAGTAAATAAGAAACTCACCTCTGCCGTTTATTAGAATGTGGTGTAGAATCCCTGGCAACATTGTCTAATGGACTCAAAACACAATTTGGAAGCTCAGGTATACTCGGGGGACTAAATATACTATCAGGGTTATACTCTACATCAGTGAAGTTACTTCTAGGATTCGGAGAGTCATCACTCGTGCATGGAGATGATTCCGCAACTATAGTGTGAGTCTCTCCATGAACCAAATCAATCCGAGCACTAATTTTAATAGGAGGTACGTTTTCTACATCCTAAAATATAAAAATCACATATAAATGGAAGTTTATGAAGATGAAAGCTGGATCAAGTTTCTATTGTTAGTTGTGATGCAGTTGAAGGAGTACTGACCTCGTCTGACAAGCTTCTCTTTCTCTTCAAGGATATGTGCTTCTCCCCAGACTCAGAGGATAATCTGTATTAATATAAATATCATGTAATACCATGGTTTCTCTTTTTTTTTGACCTAATATAAGGATAAGTTACATACCCATTTTGAGCCATAGTGGATAGTTAGATCGTATTTATATTTCAGCACCAATCCTAAAAATAGATTAATAGCATCAAAATGTATTGGAAATTAATGAATGGTAATTACAATTAGCCAATATTAGCTTAAAAATACCGCATGTCACCTTCGACTACGAAATAGGGTTATGTCATTTGACAGTCCATATTTTATACTAATGCGTAGTCTAATCGAACTATTTTTTAACAATTGTAATTTACATTGATATATCACACAATATAAATGCACTATCCATTACGAACAATCACAAAAAAGCCTTCAAAAGAAACGATTTGGAGGGATGAAGTGGCGGCGCGTGCCCTCCCTTCTTGGCGGGAGATTATTTTTCAGCAGGTGTTTTCGATCATTATTAAGGGTCATATTAAAAATTAAGTTAATATTACACACACTACAGCTCTTGAACTTTAAGCAGAGTTGCTAAAATTTTATAAATATTTCAATCAGGTGCATGAAAAAATGCCACGAAACCGCCAAACGCGCGCGAAAATTTTTGATGTTCGCCATTAGACACGTAGGAAGCACACGTTTTTATACAGTCAATCCACTTATGGAAATTGATAAAAATAGCAGTTACATGATCCACCATTACTTAGCCATCGCATAAAACCATTTAAACACATAAAATACACTACTTTATCGCTGTTAAAGCCAAATCGACTCGATAGGAACACTGGCTTGGCTTATCGCCCACCCAAAGTCTCTAACCTAATTAAACTGTTTAATAAGAATATATTCACGAAATGACACTGTATCAATCATTTTAACATCCCTGTGACCTATTTAAAGCAAATTAAACATACCTTATCATTCACAAAACTAGAGAAATTTACGTCACAAAATATAACGAATATGAACTTCGTTCAAGCATCAATATATCACGCGATATCAAGTAATCTAACAAAATTTTATCACATAAATGTTACAAAAATGAATTATATCAATTGTAAATTTGAATTTTAAAACTTTTCATGTTAATTCAGAAATTCACGGCTCAATAACGTCCAACTTTCCGCGCGTAAATGTCGCGGTAAAATTTTTGGCGCACGAACTAAACTTTGGCTAACTTCACGTTTGTTTCCTCTGAAACATTTTGACGTTGTCTGCGCCGGAAATAAGACGTTCCTTTTTACATCATATATTAACATCATATTTTAATAACAATATTTTCTGATGATAATTTAATAGTTTATATTTAACACAATAAACTATTTTTTTACGTCGTAATACAATCGTAGTTTTAGATATAACGTTAAAAATTATAAAACTTTGCAAACAGATTAAATGAATGTGATTGTATTAATATATATATTTATTTGTTACTATAATTTTTAAAATAAAATAATTGAATACAAAAAAGTAGTTTGAACAAGCTTTAATTTGATAAATACAATCACTAATAAACAAACATATTATAATGAAACGTAAAATATTTCATGCAAGATTGTGATTGGTTATTTAACACAGCCGGCGCCAGTGAACTTTAAATTGTATATGTTGGTATAACTGATAAATTCTTCTTACCAAACTAAACAGCTGTGCCACAGCTGATTGGAAAAATGTCAATAAAGTTACACCCATTATTTGTAAAATGTTACTAAATTGAGTTTTTTAATTATTACAGTTTATAAATATTAAGAATTTGTTTAAAAACAAATATAATCGGTATAAAAATGTCGACGCAAAACTTTGCTGTTAAATTGTGCGGCATATTGCAATCACAAAGCGACGCTGGTATGTTTTTAATTTGTATTGATTATTAGTCTATTTTATTGTGGATTTGTCTTTATATTTAATAAAGAATAACACGCAAAATGTAATTATTACAGAAATAGTCGCTCGAGAATGGCGTTTAGTTGGTCAAGAACAAGATGGATCGCAACTTTTAACATGGATAACAAGCGATGATACTTCTACAGAAATAATGAAAATCGGTCTATATACAAACAAAACTAAATCTCTTAAAGTTTTACATACATTTACTGAGAAATCAAATATTATTCAGGCATCTATTAACGCTACACATACATTACTAATTTATGTAGTGAAGACCCTTTCAAACGACGAGAACGAAATTACGGAAGCTGTATACACACCTTTTATAGTTCCATTACTGCAGGATAGAGAAAATAAAATAGAACAAATAGAGAATGGCTCAACAAAACAAATAATGGTACAGTTTTTATATGGAAAAAGTTATAAGTTTAAAATGGGTGCAATTGATGACAGGTTTCATTTGTTGAAACATTTAGAATGTGAGTTGTGATGATTATTTTTATTAGATATTTTTTTTTTTTTTTTTTTATTGTAGCTCGGCATGTGACAACACTCCGCCTGATGTAAAGCTAGAGTGCGGTCCATGAATGGAAACAACTGCTACTACAGAGAAACCTGTCCGGGCAGCAGTCGCCTCCACTATGCCGGCTTGAGGAGACGAGCATGTACCATCTATTGACAGTGCACACTCCTCTCGCTATACCTGGCTACTTTCAAACTATTCCCGAAACGCGACAAAGTCACTTCACGGGTGTTACATTCTAAAGTGGTGGTACTTCCCCAGGACGGCAGACTGGACAAATAACCATCATCAGTCTGCCTACTGATATTTAAAGATAATTAAAATTGAGTAATATATTAATACTAATCATTTAAAAAATAACTCATTATAGGTTTATCTGACATCATTAGTATTGAATTTAAATGTTTTTAGTCATTCTCTAATTAAGTAAATTCTAACTAAATAAAGTAACTGGGTAAATATTTTGTCAATCTATCAATCAACATAGACTACTAAATATTCTACGATGATAAAATTGTAAAGATTGTATGTTTGAACGTGTTAATCCTAGAAAATACCAATCTGATTTCTTTTATTTTTATTATTTAGTTTTAGTTTATAAAAAGCTTTATCTTTATAAAAAGAATACGGGTTGGCTCTAGTAGCTAGTGTTTGTATGATAGGTACTGAACAATCAAATAAGTTGATTTACAAGGGTCCCCACTTACTATCACAATTAAATAAACACTAACGAGAGGTGTGCACTGTCACCCTGGATGGTACACATTCGTCTCTTCAATCCGGCATAGTAGAGGTAACTGCTGCCTACAGAAACTTCTTGTTTCTGTTCATTTGTTACAACTCTCTAATGTAAATGTTTTAGGTATCAAGTTATATCGCACAACACTACTTGGTAACGATGGTACAGAACAAACGGAGGGGCTTGGACCTGATGAATGGAGGTTCATGGGTTGTCTGTCGGATCCTGAAGTTATTGTGAAGGTGTTCGCTTGGGCACAGTGGGACTGTATTAATCAGGTTTGTATTTTATTTCTTTTCAAGAGACCTAGCATGGCCTACACCTGGAGGATGTTAATAAGGAGCTGCTCTGCTGATAATAAGAAGAACATGTACCCCACATGCCAAATATTCGTAATAACTCACAACCTGGGGCAAAAGTTAGAAGCCAATCAACAGGTGTTGATCGAATCGAAAACAAAATGTATGGGATGGGTTCGATCAAGTGACAACTATTGATTGGCTTTCAACCTTAGGCCCAGCACTGAATTCTTGTGACAGATAGTCTTACAGAGAGGAGTGAAAAAAAACTTTTTTGTATGCTCTACCAAATCTAATTTGTTTTATTCTATATAGGTATTCTACATCATTTAGATAGAAATGAAATGAATTGAAAAGCCTTTATTAACGTAGGCACAGACTTGGCATGCACTTGTTCATCGTCAAAATCTACTTTTGGCTTCGGAAAGGCATATGACGAGAAGACAGCCATATGAAACTCGTCAATTATAGTCTGTGTTTATAATAGCAAAAAAAAAAAAACTGAATTATGATTTCAGAAAAAAAAAATATATAAAAATAGTCGTAACTAATTTAACAAACATAACTAAACCACAATATGGGGCACCAAAATTATATATAGAAAAATATCCAAGATGAATATGTGAAGGTATTAAAAGTTATAAATTTCAGGTGTTATACTACATCCATTATCGTCAGCCTACACAGAGTTTTGCTGAAGGTGAGGAGGTGAAGTCACCATCAGAAGTGACACCAACATTGTCAGCATTGCAGTTCCATGCAGATTTACCTCATGAGACAGTGGTATGTGGTTTAATTTTTTTGACTGTCTCATGTGTAAAAAGAAATAAGTCTTTATCTATTTAGATGTACAATTAAAATTGTCATTTAAATTAATAGACACAAACATTTTTTTAAGTTTTTAGGAAAAAAAGGTTTGAAAACTAGTGATACTTTTTTTTTTAATTCTTAGAAAAAAAGGACTTAGAAAGCTAGTCATATCGCAGTAATTTATTAAATAGAATACCTGTGGCACTATTTTAGAAACTTATAATTTTTGAACTAATCATTATTGTTGTAAATGTTCATTTTGAGATTTTTTTGATTTTATTTTCTCTGCAAGCCAAGGCACTAACCGGCTTAATATTAGTGAAACAAATTACTTAAACTATAACTTGAGGCTTCTTTAAACTGTGCACCCCGTCTTTTCTGGCAGAACATTCGCCACAATAAAAGCTAGTGTATTCTGTTTTAGCTAAACATTCCATTAAGTCTACCTCAGTTGGTGAGTTCTGGTGCTGCTTGTGGTGTTTATGAAGATGATCCAATACCACTTCGTATACATGACTGTTCACTCGACCTGCATATTGTGTGTGAGCCTGAGGGAATGGTTTGCGTGTGCCATCACTATTTGTATAAGGTAAGAATAATAACTTTATTTATTATAAAAGACTTGCTAGTTCAAAGCTTGCATGGTTAGAAGACGTTGCTCTATTGTTTAATGCTGTATCCACGTAGGAGGGTTGGTTTTCGACCTTAGCTGGTGTGGTCAGCCAGAGTGGAATTAATCTCAGTGCGGTTAAGCACAAACAAACTTTCGACTTTTGAAACTCGATTGGCTTCAAGCACATTCTGCTGGCAACCACCAAATTACAACTGTCAGTGAGATACTTTGTTCGGGTAATATTAAGGAATAGTGTATAGAATAATTATCGTATGTGGAATTATCTACCAACGTCTATTAAATCTTCACCTACTCTCCAGATCTTTAAATCTATACTTAAATCCCTCTATCTTTCTGAATTAGATATTTATGTATGTATTTATAATGTGTATACGTATGTATTTTATTGTATTGTATATTATTATTATATCTTGTTATTTAATAATAGGTACTTCCTAACAGGGTGATGCTTTTCTCTTTTCCTTACAATTTATCTAACAATTGGTTGTCTGGAAGAAATTGCTTTTAGTGATGAGACCGCCAATTGCAGTAAGTTATTTATGCTTTTCTATATCTTTGTTAACTGCAATAAATAATTTATTATTATTATCTAATATAAATAACCAGCTTTAATTTATCTTTAAACAATTATTTTTAATACTATTTTTTATTATTACACCCAATGAAATATCTCTACTGGCAATTGTGCTGTGGCGTTGCCAATGAAATGTGTTCGAAGCGAACTCTTCGATAGTCGAAGGTTGGTTCATGCTTACCCCACTAGAGGATTTTAATAGGTTTAAATAATATTTCTACATTTTCCTTGTTCTCCAAGCCTCTAGATGACTCCACATCATCCCTGGTGTTAGAAGACAGTACAGAACTGAAGGACTCCGGTGTAAACTTTGCATATTCTATAACATTGTTACATCATGGACTTGTGGTGCATAATGTTGTACCAGACTTACAATGGTCACTTGCTAAGTCACTACGACCGTCATATACTTTCTATGGAGGTTTGTCATTTGTTTATAATTTATTATAGTAGCTCGGCATGTGATCTTAGAGCTGTTAGAGCTCTGTCAATAAGCAGTAGTCGCCTCCTCTATGCCGGTTTGGTGAGGCGTGTACTCAAGGCGTTACTCAGAACTATTTACTAGCCCCTGTTATTTATAGCTGGCGTCCATTAGAAAGGAGCAAAGTCGTATTCGTCCCTAGTAGACGCTGGGCAGTGGCGTATCTATTAAGGTGCGAAGTGATACGGTGCACCAGGGGCCACTGATTTCCCAAAGACCATTGCTCATGCACCCAGATCGTTGTTCATTAGTTAGTAAGACAAAAAAACTCTAGAGACTAGAAAAAAAACTATTTCACCTAGATTTTTGATGCTATTTTAATTTAGGTGGCTTCAACACTAAGTTTTAATTTTTAAAATGCGTAGAAGAGATGGGGTGTTGCGCGGGGCCCAATTACTTCTTCGTACCACTGACGCCAGGCTTATAATGGAAACCAGTCTGAGTTCAGGGCGTTAAATGTATACTTATTTATTTATTTTAGATAATCACCTCCTTGTAAACATACCAATGTTATTCACACACCTTCTTGACATCGGAGTGAATCATGAACCCTGCAATCACTTTGTCATGAACACGGAAGACACAGAACGGGGCTCGAGTCTCGCTCCACTCCTCGGATGGGGACCGAACGCAATGGTGGATTTAAATACATTAGATATAGTGATATTGGGTGTACCTGAAAAGGATTTGGTGTCTACTTTTAAAAATATTCCGTTGATTGAAAATAAACTGGGGATAATACACTTTTTAATTCAACATGAGGGGAATTCTGAACTTGCTGAGGAGGTTAGTTGTTATTCCTTTTTTTATTGTAGCTTGATATGATAACAGTCCACCTGATGGAAGTAGCCAGGTATAACGACAGGAGTGTGAACTCAAGTCTAGTCTCCTCAAGGCGGCATAGCGGAGGCAACTGCTGCCTGTAGTAATTTATCTGTAGTAGCAGTGGTTTTCGTTCATGGACCGCACTGTAGCTTAACATCAGGAGTCTTACAGCTAGACCGTAAGTTCTAGTTATGCGGTATTTTTTTTTACTCATTGTAGACTTACATTTAACCACACCTATGCTGATAAATTGCACCATATTTTTTTTATTGTACTCGCTTGGGGTTCTGACCTAGAACTCACATCAGATGGAGAGTATACGAGTAGTCACATGCCGAGCTACTGTAAGAAATAATTCATATACGTGTATGTTTAATTTTTCAGTTAATTTCATGGATGTGCCTCAACCAAAAGGATGGTTTTGGTAGTTTCCAGCGTGTAATGCAGGAATTCCTCATCAGCACCACATTCGCGTTCACCAGAAGATCCTTACCTTCTTCAGCTCTATCGCTGACAAAGTTGTTACCATTTACGCAGAATACCAAGTTTGCTGATGTTAAAGTATGTACTCGTATTTTGTATAAGTTACATTTTGATTTATTCTTCTATTTATGTTAAAAAAATAAATAAAGACCTTTAGGCAGATTGATGATAGTCACTAGCCCAGTCTATCTGTAAAGTGATACTTTTTTTTAAATTGTAGCTCGGCATGTGACAACACTCCACCTGATATAAAGCTAGAGTGCGGTCCATGAATGGAAACAACTGTTATGGAGAAACCTGTGCGGGTAGCAGTCGCCTCCACTATGCTGGCTTGAGGAGACAAGCCTGTACCATCTAGATTGACAGTGCACACTCCTCTCGCTATACCTGGTTACTTTCAAACCATTCTCGAAACGCGACGAGGTCACTTAACGGGTGTTACATTCGAAATTGGTGGTACTACCCCAGAACGGTAGACAGGACAAATAACCATCATCAGTCTACCTACCACTCTTACTTTGTTGTATCTTTTGTAGGTGGGAAACATGACAGTTTGTGTAAGTCAGGAGAAAGTATGGAATAGCTCAGTGGTGGTTCTGTCGCCTCGAGCTAGACTTGCACAGTTTACTGAGGATTTGTGGACAAGACTGTGGGTGAGACTCAATCCACCATACGAACAACCACCAAGGTTCAGGCCACAACTTGTATTGGATAAACTACGGGTTTCGCTCACTTGCTATCAGGTAATTATTTGGTCTTTTACTGTACAAATAAAATCATACAAATCATATAGCCTAAGAGCTTGTGATTGTTTTTAGTTTATCCTTGATTTTTAGTTTATTTTATAGGAAAATAAATTCAGTATCAGCAATCAGTGTTAATTTTTTACTCGAGTTATTGAGTAATTTGACTTTTTGTTCTAAACTCCTAAAAAACTTAATGATAACTTTTTTATATGATCAAACATTGGTTAATGATTGGTAAACGATATGTTGATTTAAAATTAGGTATGAATGAAAAAAATAAGTTATTTTTTAAATAACTATAATTATTAATTATCTAATAAGTGGGTTGAAAAATGAGGCGCCCTTCCTTCATTCAGAATGGTTAGTACAGCTGTTATTATTAAAATATTATATTTTGTAGCCGGAAGCCCTATCTCGCTGCAGTACACCTCTGTCTCCATCAGGCAGTGCTCCGATGTTAGGAGCGGGAATATCAAACAGACGGTCTTCATTGGCTCATCCTGATATGTTACCATTCTTTGAACTCGATGTTTGCACTGCAAGTAAACAAGAACATGTCATAGCTGCGGTGAGTGCTGTTGTTTAAGCTTGGCGTTCACTAGAGACTGTATTGGTAAATTAGAAATCCTTTCCGATGGACGCGCTTCATGGATTTTTGTGAGCCTAGTAGACGCCAGCCATTATAGATTTAAGCTACTCGAGTTATGTTATTGAGACGAAATTGTTAGATAGATTGTGTATAGTTGATGGTAAATGGTACAGAATCTTCGTGAAGTGAGCGTGCATCTAATGCGGGAATGCGCTGAAAGAAAGGACAGTGGTGAGAGGGAAGGCGGTGAGAGCGGAGTACACGCGGTGGGTACTCGGTGGGCGGCCGCGCAGTTGGACAGCTCCCGAGCGCTGTGTCGGGCTTTGTGTCGCGCGCTCTTGGCCACGCCGCTTAACAACCAGCAAAGGGGATTTACTTTCATGTATGAATTAAATAGATATGCTTGTTGTGTGCCTTTTTGTTTTATTTTTGTCTATTGTTTTTTTTTTGAACTTGACAAATGGTTGTGCCTCTTTTCTGGCATTCGTGTCGAAGTATTCCGTGCCTCTTGTTTTTCTTTTTTTAGTTTTGACATTTGTTTTGGCGGGCTTTTTCATATTTCTCAAAAAAGCCTCGGGGCTATGTGTGGGCTATGATTTTTTGGTTTTTTTTTTTCGTCACAATTTTAATGAGTTGAAGAGGGGTTTCCATCCACTATATTTTGGTTATCAGTGCTTTTAATTTGATTTATTTTTGTTGTGTAGTTTTTAAGTTGCGTTTATTTTATTTTTTAAATTAATATTTTTATTCATATTTTTGCTAGAACTTATTTATTGTATTTCAGCGATGATATGGAAGAAACGCATGCAACGATATTGTTCTCAGTATTGGAACAATATTACTTAGCAGCGGATTCCTTCGCGTTTCCACTGCCACAAGGCTTCACATCATTTTTCACGTACTTAGGGTACAAAGTGTTACCGTTCTCGATGTTCCTGCAGTACGTTCACAGGAACGTGTTCGAGCTTCAGATCGACGTTATGAAGGCTATTATTGCAGGTGACTTTATTTGATGACCTTTTTGGCGCAGTGTCTTATGTGACACTCCGTTCGATATCAAGCTAAAGTGTGATCCATGTGCAGAGGCATGTCTGCAGGTAGCAGTCATCTCCGCTATGCCGGCTTATGGAGGCGAGTGTGCACTTAAATAAGTTCAGGGCACACTCATCTACCTAGATTACTTCACGGGTGTTACACTTGCAATTCTACCTTACTATCATTAGTCTGTCTACCATTCTTTAGTATTTAAGCATTTTTATTTCAAAAATAAGTTTTTGTTCTGAGAATGAGCATTATAGGTTTGTGTTGTCCTTAAACTGATACCTACCTGACCTATCTTAGTTTATGGGCATGGGATTTTATGAAAAATGGGAAAACTGTTTTTTTTTTAAAGCTAGAGTGCAATAATGGTAAACTGTCACTCGCAAAAGGTCAAGCTTGAGCTGCAGTGGCATATATTAGATATGCCAAAAAATTAATAAAAAAAAAATTATATTTATTCAAATGTTTTTAGTAAAAGACACAAGTAAGAGTGTATCGGACAAGAAGCTTCGTCTGATCCAATTGGTTGGCGAGGGTCGTGCCCGTCGAAGTCTGTGTGCGTGGAATCATTGCGCCGCCATTAGAGTGCGGGCGAGGGAACACGCCGCAGCATTACTTGCCGGAGCGCCCGCAGCCAGAGCGACGCATTCCACGCATCTGCACACTGGTATGTATTCTAATTGTTACAATAATGAAAACGACTACCACTTTCGAATGTAACACCCGTGAAGTGACCTTGTCGCGTTTCGGGAATAGTTTGAAAGTAGCCAGGTATAACGAGAGGAGTGTGCACTGACATACCCGCTACCCGCACAGATTTCTCTGTAGTAGTAGTTATTTCCGTTCATGGACCGCACTCTAGCTTTACATCAGGGCGGAGTGTTGTCACATGCCGAGCTACAATTAAAAAGAAAAGGACCGCGAGAGGAATGAGCACATTCACTATCTCAAGCCGGCATAGCGGAGGTGACTGCTCAAAAATCACACTCCAGCTTAATATACAAAAACTCCTTAAAAATTTATTTTCACAGGTCTATCGTCCCTGGCTACTGGAGAACGACTCTCTCCACTTGATTCGTTCTTGGATCTACTGACGGCAAAAGCGAGCCTCAACGAACTTGATTTTAACCTTATCATTGAAGCTACATTATCTTCTTTACATAATAATTCTACTTAATTATCAAAGCCGGGATAGGTGACGCCACGAGTAAAGAGCGCTAGGGGGTGCGGCCTGCACAAGTACAATCGCGCACGAATTTCATAAAACATAAAAATTAATAATATTATTTGGACTTTTGATGTTGACTATCTTTGGTTGACAAAGAAAACAACATATATGCAGCTAACGAGTGACAAGGAAAGAGTATCTTATTTATTTAGTACAGCGGCAGCCTTAGAGGGTGCTGAACAGAGCAATCGCCAGAGCCAAGCAAATTTTAAAAAAATATAGATTTTTTAACTATTAATGTTATTAACGCTCATTCGTTATTATTGTGCTTTAATTAAAGATTTTAGCCTTATGAAGTGTACCGTGCACACTGCTTACTGCTAAATAGACCTACAAAACGTTCTTTATTCATGGTGCGAACTATACGAGCTTTTTTACGAATCGTGTCCTGTCCCAACTGCACTGTTTCAAGTAGATACTTAATTTTACATTTGAATTATATAATTTATTGGTAGAAATACTGACTTTTCAATAAAATCAAGCAAATTATTAAATGTAAGTTTACAAAAATGTAATATTTCGAAGTTATCTTGTAGTGTGGGTAGAGTAATTTTTATATGCGTACAACTAGAGATACATATTGGAATTTCGTGCATTTCTCCAAACGGGTCCACTTGCCGAATTAGTAGAGGCCTAAGTATGAGCTTACATTTACGCTATCTCGCTTCATTTGAAATTTTATTGTTTTTTTTTTGTTTTATATGGCGTATAACAATTTGCCAGTGTCAAAGTAAATATTTTTGCATCAAGCTAATAACATTGTGCATCACGAGTCATTCATTCATCACACCAAACAGTCAGGTCAAATCTCAGTCAAGTCAAAAATTGTTCCAGTAAAGTGGTAGAATCTTTACTGAAACTTCCTATGGAGTTTTGGAGGGAAAATGGAAACACAGGTTCTCTTCTTTTGAATTGTTTGCCCACACTCCAGCACGTTCACGAATACTTAATGGTTAATAATCCACCATTATTACACATTAACACTCAAAGAAACACAAGTTTAGGAAAATAATTCAAAACAGACAATCTGACGTCTCAAGTTGGCCGGCAAAATATGTTGTAAATTAAATAATATTGTTGATAGAGAGATCTCACTTTACGCCGTGACAGCGTAAATCCAAACTCATACTTGGCCCTCTGGTTACTGATATATCAGAATAGCAAACTGTACTTCAGAGCCCGAATCATACCTGAGAAATCGAAAAACCTTGAACAGTTCCCTTATTAGGGCACTATCAGCAATCTTATTTGACATACCACAGACGGTTCCATAGCCTGTCACAAAAATGTAACCAGGTATAGCGAGTATGCACTGTCAATTTAGATGGTACGTGCTCGTCTCCTCAGGCCGGCATAGTGGAGGCGACCACTGACCGTAGATATTTCTCTATAGTAGCAGTTGTTTCCGTTCATGGACTGTACTCTAGCTTTACATCAGGCGGTCATATGTCGAGTTACAATTTTTAAAAAATGTATGAAGTTCTCTTTAGCTACTAGTTTTAGTATGTATGGTGATCTCAAATAACATTCCATTATTTGTTTATAAGCATGTGCAATGTGTGAGTGCAATATTAGAATAATATATTTTTTAATTATTTAATATATCTATATAAGACAATTTCTATTTCTTGTTATTCCATTTCAGTTATCTCCTTCCTTAGAATTAGTGTCCTGTTGCAATTCTATATAGAATTAGCACAGCTATTTCATCCTCATGAAAGGTGCCCTGGCAACATATAGAAATTAAACTACCAAAATACATTATAAATTAATTTATTATGCCATAACATTTTTGCATAAATGTATCCAGTTTCGCAATTATTTTAACTTTAGTTACATGTTTTCATACAAACTACAATGTCATTTTTGTTACATAAAAATTAAATTAATTATAAAAAGGATTGTAAGTAACCCAATGAGCCCTCTGTTGTTCTTTTTCAGTTTTATGTGATGTAAACAATGATTTGTACACTTCGCTGCTTTTAGGGTCTGAAGCCACACTGTATTCTTTCTTACTTTTCTTATATGACGGGTCTTCTACTAGATCTCTTGGTGGAGGTCTTTTCGAGGACCCAAAGAACCCTCGAGGTTTATAATTTTCGTTATACTTAGGTAAAGCTAGAGGTATTGTTTCTTCTTCTTTTTTGACTGCAGTTTTAGTGTTAGATGGCTCTTCCTTAATGGTAGCATTTGAAGCCACGGCTTTCTCAGAATCCGTAGTAGCGGTAGTAGCTGTTGATGTGGAAGGTGTCTCCTGCTCGGTTTTGACTTTGGGTTTTTTAATCTTTCTACTGGCAACACGATTAGCCATTTTGATTTTTAGCTCTTCAACATCCTCATCTGTTCCATTCAGTACCACTATGTCTTCATCTGTAAATGGAGTTTGACACTGAAAACATAATACAATTAATTTAGCTGACGTGATAAGTTAAGTTTGCCCACTTGGAGTCTATTTATGTTAAAATAAGATAATTTGATTTGTATGATTATTTATTTTAAATCTCGTGTAGGTATTATAAACATTTTGAAAGAAATGGTCAACAACATTTATTAACAACTTAAAAATGGATGATAAAAAAAAATTGAAGTGTAATATTTTTGATTGCAATTTTTTTTGGTATATTTGAATTTATTATTTAATTATGACGAAAATTAAATCGAGATAATCAACATACACAGAGCCTGAGGTGGGAATTAAACCGACATCTTCCATTTTGGACACAGCTATTCTGACCTAGGCGCTTACAACTGCTACATATTACTTACACCACAATAAATGCTGGCTAGAATTAATTTTTAGTATAATTATTCACTTACCAAATGACAAATGTTTTGTTTCACAACTTTAAGTGCTCGTTCAGCCATTACACATCCGCAACTCCAGAGATATATGAAACGGAATTTTCCTGTCATTTCCAGACCACTAATTGTACAGATATATGGAGCACTACCTTCGTCCACGGTACCATCTGTGTGTTCAGTGTCCTCATATGCTGGGTTCTTTACTAATTTTAAATCTTTGATGTCCTGTAGAAAAATAACAAAAATATGAGTATGTATTTGAGGGCTACGTTGGTTCTAAATCTAAAATCTAGAATCCTTGATAGTTTTGTAGAATTTTGTAGACTCACTTAAAGGTTCAGGAACCGTTTTAAAAATAATTACAAATAGCTATTTTTAATTTTCACCTATGTAGGGTGTGTGTATAATCAACAACATACCTTAAGTCCTTTAATATGACTAATAGAGTCTGGTTTAGTTTCCTTATCTAGAAGAGCTTCAATCACAGAACTCTTTGAATACAGACGACCAAGCCCACAAGACACTATGGGCTCCTGTAAACGTTGTTGAGTCAACGCACAATTTCGCCATTTGAACGACCTCTCAGATACTTTGTCTTTCTGCAAAATTACATAAAAACGTAAAAATAGTAAAGACAAAAAGAAATAAGCAAGCGTTGTAATAGAAATTGAATAGAAAAAGTTACTTGTTCTGGTTTCTTCTTCATGCGAACGAGCTCGTCTCGTCGCGGTATAGTACCACCATCACAACCCATTGTTTTTATGAATTACCGTATCTAATCACTTAACAGTATACCGTTTTGAGAAAAAGGAAGACTATGCTAAAAACGAGATGCGAGTCGCCACAAAATAAAATATAACCTCGGCCAGAGACAATAATGAGTTTTGACTTTTTTTTAGTCAATTTGTTCCAATTTAGGAAGGTAAAGGGGGCAAAATCTCTACAAATTTAATTTTTATACATCAATATTTTAGTATTTGAACTGAACCCTTTTGTTCAGAAACATATGAACGGTTACACAGTAGGGATTTCACAAAAAATACCGTTCACTAGATCATAATAGAATGAATATGAGTGACAGATTGTTCATATCTTAGCACATCATTAAACGAATTAATACTAGTTTTAAACAATAACAAGCACAGTAAATTCTTTATTCTGATTCCTTTGTTCTGAGGATCTAGCCTTTGCCACAGAACGGAGTGCCAAGTATGAATTTACAAATTCATATTTGATCCTCCAGCATTAGATAAAAAAGAAAGTGTCAAATAAATGTTTTGTCTTTGGATTTTGCGCCGTGCCGCAACGGAGTTTTGCGGGTTTATTGCGATTTTCATTATTATAAAATAATTCACATTGCTTGAAAACTATTATGCCTAGTGTTGAAATGGATAGAGTTCCAGAAAATGGCTCTGAGTGTAACACAGATAAAAGTGGCGACGAACAACCTAAAACAAGTAACTTGTTGCACAAGAAGAAAACTAGAAAACGCGGTATCATTTATATACCCACGATACCACCTTACATGAATGTGGCGAAAATTAGAGAAATATTTAGTGAATATGGTGATATAGGTCGTATCTATCTACAGCCTAATGCGAGTAAGTTATGAGGTTATGTTATAAATGAAGGTTAAATTAAAATGTATGTTATAATCCCCACGTCACTTTTCCAGAGCCTGGAGAAAAGAAGAGGAGACATATTCCAAACCAATTCACGGAGGGGTGGGTCGAGTTCAGAAAGAAAAAAGTGGCTAAAGAAGTTGCGGCCAGGTTAAACAATACAAAGATTGGCAACAGGAAGAAATCTCGCTACTACGATATGATATGGAACTTAAAATATATTCCTCGCTTTAAATGGATACATTTAAGTGAAAGACTCGCTTACGAGAAGGCAGCTATGAAACAGAGACTGCGAGCAGAAATAGCTCAAGCGAAGAAAGAAGCGCATTATTTACAAAGCAATGTAGAAAAGAGCAAGAAACTAAAGAAACAAAGAAAAGTCGAGCCTGATGAATAAAAAATAATATTAAGATATATATTTTTTTTAATTCATAATGGGAGTCAGTGATGGCGTATCCTTTATGGAGAAAGTCAAATGGTATCAAAACACTCATGGTATCAAAAAACTGTCTCGCGTGCACTAGTTACGTTTTATGAATGTTTATAAGAATAAAGAATATCAGCTTCATCTTTTAATTTGTATTTATCTTCATATTGGTTAGGGAATTTACTATGATTCATTTAAAAATACTCACTCACACATGAGACATGAAATTATTGTTAAAAGCCGTTAACAGAAAATAAAGTTTAGAATTTCAAATAGTTTTTCCTCTGCAAGTTTCCCTGGGTAAAAACGAGCTGACTGGACACTGGAACAGGTGCATTTCTTTTGCTCTATAATCTTGCGGGCGGTATTTGGTGGACAGCAAACAAAATCACAATTATATGTTCTTTATAACTTTAATTTAATTGTGTTAAATTTGTGTTTGTCCAATAAAAAATTCACATTAAGTATAGAGATAAATATAACTAGTTTTATATGCTGCTCAGCCTAATTGAGCCCTATCTACTGTAGAATAGTCGAATTAAACAACATTAATTTGATTTTAAATATTTTAATAACTAATCCTTCCGCTGATAATATCTTCAAGTCTCATCCTCTGCTTTGGAGTCAGAGGATCTGCGCTGAGTTTATTGACGTATCGACGGGGAGGTATTTTATGGGAGAGTATGCCCTGTGAGAACTCCCTGTGAACTCTCACCCCGTCCAATGCATTTTGTTGTAGCCTCTCGAAACTGTGTAGCTCTGCCATGAATTGCTTACGATGAGCTACTTTACAAAAATGATAACGGTGTCGGCATACCACCACGCTGAATAGGAAAACTGCGTTTTTTATATCGTCAAAATCACCAACTATATTAAGATGAGGACTTACTATGATAACTTCAATTTAGAATAAGTTGGATATATGCTGACATCGGAACGCGCGAGTTCAGGAAATCCAGGGTATAGAGGTACGCGCTGTTTCTCTTTCTTCGCAGGTTTAATATATTCAGACATTGATTGGCTGCTAAATACACTACGAAATGTTAAAATTAAATATTTTCAGGCGCTTTCAATTAGAAACGAAAACGCGTAGTTGATTGATTAATATAAGATTATGTTGCTATGGTTACTAATAAATCACGCCTTGTTTTTAATGCCGGCGCTACACGCTGGCTGACGCGATTGGCAATAGGTCTTCCCAGCCGCATGCACAAGTTGATCAAGGCTGAGTCAGCAGTGTAGCGCCGGCATTAAACAATCATCAGTCTACCTACCACTCATTCCTAAACTCACCTAACGTATGTTTGTTAGTTTACTTATTTGTAGGCGTTTGAGTATAAGCTCTGTTGGTAGATTTGTAAGAAATAATTATAAAAACATGATACAAACGCAATTTTAATACTCATTTTCATTGATAATATTCTCCAACCTCATCCTTTGTACTTTGGTCAATGGATCTGGGGTCAATTTATCTTGATATATTATACGAGCTGGTATCGCATGAGAGAGTACCCCTTGAGAGAATTCCCTATGTAATCTGACACCTGATAGAGCAATATCTTTTCGACGTTCAAAGCTGCGTAATTCACCCATGAGCTGCTTGTATTGACGGACTTTAACATAGTGATATCTATGCCTGCATACTACCACACTGAAACCGTACCAAAAAATTAGGGTAGGCTGTGCCTCTGTAGATGTTTCTTTTGATACTTCATTAACCCCTCCCATGCATGCTCACGCACTGAGAGCTACCACAGAGAACGGTCGGAAGGCAACCGTCACCTTCGCAATGCCGGCTTAAGGGGATTAACATGGACTAGTGGAGCGACTAGCTTATTTCAATACTTACTAGGACAATTTGAGATTAGAATAGGAAGGATATATACTGACATCAGAACGTGAAAGTTCAGGGAATCCGGGATGTAGGGATACACGGCTCTTCTCTGTCACACCCTTTGGCATTATAAAGGCTTTAACACATGAATTTTATTTTAAATATTAGTACTTTATATTTGTTAAATTTCCTTGTTATTCATATAGTTTATAATATACATAAACTGACATTGTGTATAAGTAAATATAAATTAAAATGCAAAATGAAAGGTTGGCATGGTAACATTGGCAAACTTTTTTTTTAATAACCAAACTGCAAAGAATAAAGCCCGTCACAGATGCGTTTAAAAGTAGAAAATATTTCCTCTGATTACTCTGCTACAAAAATTATATAAAGATTATTGTTTTTAAATCAGTTTTCGTTTTATTTTTTTTTTATCTGTACTTTATTTGCCGCACTTCACGCACGTGCGATCATAGCCTCTCAACTGCGTACAAGCCTGCGAGAAACCTACAATCGGTACAAATGGGCAATGTATATTAGGCGTTTTTTACTAATTACTAAAAAAAAACGTATTACTTATATAAAGTGTGCTCGCTATCTTGAAATCTTTATTTAACCATGATATAAGCTGTGCTCGAATATTACTAATAACTATTGTTTATACTGTTTTTTTCTGGTGCGCTTCGAGAGTGCTGGAGTAGTTTTGAAAAAAAAAGTTCGATTTCAAAAATAGAGGGAATTTCCTACAACCTTTGTGCTTGAACTTTGGCCCTATCTCGTTGCCTTCTGGAAATAACGCGTTTGGACGGAACGGACTTTCGGAACATGTCGAGGAACATGTTTTTTTAAAAACTACACTATAAACACGATGTTTTAATTAACAGGAACTTTTAAAAATCAAAAGTTTGTTTGAACTTTTGACAAATTATTATTTTTTTGTTCATTGGCAATGGTTTAGTTCCGGACGAAACCTCAGGTTTACTATATTACGATCGCAATTTTTAAAAATTAATAAAAAAAGAACAAAAGTTTTCCAGAAACACGTGTCGACTAAATTAATCTATATTATCTAAAAAATATGTAAAAAAGATAGCTGTCACCAGATACACCTCCCCAATTGCTTAAATTCCTATATGGGTGAATATACGGTATTTGTATTGTAGCGTTTCCATCAGAAATATTACCCAAAATTAATTAATTTATTATCCTATATCTTTAAAGTAACTATTAATATCGTGTTTTATTGAGGCAGTGTATTTAAATTACGCTAACAATATCACTTCAGACCATTAAACGATAATAAGTAGTAAAAATGTATCCTCCCCTGGCTGACCCCACTGCCTAATTTTAACAAACTTTGTTCATATATTTTTTTATATAAATCCTACAATGATATTTCCTGGATAATTATGTAACTAAATATAAAATATACCATAATTTCATGAAATAAATGTAAAAAAAATATTATCAAACGTAGCAATAATAACAAAGTTTTGGTGCCACTAACACAGTGACCCCTCACCTGGCGAACTTTAAAGGCAAAATTATCGACCAAAACCGTTAATGCCGACGTTTAATCTTGACAAACGTATATTGAACAAAGTGAAGACAGCAACAAGACAAACGCAGCGAGGATTTACAAATCGGCGTTGCAGCAGTAGTCGTTGCAGTGTCCCAGAGCCTGTTTGTGCCAGTCAATGCAGTATTTCCCCTGGTAAGCGTATATTTTTACATTTTATTGTTACATAGATTTGGATTTGTAAAAAAGAATAATAATTGTGAGCCAGAGGAGCTAATTGCATAAAAGTATAGAAACACACACGTGTTTAGCTGTAATTTGAGGTTATTAGCGATTTTGTCACTACCCTGGCGTCACTCCCCTGGCATTTCTATTGAAAATTGCTCTGTGACGCCGCCTTCGTCTGACAATGATGAACCGCCTCCTGTTCTTGAAGCACAAAATATATATTTTTTTATATTGACGCGACATGTGACGTCGACTGGCCTGATGGTAAGCACAGTGGAGCTCCATGAGTGCCGACGACCGGAAAACCGCAGTACACAGTGGCCCAAGTCGCAGTCACTATGGCGGCTCGAGGTGCTTTTTCGCGCTCCGTTTGAAGGATCCAAGGTTAAAGAAGTGGGAGAACACGTGGGAGGACAAAGCATTCCATTTTTCGATTGAGTGACATAAAAAGTTTTGTTCGGCTTCCGATTCTGTCGACACAATGTGGATGCTTCCCCCGCCCAGTGCGGGTGTTACGGGAGTGGAAAGAGGATGTAGGAATAAAGTTAAAGAGCTCTTCGGAGCATCACCATGGTATAGGCGATAGATGATACACAAGGACGCTATATCCCTGAGAAGTTGCAGGGGCTCCAGCTTCCTTGTGACCTCTGAGCCTATTATTCGGGCAGCTCGGCGCTGCACTGAATCCAGGGCATCAAGGAGATACTTGGCAGAGCCGTCCCAAAGGTGCGAACAGTATTCCGCGCAGGAGCGAATTAGTGCCTTGTACAATAACTGGCGGTGCTCCGGCGCAAAGAACTGACGCACCTTGTTCAGGATGCCAAGTTTCCGAGACGTAGTTTTAATGGATCACATTCCCTGTTGTTCAGATCGCAGCGAAGCGACATCCTTAGGATGTCCGGTATGTTCGAGGTACCAAGGGTGGTGCTACGAAGACTGGGAAGCGGGGTAAAGTGTGATTTGTCGCCCATGCCCTGTCGTTTGCATAGCAATGAATGCCAGACCCGAGGTACCCGTACCCTGAGGTACGCCGGCATCCACTAATACGCGGATGGAGCATTCATGGAAGTCGGCAATCTAGTTACACAGCCGGTCAGGAAGAGCCGGAGGAAGGCCGGTTACCAGCTCCGAGCTTAGAAAGAAGGGCCTTGTGGCAGACCCTGTCAAATGACTTGGAGATGTCCAGGCCAATTGCCAGGACCTCTCCATGGCCGTCCACAGCTGGAGTGAAGCATGCATAATATGCGCTAGCAGATCACTAGTTGATCGCTTCGACCTGAATCCATATTGGCGGTCGTTGATCAATGTATAATACAAAAATAAAAAGGAGTACAGATATGCCGCCGTGTGCTCATCCGATTTTGACGAAGAAGAAGGAGATGTCTTAGTGACCTTTCTGAAGATATGTGGTAACAATGGAACTCTTTTTGAACTAGGTTTTTTATATTCAAATTCATTATTTTTATCTCATGTTAAGATATACTCGTAATTTAAAAAACATGGTGTTTAACACTTGAGACTGATATAATTTCATTAATTAAAATAGTAAACATTAATAAGCAACAACTTTTATTGATATATCATATTTAACATATCAAAATTCTAATAGGATGTCACTTCCCTGTCCCGATTTGTCACTACCCTGTCCATGGTGTCACTCCCCTGGCCACACATTTTCCCCTGGGACCTATAAAACTTAAAAAAATGTATTTTTCTTCTGGCCCATAACATTATACATACATACACATTACGAAGTTGTACGCTATTTAATATTAATTCAAATACTTAACTTTTTACTTGGGAACACTAAAAATACATTTACCGTATATTCACCCATATAGATTAGCACAATACATATAAATAAAATAGTGTACAAATAAAACCAAAATAATGATATTTTCAACAAATTTATAATCATAAATAAAGTTTTATACTACATTGCAACCATTCTTGCTTTCATAAGCGCAGTCAACCATACTATCATTTAAATGTTAAATTCAGTAACTATTATTTACAAAGATTTAGTTATTTATTTGTTAATTGTATTTCAAGATGCTGTAATGGCGGCCACTCTACTTTTTCCTACACATTCATTAAATTGATTTACTAATACAGAACACAGTAATGATTTGTTTGGATTGTCTGAATAACATTGCAGTACCTGAAATATTAAAATTATTTCATTATTGCTTACTTTTACAGAATATTAAAATTCTGGATTTGTTTATTAAATTCTGATAAATATTGAACAGAAAAAATCAACAGAAGGGGTGTTAGGGACATAGTGACGCGAGAGCTAAATGTTGCATAGCTTAGTGGTTAGTGCAGCGGAGGGCTTAGGTTCGAATCACAACAGCATGTGTTGTGTGCATTGTTTTTTTTCTATTCAATTTTCATCATAATTTGATAATGTAAACTAATTATTTTTATTTATTATCAAAGATAACATATCAACATTTTAAACCTGTTTATTACTCAAGATATATATGGATATAGGGCTGCTATCACCAAAATTACTGATGCCAGACAAGAACTTCAAAAAGTCCAGATATTGACATTTACTCATTTAAACAGCTTGCTAGTTTTCTTTAGCAATATTTAAAAAAAAATCTACATAAACAATAGAAAAAAAAGAAATATTTAAATGCTCGGATGTAGTACGAGTGAATTTTTAACAAAGATTTGTCTTAATTTATTTCTTAACATTCAATTAACTAGGAAAAAATTACCCCCAACACTTTAAAACCCCTTTCAAGACAGCCCTCAGACTTTTGCCCTTGGGTTAACAGGGATAGCAAACCTAATAAAATGTACTTACCTACATTATTTTAATAATTTTTTAGTGGAGTGGTTACTGACTGTTTATTAAGAGTATATTTGTAAATAAAATATAAAAAACGTAGATAATTGATTGTGGTCCTTGTCACAAATACAAATAAGACCAGGGCATTGTGGTTTTAGGACAGTGTGAATAATAATTAGAGATGAAACAGATAGTAGTTTAGCTGGATATTCGGCGGAACGTCGCCGTTTGGTGCATCGCAAGAAGCACGCTTACGTAGTGTGTACAGCGAGACTATTTTCTGAAGATCGCCTTATTTATGAAAACCAACGAAACCGCTTGTTACCTCTTAATGTAGAGAATTTAGTATTCATTCTTTACAATTAGCCCTTAGTGCAGTATGAGTACTAATTCATTTTCTAAGTTGTAGAATTATCTTGTGATTACTAATTGCATTTATATTAAAATACAGCAATTAATTAATTTAAAATATACATTTTTAAAATCCAGTATTCTGCCGGATACTAGATAGTTACCGGATATCTGTTTCATCTCTAATAATAATGTATGTATTTATTGTAGTTTAAAAAATTTGGTAATTTAAATGGATACCTTGGCTTTCTCCGCTTGACATGGTGGCAAACCGCCTGTAAACTTTTCATCATTAGCCATATTATATAACTTTTGTGCTTCATTCATAGTTTTCTGGTATTCCACATGCATGGTGCTATTGATCATTGCATGTGCTCTCTTTAGACCATCAATTCTACGAGTCCAGTATGCTTCATCAGCTGCATAATTGTGTTGTGGTCTACTCTCATAATATGTCGGTGGAGGCTCATATTCAGCTTGTTGCTGTTGAGATGCCGGCTGAAATAAACGTTTTGAAATGCAGATATGTTAAATAATCATAATCTGTTACCAACTTCGCGTTGCAAAAGAAATAACTTATAAAATAAAGTATTAGAAAGAAATTACCAAAATCTAACCTTAAAAATTAAGAGTTATCTATTATAAAAGCGTGCAGAGGTTTCAAGCTTTACCCGTGATTAATGGGCATCAAGCTGTTGTAGTGTGATATTAACATAAAATTGATTGTTTATTAATTATAACAAAACTTGACATTGATTTTAAAATTATGTAATGCAGTTACAATTATTTACCACAGGTGCAGCTTTTGTGATCCTTTCGAGTGCCTCCGGCGATATTTGAATTGTGTTCTCGTTATCGACACTTAATTTTCTCGTACTCTGTGAACCTCCCATCGTAGTAAATAGTTTTTATTTCAAGAAATAACACTATAAATTCATCGTCTATCAAAAAGACATTCTCACTTGACGTTCAACCACCCAACATGTGTCTGTAATCTATGGATTAAGTTCTTGATTTTACTTTTCTTGTGGCTTTGGTTACCAAAAAAAGTGTGCCTTGAATAAGAAAAACTATCATAAAATGGAAGTAATAACATAAATCTACAGACATAATTATATTACATAATATAACGTTAACGTTTAAAAATAAAGAAAAACACATCTTGTAAGTTTTGGTTGATTCTTCTATTTTACAATAGATGGCGTTACTTGAATAATAAAGTAAGAATAAGTTGTGCGCGGTAAATACGATGTTTATGATACATTGATATAGGGATACAGGGACGTTATAATTGTTACTGAATTTTATGAAATGACTGTACTGTTTACTGAACCTTTGCAAAAGTATCATATTTATTATACAAACCTACCAGCAGGCTTTTTTAAAATTTTCTCTGTAGTTTTATTACAAACGCTTTTTTACAATTATTACGTGTCAGATTCGCAAAAGAAGTAAATTAATTCATGCATGCACGAGGGTATATTAAAAATTAAAACCATGATTTTAAGCTGCCAAAGCTTTAATGGTCTCTTTGGTGCGTGGAATGCGATGGCGAGTGAGGGGACGGGTTAAGGAGGGTTGGTACAAAAAGTGACCACAATGGGAGTCGGGAGTTTAGCATAACCGGTTCGACTGGTCCACTCCGGCGCAGCCTCTCTCGATACTTGCTATCATCCCAGACTCGACTTTCATCTGTCTGTTAGACATGCGATCCGGTTTCGCCGTGTATTTTATTAAATTGGTCACTTTAAAATATCAGTTTCATGTTAGGTTTTACTTTAGGTATATGCTTACAAATTCAGTCTAGATCTATTCTATTATATTTTATAATGATTTCATTTACATCATATACAGACGTTCTTTTGGGAATTTCAACTAGATTCTATTCTATAAAAATTCAAAAAGAAACGGTTGGTTTTAGAAATGACAGCCAAATTTTTTATTAATTATATAATTTACAAAGAATAATAATAAAATTATGACTAAAAGTAATATAAATACAAGCCCTAATCATTAAAATAACATAATCAGTATAATAAAACGAAATAAATAAAAAAATGCATATTTCGTTACAAAGGATATTGACAACGAAATTCAATCGATTCTTTTACCTGCTTACCTCACTATAGTATTCTCTATCATCTTATAAATATCATTTGTAAACACAAATGTATCTTAACAGTGTGAACGTAGAGCTCATATTCCCGTTTCAAAGTAACAGTTTTAAAAAAATAACGAATCATGAATTTTGTCGATTGGACCGACACAGGTGCTTGTTTTGTATTAAAAAAAGTCTCAAGTTTGAATCCCGGCAATTAATGGATTTATATTAAGGTAACGTATGAAATAAAACCGCTTGTGTAAATGGGGCCATAAAGATTGGAACGTATTTATAATAAAGGTTCCCAAAGTTTGTTTTCTTATTAGAAACTAAGCTTCATACAAGTAAATAAAGGAGAATGCCCATTTTTGGGCCCACTTAATACCTAATAGTTTGATAACAAACAATATTCTAAAATAATATCTTATTTTTTTAATTATTTTTTTATTTACCAATTAATAGACAATGTTTAATTACATAAAAAACAGATATCATCAATAATAACCTCAAATATTGCATTAGAAAAAGTCTAATTACTCAATAACCCGGGTGAAAATTTTAAAACTGATTGGTAATAAGGAATGTAGATTTATTTGTCTACAAAAATAACTAAAAATCATCTACAAACTCGAGAAAAAAATTGTGGGCCCATTTTCCTTAGACGAATGGGCATTCTCCTTTATTATAATAATTTACAGGCTGTAATTATATAAAGCACGGATACGGAGTACTAGGGCTAAAGTCAAAAGCTTCACGACAGATGTCACTTGATCGAATCGACAAGAAAATGTATGTAATTATTTTTTTTAACTTTTTTTCCGCTTGATGTAAAGCTAGAGTGCGGTTCATGAATGGAAACAACTGCTACTACAGAGAAACCTGTGCCGGTAGCAGTCGCCTCCACTATGCCGGCTTGAGCTATGAGCATGTACCATCTTAGATCTCACTCTTTAATAGTGCCTAGAGGCACTGAGCGACCGAAGTACATATAACAAAGTTACATTGGTACCGGTCAGAATTAGCGAGGTTCGAACACGGGTCTTATCGATCGTGAGTTCACGCGTCTACCCGCTAGACTACGGCCGCTTTTAATTATATTTTGTCTATTTGCTAATAATTTTGCCAGATTTTCCGGTTCGCGATCACTTGGGTGATTGTGAAACGTCAAAAAGTGCAACTGTTGATTGGCTTTAGTCCCTGTTCGCACCTTTGAGATGGCTCCGCGAGGTACTTACGTGCTGGATAGTCTCAACTAACTTCAGCGCAGGGCTGTGCGGATCGTGGGCGAGAAGAGGGTGATATAGCCTCCCTCTCAGAAAAATAGGGTTTTAAATAAATAAATAGAATTACAATATCAATAATCTTTATTTATTTATAAATCAAAATAAATATAAAGTCGGTCAGCGCTTTAGTCCTCTTTTAAGATTAAAAAAAACTAGATAAAACTTTTAATTAAAAGTTTGAGTCGCTTAGTAAAGATATCTGAAATCTAAGTCATTCGTCAGAGGACGATCCTTCTACACGATTTAAGAGTACCTATGTCAAACAACCAAATAGTTACCTACGTTAAATATATATGTTTACAGCATAATATATACATATAGCATAGTAATATGTATTACAATAAATAGAGTTATTTGTATTAGAAAACTCTGTGTTACACTTAAATAAAAACACAAGTGAAAATAATTGTAAACACATTTTTAAATCATAATTTTTATAGAAGGTATGATTTAAAAAAAAATCATTACTTTTGAACTAGCAGGAATAAAAAATAACACCAAATTATATTGTTGCTAAACTACCGTCGATACTATACCTTACACATAACTTACACGTATACAGATACACCCTGTATATAGCGTGTTTAGCATCAGGTTCATTTGTTATATTGATAGCTAGTTTCTCTATGTAAACACTACGTTTGCATTAGTTAAAAAAAAACTTACTTCAGAACGAAAAAGTAAATAGTATAAGTTTTAAAGGGGACAATTTTCTTTGTATAGAGGGTAGGCTTACCATGCCTAAATTGTAATATCTGTTCATGAAATAATAGAATAGAACTAAGTAAGTTGGCTAACACAAAATTTAAAACAAAACTCAGTATGTTTTTGTTTCAACTAAGCCTATCGATTTTTTTTTTTTTTGTGGTGTGGTGGCGGCCCATAGGCAACTGTCTATTTTACCTATGCTTGAATCTGGCACTGAGTCTGGTATAAATATAACGAGAGGAGTGTGTACTGACAAAGGTGGTACACATTCATCTTCTCAAGCCACCATAGTGGATGCAGCTGCTCGCGGTGGTTGTAATTATTTCCGTTGATGGACCGCATCGTAGCGGAATGTTGTCATATGCAGAGCTGCTATAAAAGATCTAAAAAACATGTCCGTATAACCTATACGCGCCAATAGTTATTGAGCAAAAAATTTATGAAATTAATAGATTATTTTTGCGTACAACATTCATAGATATAGGTATATACATAAGTTTATATAATATTGGAGTCATGGACGAACCTTTTTGCGTCTAGTATTTTTGGCAATAGGTCTTTGAACTTTGAACAACAAAAAAACAAACTCGTTATGTTTAACCGATGCAATAGTATAGGTATGTAATATGTATACGATGTCTGGTCAAATATTTTGTTAGTCAAAGTTTTCTTAATTCGGTATTTTTAGGTTTTTCTGATATAGCTCGATTACCATTGACTGACTGACTGACATCAATTATGGAGAACTTGCGGGGGGGTTGGGGGGTTGAAACTTTCGGGGTGTGTGAAGGAGGCCGTTGTGACCCCGGGAAAACCTCGACTTTGACCGGAAGTCGACTCTGGACCGGAAGTGATGACGATATCTCGGAAACGGAACGAGATAGGGCCGAAGTGACGGAACAAAGGTCGTACGAAATGCCCTCTCATTTCGATATCGATATATTTTTTTCAATTTTTTTTTTTCAAAACTACCCACAATACTATCCCGGCGCTCGCAAAGCGCGCCTAAAAACTAGTTATAATTTACAACTACACTATAAAAGGTAAGACGAAACAAGAGCTTAATTATTATAGAGGATAATGGCTAAAATAAAGTAAACAGAGATGCTACATAGATTCTAATTAGTGGTGAAATGAAGTAGTTTTATTTAAAAAAAATGTTTATGCTATAAAATTTAGATTTCATTTTAGTAAGGGCAAGACAGAAGGAGGCTGGAGTTTGAATTTCATATTTAATAAAATGGTATTCTGTTTTGTGTGTGATTGGTTCTGAGTGGTGTCTGATTTGGGTTGAATCGATGTTTATATTTTACGCCGTTTATGGCTTGTTTTCAATAATAATAATAATAACATAAGCTTTAAGCATATACATAAGCACAATAAGCAGTCCCTTTTTTTTTTCTACCGCGACACATATGACAATACTACCAGAGAGAAATTTCTGCAGACACAACCGCCTGCGCTATTGCCGGCTTGAGGAGACGAATGTGCACCAACAGGTTAAGGTAGCACTTTCTCTCTTCATGCCTGGCTTCTTCCAAACTGACTCTGAAACGGAACAAGGTCACTTTACAGGTGTAACCCCAGGACGGCAGAATGGACTAATAACTACCATCAGTCTGCTTATGTAAGAATTTTTTTTATTGTAGCTCGGCATGTGACAACACTCCGCCTGATGTGTAGTGTGTGCCACTATGCCTAGAGTGCAGTCCATGAATGAAAACAACTGCTACTACAGAAAAACCTGCGCGGGCAGCAGTCGCCTCCACTATGCCGGCTTGAGGAGACGAGCATGTACCATCTTAGATTGACAGTGCACACTCCTCCCGTTATACCTGGCTACTTTTAAACTATTCCCGAAACGCGAGAAGGTCACTTCACGGGTGTTACATTCGAAAGTGGTGGTACTACCCCAGGACGGCAGACAGGACAAATAACCATCATCAGTCTGCCTACCACTCTTTAATAGTTCGTAAAGGTACTGAGCAATAACAAAGTTACATTGGTACCGGTCAGAATCAGCGAGGTTCGAACACGGGTCACAGCGATCGTGAGTTCACGCGTCTTACCGCTAGACCACGGCCGCTCACACTAATTAAATACAAATAAACATATGTTTTGTCCGGAAATCAAACCCAAGACCTCCACGTAACAAACTGGCGGGGCTCGCTAATCACTCGAGGTCGTCAAGAGGTCGGGAGGCTCAACTAAATGCCACACGGCTCCTCATATTTAAAGTTTTGAGCATTCTTCTATTCACGAGCGTTTGTCTAATTTAATTTCTAAACCCTAGAGGTCGTATTGTAACTTAGGTATTTCAGTGTCGTGACGTATAGAACGTGAGCAGCGAGGTAAGCGAGGATCGCGTGGGATCGGCCACGACCTGTGACGTCATAACCGCTAAACATTTCATAATAATGATGTGGCCTCATTTACGAGTGGCGGTGATTTACGCCTACGCTACGCTGCCTGAGTGATTTAAGTTGTAAAAGGTGATAAACTAGGTAAATAAATAAATAAAGCATTTATTATTATTAATATTATTTTTATTTTAGCCGCATTTTATTATGACCGCACTCCGCCTGATGTTAAGCCAGAGTGCGATCCATGAACGGAGGTGACTGCTGTCAGAGAAGGGGATCTGCAGACAGCAGTCGCGTCCGCTATGCCGGCTTAATGAGATGCCTTTTCACACTGCGCTTGAAGGATCCCATGTTATAGGAAGGGGGAAAGACGTGGCCAAACCTTTTGGTCCGCGAGGGGATTGTTTCGACGGTGAGGCGATGCATTCGATCGCCTGCACGCGTCGACCTTAAGCGATGTGGGGTAGGAGGGAAATCATGGATCTCTGCTGAACATTCACCGTAGCAATAACGGTAGAACGCTGAGAGGGAGGCTACGTCTCGCCTGAGCTGCAGGGTTTCGAGACTCCTTTATTTAAATACCAGCATAGGAGTTTCTTCGTAGTAGGTACATGGACTAGATTAGATATCGCTATTCTTATGTTAAACTGGCACCTCGTCATCTCACGTATAGGGTTTATCAAGATGACCAGGTGGAAGGATTTACATTTTCAAGTGTGCAGGATAAAAATAGAATTCAATAAAAAAATATTTATTTACACTTTGCTGAGATATTCTCTTTTTTCTAAATACCTATCTATTTTAAAAACGTGAGTGGCGACCAATGGCGATTTACTATACCTGGTGAAAATATAATAATACTTAAGACATGGCTCAACATGGCTGTATAGATTTTATTCCCTTTGCCTTCTTAAAATGGGTTTAGTAGAACAAAAAAAAAATTGAAACCCATTGTCTTTAATTACTTTTAAAATAACATTAGCAAACACAAATGTCAAAGGGTTACAAACTAGTTTGTAATTTAGACCACCAACGGCTAAACATGGCATGGTGGGTAGGTAATACTTTGTAATTTAATGTACAAGTTGCTAAATACTTTACTAATTACTGGACATGTAGCGTTAATGCGGGCGTCTAATTGCAGCATAAAATTTTTAAAAGCGAATTAATATATCATATTTTCACGACTAAATTTTTCAAAAAGAACTTTTTTCCAGAGAGATCTACTCTGTAACGGTTATTTCGACACCAAACTGAGCGGGTTTTAAAATAATCGCTCTTACCACTTACTACATCGTTCGACGATATTTTTAACTTTTAAAAATTTTTAAAAAATCGTAAATATTCGTATGTATCACGAATATCAGTTTAATTCAAACAAAAGTTATCTCATCTGGAGTGCAGACCATGTAGATAGACAGACCACATATTCTATTTTGTTATTGATTCGTCCAGGAAGTGCCGTCTTTATGCATAGGCTCTATACTATCTATAGGCTTGAGCCTAGGGCCCCGCACGGTTGGGGACTATGAGAAGCAATTATTTTTTTTTAATTTCACACAAAAAAAAAATTCAAGGTAACATGAAAAAAAGTACAAAAATAATACTTATAATTTTTTTATTGATGAATAATTTTTTTTCTGAATTTCTCATGACAAAAGTCAGAAATAACTTTTATAATATTAACATTTATCATACTGAAAAAAATTATTCTTATACCATAGTAGATCATTATTTGCGTATGTTGATATGTACGAATTTGAAATAATACTGTATGTGTGAAAAAATAAGGAAAAATTTTTTTTTACATGGGCCCCCAAGTTTTGTGAGCCTAGAGCCCCTCAACTGCAAAAGACGGCACTGCGTCCAGGGGCGTTTTTCCTAACCCTGGGCTCTGGTCTGATCATATAAAAAAATGCATACGCATTTTATCCCGCCTCCTATCACAAATTATAGTTAGTAAAATGCCAATATTAAAGTTCCTTTTAAATATTAAAAATCCATTACATTATAATTGTAAATTGCAAAAGTCTGAATACACGAGTTGCATCTAAACACACTTCATGAATAAATACAATTTGCTGTTCCAATGGGAGAGAAAGAGATAGAAGATTCCACAGATAGGATTCCTTCGATACGCAATGCTACCAATGTCCCAAGTGGTCACTATTTTAAAAGATTAACGAGAGGAGTGTACACTGTCAACTTTGTTCGTGCACATCCTCAAGCCGGCATAGCGGAGGCGACTTCTGCCTCCAGAAATGAATCTGTGGTTACAGTTGTTTCCGTTCGTGGACGTCACTCTAGCTTAACAATTAACATCAGAGCTACATATAAAAAAGTTACTAGTCCAAGTCAAACTTTATGTTAGGTTAGAAAACGTGTAAAATATAGCATTTCCTATGTATGATTTTGATTTATTTATAAGTAAGAAACCAGGTGTTTCGAAAAGTGTATTTCTCGAGGAAATTCTATAAAAATGCACGCTTTATAACGCTCCATTTATATGATAATATATATAAAAGAAATAGGTAGGTATAGATACACATACATATACTGAAAATACTTCAAAGGAAAGACCACTTATACTAAACAAGATTCATTGTGTCCATAACGTGCCAGATTTAACAATATTTACAATTGACTCGTCTTCGTGTTTGTTTAACTCCTTCACGTACAACACTATGTTAAACGTCCCAACTCACTTATTAACTCAATAAGACTGTCTACAATCTTTCTTTATAAAAAAAATAATCCTGACCATATTTAGCCCACAAACAGGTGTAACTGTTTCACCTGATAATACCTAAATAAATATATACACATTTTTATGGCGTTATAACAATCTGCCAGTATCTAAATCAGGGGTCATTCATTCATTTCATCACACCGTTTGTCAGGTCGAGTCCCAAGTAAGCTTCTATAGCTTCAGTAAAGTGGTAGAATTCTACTGAAACTTCCAACGGAATTTTGGAGGAAAAAATACACGTTCGCTTATTTAGCCCAGACTAAAGCACGTTCACGAATGGTTAATAATCCAAGCTTAAACTTTATTTAACCAGTATTAAGACAACACAAAACTTGCACAAACCAGGAATCAAACTAGGGCCATCCGGGCGTTAATTATTCCTCCACGGACACATTAACAAACCATACTATTTAAAATTTATAACTGAGTTTTCTGTGACTTTACTTCGTTTAAATTCTTTGTGCGAGTATTTTCCAATAAATGAGTTCATTTTTTATCGACTTGACCCTACGTCTCGCGACGACAATGGCTAGCATTGTGACAAATCGTAATATTATGCTACACTTTAAAATTTGCAATTTGAAACTTGACTTCTTAAGACAAGATTCATAATAGTTATAAGCAGAGTCTGTCGTCTTGGGTAGCACCACTGTGACCTAGTCGCGTTTCGTGATGATGCTCATTCGTTTCCTCAAGTATAGCGGGGGCGAGTGCTGCCTGGAGACATTTCTCTGTAGTTGTAGTCTGTAGCAGTTGTTTCCACTTATAAATCGTTTTCTAGCACATGTCACGTGTCGCAGCCACTTTATTATATCCTGTGTATATTCTGTAGGCCTCTGTGATAAGTGGTCAGTGTAAGTACCAGTCTTTTACGCCTGGTCCCGGATTCTGCAATAAATATATGTATAAAAGACAACATTGTTAACAAACTTTACTTGCTTAATATTGACTAAGCTATATTGCACGTTTTAAATAAACCTTGGTAGTATGTTGCCGTAATTTTGCCAAAAAAATTACCAAGTCACCAATTGGTGGTTTGCTAAAGCTTCGTATTCTCAGTGTAGTATTTGTAGTTATTTTGATTTTAAAACTGGTCATGTCAGGCATTATAATAAATTGTGTATCACATGTCTACGTTACTACATTACTACAAACCAAACTCGTTTCTGACACGCGTCCAATTATAACTTTTAGGTTCTATGGAGAGTTATCACGACCGCCCATTGTTTAGATGTTAGTATTGTGTCCATTATTTTTGTATATCGCATCCCTACGTGAAAAACTATAAAGAATGCTAGCTGATGATGGTTAGTAGCTTAGTCAGTTGTTTTAGGGCAGTACAACCACTTTTAGGCGTAACATTCGTAAAGCGAAGTAGCCAGCTAGTGTACTGTCAACCGGGATAGTGCACAATCATCACCTCAAGTCGGGATAGCGGAGGGGACTATCTACAAAAACGAATAATGACCCATATTAATAACTCATTTAAATAGCAGAAACAAGCTCGAGTAAAGCAACAAGTAAAAAGTAAGCTACGAATCTCTTTCTGAGCTTCATGGCTTAGTTTTTTCTATGCCTACAGAGCGTACTACAATCAAGTTCTACAACAGTATTAGTATAATCTTTTGTGTCTCTAGACATCTTTAAGACAAACTCTAAGTTACATTAAAATATTATTAAAAACGCTAGACTATGGTTTTATCGCATATTGAGAGATTTATTTCATCGTACCATTTTGCTAATTGAAAAAATAAAAAAAAATCAATAAGAATAAATAAGATTGCTTCTTAGAAGTTGATGGTACCGCCCCTGACCTATAACACCAAAATAATCTACAGCATTTCTATCTACATAAGTATTAGTTAGGAACCGAAAATTCGTTATAAAAAGTACCTTGTTAATTCTAAGCTCCAATAATTTTCTTACAAGTATATTTACTCGGTTTGTGGTCCCAGAATCATGTCCAGTCAATTCTATTCCGTTATTGGTTACGCCTAGTCATCCCACATAATTGATGACATGCGGTATGAAGGATCACGTATACTATTTATTGTACTTATAGACGAATTTAAACGAATCTTTAAAATTCGTGGATGCACCGACCTTTCTTAAAATCTATTTAAAAAAAAATTTTTCGTCTTTTATAGACTCAAAGGTAAAAAAAATCATTAATAAATATAAATTCCGATCGGTAATCGAACTCGGGATCATCACTTAGCAGATTGCCGTACTATCCACTCCTGTGTCCATAATAAATAAATAGAATAAACAAACATTTTCAATAGTCTTCAATAAATGGGACAACAATCCAATTTATCGAATACACTGAAAGACATAATCGTTGAACCGTAAGATGTTTCTAGAATCTTATTAAACGACACGTCACCAGTGTCACTTGCAAAAGGTTACCGGTCTCCAGGAGGTACGTATTGAAGATGTCGTATTTGGGTCACGGAGACCCTTCCAGTATCTGTAATTTAATTTAAAATATAATTAAGATTATTAAATAGATACTTTTGAGTTAAAAAATGCAGTCTTGTAGTAGAAGCAGTGATGTTATTTTTTGTTTCTGTATGGTAAAATCGTCGTTTCAATGCTGTGTTGTAACAATAATTACTCGTAAGCAATAAAAGGATTAAATATGGTATAGTAAGAGAATGAATTATATTTAGTTATGTTATTAAAGTTATAGTGCCTTTTCATAGTAAACTGACAGTATCGCTGTTGGTGGCCTATTGTAAATTGAATATTGAATATTGAGTATGTCAGTGTCAGGTAATAAGTTCGCTATTGTAATAGAATAGTTATATTATTTAGAGGGGTTCCTATAACACTCCTTCATTCGGCTTTATTATAACTTTTGTTATATTTTAATGCAAGATATATTTATTAAGATATATGTATAATTTATTTAGTATTTATTATTTAGTAAAAGAACGATTAATAAAATTAATAATAATAAAAATACTTTATTGCAAGATAAATACATAATATAAAAACTGCAAAAGAAGAACTTAACGCCTTAAGGCATTTTTTGCCAGTTAACCTTAAACTTTGTATAGTATAAAAGTACGAAAAAATCTACAAAATAGCACAAAACATTCAAAAATATACATATACGTACATATATTATGTAAATTAGTACTATACAACGCCCTAACTCCAAACTAAGATACCCTGGTATCAATCATGGCAAGAACTTTAAACACACAGTCCGTAATACGTTCAGAAAATGGATTATTTATATTCTATCATCTCTACTCAGTCAAATTAATCATCGTCATTTATCCCTACGAAATACCCATACGAAAACTAAAAAGTTTGTATGTTTGAACGCGGAACTAAGGAAATACTGAAACAATTTGAAAATTATTTATGAAAACCTTTTTTTTTATCAATGTGCATAAAACGCATAGCACGGCTATTTTCTCTCAATAAAAGGTTCCTTACGAAGTATGAGGCATTATCTAGTATTATACAAAACAATGTATATAAAGTATCAACTTGTGAAAATGTAAGTTATAGTGGTTATAACAAAGGTATTAAAGTTGTTATGCAGAGTACAGAATCATGTTGCTTCGCGAACGCTAATTATTACGTACTTTTACGGAATTTGTGAGCAATAAAACCGAATTTATTTGCAAATATATGTTTTTAATGCTTTTTTTTCATTTAACATAATGTCATTGAACTTTTTTTGTTTGTGGGAAGTGTGATCGTATATATAAACTAATAGATGTGCGCTAAATGATGATAGGTACAATGAAATGCAAAGATGTGTACAATACTAATAGCCGAACCTGCATGCATGCCGCCACGCTGATTTTGTACATATATAACGAGAGATGTGTGCAATTTTGGTTAGTTTTAATTGCAGCAGAAGCTCGTAATAATTAAGTAGATATTTTTGAGTTTTTAGTTGGATAATTGTTTTTGCACTTGCTTGTACAGTCAGTAATAGATTAGCTGCTTTACCTTAAGGACTATTTGTGCTTGTCCTGTTCAACAAGCTCATTATACTTTTGTTTACAATTTTTACATCCAATTGGTTAAAAATAAAAAGGGCCCGTATCTCATACTTATTTGAGCTCAGACTTTTCTAAAGTAGTGCAGCGCTAGTTTTGCTGTTAGTATATTTTATTAAGCGTCGCGTCGGGCGTGCATGAAGAGAATTGTGGATGTGAGGGAAGCGAGGGTGTTGTGTCAGGATCGTGGTAAGTGGCGTTCGGTTGTCTCTGCCTATCCCTGTGGGAAAAAGGCGTGACAATTGTATTGTATTGTATATTTTATTAGTCCGTATTTAACGTAAGGATTAAAGTTTTAGGTTAAGAAAAAAAAAATTGTAAGTTTGACCTCAATTGGTCTTAAGTCACAATATACAGCCAAAAAGAAGACTGCAAACAACTCGTCTATCATAAATCTTAAACTAAGAGATATCTACCTATACATAGACATATAGGTAAATGAACTAAAATATAATAATGATTTCGGCTCAGCTCCTCATGGACCGGTTATACAAGCTTCGTTAAAACACGAAGTATTTTTTGCACAACCAATTCTTTCTCCTGTAACATGCAGGTGTTTTATTCGAGTGATAAAGGTTCCGATATTCCTTTTGTAAGATAGGAATCCTGTTGTTTTGGCCCTTAGTTATTTTTACCGGATTTTTTCGTTTGGTAATAATGTATCTTTTTAGTCCTTTAGTACTTAGGGGTGGTAACTCAATTCTGACTTAAGTCAAGTGATAAACTAAGGTCGTCAGTGGTGGTGCTATGTATAAAGTAAGTAAACCTTAGGAAAAAGAAGCTATCACGTCCCTATTTTAAGAAGGAGACTTAAACCAAGAATTGCAAACTAAGATTGTCTTTAATTTGACGTTATCATACCGTATTGACTTAAATACAGTCAAGTCGAATACGATGTTCAGCGTATGAATTTTTCGTTTCCTGTAGCTCGGCACATGACAACACTCCACCTTATGTAAACTTAGAGTGCGGTCCAGGAACCAAAAACTGCTACCACAGATAAACTGCAGGCAGCAGTTGCCTCCGCTATGCCGGTTTGAGGGGCCGAATATGCGCTATCCAGATATTCCTATCTTTCTTTTTAAAACCTTTTCATATTTAAGTATTTCTCATTGTAAGTACTCGATACTCGTCAACCTTTGAACAAAAACATTTTAACAAACCGTAAAAAGTCAATTTTACTCGAATTTTATCGAGAAGTTTCGAGTAGGTACTTAAAATACAATGGAAGGAACATTCTCGCAAGTTTCCAATACGTTAGTTATAAAAAATCGCAATACGAAGCCAAATCGGCAAAGAGCATTGACTCCAAGAGATGGACCATTTAGCCGCACCACGTATTATTTATGTAAGGCAAACGAGTTTTTGTGTGTTTCCACTGTACTCATACGTGCAATTTTAACATTAACGTGTGTCTTTTTTAAATTTTGAATGCTGGTAAATTATAATACATTAAACACAAAAAGTTTTAATTGTGGTGCAATCCCAGAAATCTTGACGAAAAAGTCCTCTTTGTGCTCTTCGGGGTATCACCCTTGGTACCTTGGACAGACTTGCGACCTGAATCACGACGGGGCCCCTAGGTTGAGAAATGATGGTGTAGTTAATAATTTTATGATTTATTTTTTCATTAGAAAAAAAGGATTTTTTGTATACCCGTTGTCTTTGAGCTTTCTGAAGGCTTTTTGAATATAAGTAGATCATGTGCAAAAATATTTGACGTATGCGCACGCACATTTAATGAATGACGTATGCGTACGCAATTTTACAATGGAAACGTACATCACAAACACATACACACAATTTTAGTTCTTCGAACACATCTGCGCATGAGTTTGGTCACGATCTGGAGATTATAGGCGAATTGTCTAGTCTGTATCTAGTACATAAGTACAATTACTAGGTATTAAACAAGAATATTAACTTTTTAACGTTGACTTTTTAACAGCCCACTAAATCTTAGTTTCGCAATTAGGTTTATATTTATAGTTAAATATTTCCCCTCACTGACGCATTTCTATCAAACATAGATATTTACGATCAAAAGAAAATCTTTATCTTAATTGGGAAGGTTTATATGGTGACAGCTATCTTTATAACATATTTTTGGATAATATATATTAATTTAGTCGACACGTGTTCATGGAAAACTTTTATAATTGCTTTGTTATTTTTTTATTAATTTTTAAAAATTGCGATTGTAATATAGTATTCGTAATGATTCGGTCGGAACTAAACACGAAAAAAGAATCATTTATCAAAAGTTCAAATAAACTTTTGATTTTTTAAAAATTCCTGTTAATTAAAACATCGTGTTTATAGTATAGTTTTGTTTTTGAAACTGCAATAGTTAATCGTATAAAACACTATTATTGTAAGGAAACACAAGGAAAAGATATTTGACAAACCTGTAAGGCGATAACCATAGACAACAAAATAATATATAAATTATTAGGTTCGTATTTTGTTTTTATTTATACAAATGTTTATGACTGTCCGAGAAAGGTCGTGTGCGTTTTTCAGACTGGAATCAAAAAATACATCTAACTGAAGTGATATCTCGAAATGGTTTTCGATTTAACGGGGGTTAATTTTTGTACATCTTGCCCATTGAGTAATGACGAGATTTCAAAATAAGAAATCACTATTTATTTGTCCATTAAACTCTGGGTACCTATCATAATATAAACATTATTACCGGAATTAGCATGGTCTACTCTTATCGACAAGATGGCGGGCGAGGACTTTATTACTTCGTTTGTGTCGTTTTTTTCACACTACAATGATAGATAAGTAAACGTGACTTTCCATATTTTTAATGATAAATAGAAGGCACTAATAAGGGGACTCCCATTATGTGGTCATCGGAAGAACGCACGTTTCTTGCCACTGATCTGTGGTCAAGCATATTGGGTATGAAGTTAGGTTAGCCAAGAATATCGATCAAGTGTGTAGGTTGTTCCTAGAAAAGTTCAACCAATAAGCGGTTAATTCTTAGAATGTGGGTATTACGCTCAGGCGCTATAATGTGGTCGTTATTTTAGTAGAACCAAAGTTTTTTTATTACATTTATTGAACTGAAGAATCGGATTGAAGACAGCGGCCGGCGTACCTATTTGTGTCTCACTCACATAGTGTTGCCGGCTTTATTCGCACATTCCTGTACGGGCAGCAACAAAATAAATAATTTAACAATAGGTAATATTGAATAAATAATTCTCGTTTTATTATAATTTTGTTTAGTTTACCTTGCCTATTTGCGTCCAATAACAAATGCACTCGATGTATGGTTAAAGTTATAAAAATAATTATTACGTAAAAATCTAATTTTTTTTTTAAATATTGAGTTGAAATGTGGTACTGCTATAGCTATGGTCGTAACTGGGCGTCTCTGGGACCACATCGGATTCTGTGCTCCACTTTCACCAATGATTGATAGCTAACACACCACAAACCGTGCTTCTACTATATTTCATATTTAAACGACGTTCTTTTGTTATCTAAAATTATAAAATTATGATTAGATATGGTCAAAAAAAATTGCCAAATTAATTTAAGATTCGTAACATAATGCCAACCATTTTCAAGTCTAACTATATCTTCAGGAGAGTTTTGGCTGAAATCTGGAGACTGTTGCTTAACTTACGTGTCTTCGAAAGATGGTCATTGTGAACGTATTTGAAACGGAGAAAACGATTCAAAATGAGAACGCGTGTGTTTTTATTTTTCTTTTTCGACTAAACTGAAACAGGGCCTCTTTATTTATAACCAATTATGGATATTAAGATTGTTTTGATTTATATTGGTTGGTTTTCCAAGCGGGTAAAAATGAGCTTGTTGCATTTATAGGCAGAAGCACAAATGGCTGTTAAAGTGATGCTGCCAATGATATCAATGTTACCACTTAATTGGATGCTGCTAACCTATTTCTGCTTATTATTATAGTTAGTATAGTAGCTCATACACGACTACTTGCAAGTAAATCCATATGGGTAGATATAGTATGTGTTCCGATGTGTAGAAGTACATAAATGTGTAGAGTTAATAGTATTATTATTACGGATGTCGAGCGAGTGGGGTGAGGTTGCGATGCAGGTTCTCATCTCATTGTCTCGGGATGCATCGGGACTTGTGTCTAGGGTTGGCACTTTAATAACGAACAAATAATATTTTTATATTATAAAATATGATGAAAAACGAGAAAAGGCTGAGGTGGGATCAAATCCATGTTCTATGCATTAGGCATGGATGCTTTAATCACTAATCTCAACAGTTTCTTATATTGTTTTTCTCATAATATTTTTGCCTGAACGCTTTATGAAGAATACTAAATTTTATTTAACAGATTAAAATGGTAGTATGTCAAAATTATTTAGATAGTTTTAAGTTTATAAAAAGGAAGAAAAAAACAAGAAAATTTACAAAAGTTTCAGAAATACTTTATTAATAAATAAATACTTTAGTAAATACATAATCCAATAATACATTTTCTAAATAATACATAAAAATAAATAAAATTGTAACAGACATGCCACAACCCTAGTGGTCGCCCCACGGCCAAGCAGGAGGGCGGCAGGAATGCAAGCTCTTGTTCGTTTTGGGAATCGTCTGCGCGGGCGCAGGTAGGCGCGCCAAACCAGCCAGCTTCCCCCTCCCGCGCCCCTTGAGTATCGGCTATACGTGGAGCTGGTACAACCGTGTCGCTAAGGCTATAACCAACTTTTCACTTTGTACTTACTTATATAAAAAATATTATATAATATATTATGATAAAGGAAAATAATTTCATACATAAACATTTGTTCATTAAAAAAAAGGGTTAGTATTAAATTAATAAATGAATAAACAGATAGCTAGGTACAATTTTCAAGGGCTTGTATCTTACCCTTTTACTTTTTAAATTAGAATGAAACAATAGTATCTAGAAAATAACCAGAAAAGATAAAACAAAATTTTAATGCGAATGAAAGGAGCAACCATAAAAGTTGGTTATAGCCCTACAAAGGGCTTTTACAATCATGTTTTTGTTTTAGTCAACCGTCTCGGAGGTCACTTTGGTAGTAAATGTAGTTACAAATAAAAATAAACACCTCATGGGAGCTTGTATCGAGGTCAGATACGTACTGTTCAATACGATTATAGGTTATTTGACACAAAATTATTTATTGCCTCACACTTTATTGTAATAACGGTCTATTTTTCATTGCATTTCTGAACTTTATTAAAGTTTTGGCGGGAATCGAACCTGAACTTTTATTTCTTCGTGTCTTGTTAATGGCGGGTTAATATCCACTAAGCCGTAGTGAACGTATGAGTGTAGGAAAATAATTTAAGATAATGTTTGTTTTAATTTTCTGTCCAAATATCATTAAAAGTTTGAGCAAAAATTCTATCATTGATTTGATATCACTGAAGTTATTTTTTCTTTTATTGGCTTTATGTGATAAAAAATGAATGGTGTACTTAATAAATTAACTTGATAAAAAAATACTTTGACAATGGCAAATTCTTACAATGCCATAAAAAAGAAAGTAAGATAAATTTTATTATATGCGACGAAATCCTCATAAAATCTACGTCTTTGTACAAACAAATCTCATTAAATTCGAATGCGTTTATGCTAATTTTAATCTACTATTTTAACTGTTAAAATCTGGTATAAAAGATAATTATGTAACTGTAGAATCATATTATGACAATTGAAGTAATGATTGAAGCGTACTATATTTTTTTTAGCTAATTCTAAAAAAAAATTTAACTACCGCGTTACTAAAACCTTATTATTAAAAAAAACTCAATTATTCAAAAAAATTCATAGAAATTTACTCTTATTTGAGATAATCTGCTTATACTATTAGAAACTCTAAAATGATTCGTTTTTTACTGTATGTTCAATATAATAAAGAAAGAAAAATAAATAATTTTTACTTTATATTTGTAACAGTATGTTCACAATTAGTATATTAAAGGACAATGCCCATTTTTTAATACCTAATAGTTTGATATCAAAGCAATATTCTAAAATATTGTTTACTAATCAATAGACAATGTTTAATTACATAAAAAACAGATATCATCAATTATTAAAGCATTTAATGTAATAATAACCTTAAATATTGCATCAAAAAATTACACAATGACCCGGGTGAAAAAAATTAAAACTTCTTGGTGATAAGGAATGTAGATTTATTTTTCTACAAAATGAACTAAAAATTATCGTGAAATTCGAGGAAAAAGATTGTGGGCCCATTTCTCTTGGGCGAATGGGCATGAAATGTATGCAAATTCTTAATACTATAATATATTTCTATTGGTCTCGTAATATTTCTGATGAATTTAAGGAAGATGGCTCATGTTATTTACATCTTCCCCTTAATGGCAGTGAAATGGGAGATAATAATATACATGTAGACTCGACCTTATAACAATTAGTTTTAACTCAATCCAGTAAATACCATTAGGTTAAGGGTTAGGACATGGTTTAAATGCAATAACTTCTCCTTTCACTGCCCTTTCTCGACTAATAAGCGAAGAGTATAGTTCAGATGGTTAGTTATCTCCATTTATGTAGGGTGAATCCGGGAGAGATGGTTAAACAATTTATCAGGAAGGTATTAACAAACAAATGACGTTCAGTCGACGTAATTTCATCTCATTTTTCCACCCACATGGGATAAAAACAATTAAACGTGAGCTGAAAAAAATGTTTTTACAAAAACAATTCTTTTTAGTTAAATAATTATTAGGTTCTATTAGGCTTGCTTTTAAGGATTAAATCTCATAGAATTAGATATTTAAAGTAGGTATCCTCATTTTGTTCATGAGAGCAGTCTGACCTTTAACAGGCATACTCTAAGCCCATCTGTTGAGATTGTATCTTCAACTACTATAAAACAACTATCTTTTCTATTTAAATTCTATTTATAGGTATGCCTTGTTTATTTTATTAGTACCTACTTTTTGCGGTCAATTGCTATTATGTGTAGAAAATTGATACGACATATACTGCAAACATTTACTACATTGAAATATTTTAAAGTAGATTTCAGAGAAAAAAAAGGTTTAATTTATTATCTGCCAGCAATTAATATAACAGTCAAAATCGCACACATTTTTGCAGATATAATATTGTAAACGTTAGAATGTTAGGAGAGAATTCTAAAGAATTAATTTGAAATATAAAATGCTTTAATATACAAAGTAAATGAAATACGTTTTCCATTCTGTTACTCGTGTTATTACGCATTATGAAAGAAATTTATTTTTATTTAAAATCTTTAAGGAGAAGAAAGCACAGATGATGCTAATTTATTTGCACGTGACTTGATCAATAAATAATTATTTTGTCACTTTATTTCGATTAACAACGGTCGTGGTCTAGCGGTTGAAGACGTTGACTCACTATTGAGGGACCAGTGTTGAAATCTCGCCAAATTCTATTTTAAAACAAATATTTTATACATATATTAGACTATTTTATATTCAGATAGTTTTAGATACAGCTTACTTCAATTATACTTCTCGGTTTAATAGATATGTATTATAAAAGGTCGGTTTGCGATCGACATTTACAAAAATCGGATTATGTTATTGGGTAGTTGGTAGTAATTTGTGTTATGGTTATAAAACGACTAGCTGTGGCCCGCAACTTCGTATGTGTATAATAAATATGCGTTTAAAGTTCCCGTTTCATACCAAAAAGTTTACTTCTTGTAGCGAAAAGAAATCTTAAAACCTAACACAGTGAACGGGCTATTAGACGCAGATATTTTTTTTCAAACTAGCTTCTGATTTGTATATGGGACAAAGAAATACTAATTTATATTTTATAATAAATAGGTGGATCTACATTATTATTACACAAATATTTAATGATGCGCGCGAATGATGGAGAACCGGCGAAATTATCTCGCCTTGAATTTAAAGGTATCAACTTCGCGAAAACGACGCGACGCGTAGCCTTGGTTTGAGAATATGTGTGTAACGTTGGCCGGCCGCGTTGTGGGCAGAGCAAGTTTTTTTTCCTTTTACATATTCGGGTTTTTTTGGTTACTTTTTATCCCGAGGCCGCCGCTCTGAGAAAACGGTTGTGCCGCGTTCTTTTCAAAATGGATGCGTCTGTAATCATTTTTACGTTTAAATTTTAAATGTATTTTTTAAGACTTAAGGATAATTAGTGGTAAATTAGGATGAAAATTTAACAAAAAAACAAAAGCTCACACACACACACACACACACACAGTAATTTAATAATAACAAAACCAGCTACCTATGAAGATATGCCAAAAATGTAAAACAAAATAAAAGATAATTGGAGTTTTTATCTGTTATTTATATTTGCTTTCAACATTTATATTTTATACAGAAATATTCGTCATGTTTTGTTTCTACAGATAGACTTTTCTATTAAATTGAATAATAAATATAGAAATTAGGACATTTTATAAGGTTAGTATTTGTAAATTTAAATGTTTAACTGCTTAAAACGACACTTTTCATTGAAGCCTTAATTTTGTTGTCACATCTGTTTAAAGGAGTAAACAAAATTAAGCAGGCTTCAAAGGTAACGTTTCAGCGGTAAAATACTTAAAAATTATAAATAAAAAAGAAAATAAACAAGTTATTTTTTGTTCGTGTGAAACTATCAACAGGTTATACCTAGTAATTGGTCTTCAACCATTAATCAAGAAAGCTCGTTATTGGAGGAAGTAAATTTAAAAAAAACACAACATCAAAGTTTTCTCGTAATAAGATAAATTTATATTTATGAAGTTTTAAAATTAAAGGAAATATAACTCAATTCTTTATATATCTATCTATGAGAGATATTTAATTTTTATTTGTATTAACGCGCTTTCGTTAACTAGATAGTCTAGATAGTCTAGACTCTAGCGTATACTAGTGGGAGCTATTTAAATCGACTGCTAGTTTAAAAATAATATGAACGATAGGCCAGCTACATGCACAGTCTTTTCCACGTGCTTGCCTTCGCGCCTGGCTGGTGTATGGATAGAACCACCACTTTCAAATCCACGAAGTGACCATATTGCGTTTCGGAATTCAGCTAAGAATTAATCGTGTATAACGCGAGGAGTTTGCACTATCAATGCAAATATCATTCGTCTTTACCTTCTTAAACCGGCATAGTGAAGGCGATCGTAGATTAGAAGGCGACTTGTCTCTTGGACTGCACTTAATAGCTAGCGGAGTGCGGTAATATGTCAGGTTAACTGTACTTATAAAAAAGATACGTAATAGAATATTTTAATGTCCGGGAAATGATCCCCCATTAGAATGTTGGTATTAATAAAGGTACCGTTATAATAGTCTATGACCCGGAACCGCGAGATGTCTAAACACCTACGTGGCATTTCCATCAATATTACTCATGATTATGTCTTCTAAACTTACCTAATAAATATTGTTGTGAAATATTTTTTTAACTAATTATGTTTTAGTTTGTAGTTAAATTATAATAAAATTTTAAACTTAGAAACAACATAGGTATATATTCGATTTGTATCATAAACATATTTTTGAAAAAAATCATTCTTTATTAATACTATCATTAAAGAATGTAAAGGTCGAGTAAAACCCCATCCTATTAAATCTTCCTGGCACGAGGCACTGGCTTCCTAGCTTCTTCACTAGCTTACTGACCTAGCAATAAAGCAAGTTCTGTGCAAATGTAACGAGTAGTTTTCGCTTATTGGCTTACTGGCCTGGCTTTCAAAACTGGCTTCGTGAACCCGGATGTAAAGACGGGAAAACAAACTGAAAACGTTCTGTATCGGGGAACGACGAACGGCGAAGGAAAAAGCTTTATATCGTTTTTGATAGCAATTTGATATGGCATACGAATAAGTCTTCGCAATAGCATTTTACTCTGACAATGAACTTCATTATACATTTTATATAGCAAGAGATAAAATCTTGACACGTATTGTCCTGGAGCAACCAGATACAAGAATATTTTTCTATGTAGACAACGCGAATTGGCGTTCATTAAAGCTTGAAATAAATACATTTTGAAAACGCACTAACCTTTTTTGATACAGAAATTTTGAAGATTTGATTAAGATAAAGTGCGATCCATAGAGGATAATGAACTCTAGGATAGCGGGCCCCACTTATGGACTGCTACTGCTAAATGTCTGTTGGCAGCAGTCGCCTTCGCTATGCTTGAGGAGATCAATGAGCACCGTTCAAGTTTATCTCGAAAATTTACTAGTTGCAGTAGTAACTTGTCATTCATACATAAAACCGTGTAGACTAGATGGAATAATCCCACGACGGCAGATCGGGCCATTTAATTGAGTCATTAGTTTGCCTACCACTTATAATTCTTATTGCATTTTTATTTCTTCAATTTTCAATATAATTTGACAATACACACCCATAAATTTATGACCCCGCTCGCGCTCACAGCGACAATCATTCATCAATATTTTTTTATATATGTATATCAATATAATCCTATAGTTATATAAATTATTAAAAGTATAATAAGTCTCCAAGATTTATCGATTTGATTCAAAACTCAAAGTATGATATCCATTTTATCTACAATATTATTAGAGATTCTGAAATAATATTTAATTATATATTTTAACATATTCAAAACGTGTCTATGAACGTCTTTGCCATAAAACGTGAATAGATAAGTACTAGCTACTTTGAAATATTTGTGGAAACATCTTTTAGGTTTTTCCTTTACAAAAAATATATTATTTTTAAAGGGTAGTCATTTCTCTATCTAAAAGTACATATACTGGGCTGATATACTGCTAGACAGATTTCCCTTCACGTCTGCACTGCAATTCGTGGACCGCACTCGTGTGAAGATTATTGTAGTTTGAGATTATTAAAATATTAAATTAATCATTGAACAAATACATCATGAATTCTCAGAATTAACGTATGGACTTTAAGGTTAGACATCGATTTAATAAAACATAATTTAAAATATGTAATCTCTTTAAGCGCAATATGAAGAGGCATCTCACATGCGGCTGCTGTCTGAAGATCACCTTCTCTGAGAGCAGTCGCCTCCGTTCACGGATTGTACTTAAGCGAGCTTTTAGTTTAGGCGGAGTGCGGTCATCATATGACTTGCTTAAATAATAAATAATTATGTACTTTAATTATTCAGTGCATATGATTATTATAAAAAAAGTATATTACAGCCAATTCATGTAGTCACATAATCCAGCGTCATTTCGATGTTTCCCGCCCACGCGCGCCGTGCTAGTTACCGACGCAAACGCAGCTATTGTATGAGTAACTTAGATTTACTAACTGTATCGGTTATGATCTAGATGTTAGAGAAAAATATCTTTCACATTATAATGTAGTACGCCATTTTTGTTGCGATTTTTTTTCAGATAAAATAATATCTTTAGTTCTGTTTTGTTTTACAAGCGATACCTCCTTTTGCTTGCCTTGTTAAAAGCCTGAATCTGAAAAAGGTTATGATATGTCTGACTTCTTCCATCAAAATCTTCATGCTCGAAGTCTGAGATCAGAAAAAATTCGAGATAATCATACTTATTAGTTCCTATTTTGTATATTCTTAGCTTAGCTTGAATAGTTTGCGGTAGGCAGAAAGGGGAATGCCCATTCGCCTAAGAGAAATGGGCCCACAATTTTTTTAACGAGTTTGTAATTTTTTATTTTTACTTCAAGTTCTAGGAAAACAAATCCACATTAATTATCACTTTTATCACGTTTTAAGTTTTACCCGGGTTATTGAGTATTTTTTTCGGATGCAATATTTGTGATAATAAAATTATTAAATGGTTTAAAAATAAATTATATATGTTTATTATGTATTATAATTAAACATTGACTTATGATTGGTAAAATACGTGTTAATAAACGATGCCATAGTTAAAAATTATTGAAAAATAAAATATTTTATTAAAAAATGGGCAAATTGTCTTTTCTGATTTTTGAAATTTTTATTTATCATCAAAATTATAATAAGTATGATTTAAATTACACTAAGTATGGCAACAAAAAACCGAAACGAACTTCACTTATACATATTTTCATCTTAATAAAAGATAAATTGTACTAGCAGTCGAGAAATGCCCACTAACCTAAACTATTAGAACAAAAAAAAATCTAAGAAAGGTCATTGAACTGTGGCTAGGTGTTGTTGTATATAAAGTTACAAATACTATAATAGTAGTTATATTGAACTGGTCCCACCCACCACCGACTATAAACAGGGTAACCATAAATTGAAAAAATAAATAAATAATATAATAAATGAACTAAAAATCATCGACAAACTCGAGGAAAAAAATTGTGGGCCCATTTTTCTTAAGCGAATAGGCATTTATAGGAAAATAAATCTGTATTCCTTATCACTAATCAGTTTAAATTTTTTGATGAAATATTTCAGGTTATTATTATTTTAAATGCTTTAATAATTGAAGATATCTGTTTTTTCTGCAATTAAACATTGTCTATTGATTGGTAAATGATGTGTTGATATAATTAAAATGAATTAATATAAAAATAAGATGTTATTTTTGAATATTGTTTTGTTACCATGCTATTAGGTATCAAGTGGGCTCAAAAATGGGCATTCTCCATTTAATTATTACCTATCTATTATTTATTATTATTATCTTTTCATTATAATTACTCTTACATTATTATTATTATTCGAATCTTCGAGAGTGGTAGACAGACTGGTACTTAATCCAGTCTACCGTTCTGAGGTAATACCAACACTTTCACGTCTAAACAAGTTCATGCATGGAAGTAGTCGGATATAAAGATGTGTAGTGTAAAGCTAACACTGTCGCCTCTTCAAGTCGGAATAGTGAAGGCGACTGCAGCCTGATTTTTCTAATTATCATCGTCTACCACTATTGAATAAATTCTTAATTGGGGAGGTGTATCTGGTGACAGCTATCTTTTTTACATATTTTTTAGATAATATAGATTAATTTAGTCGACACGTGTTTCTGGAAAACTTTTGTAATTGCTTTGTTCTTTTTTTATTAATTTTTAAAAATTGCGATCGTAATATTGCAAACCTGAGGTTTCGTACGGAACTAAACCATTGCCAACGAACAAAAAAAAAAAATCGTTTGTCAAAAGTTCAAACAAACTTTTGATTTTTAAAACTTCCTGTTAATTAAAACATCGTGTTTATAGTGTAGTTTTGTTTTAAACATTACACTAGTTATTCGTATAAAACACTGTTATTGTTAGGAAACACAAACAAAAGATATTTGACAAACTTGTGAGGCGACAACCATAGACAACAAAATAATCTACAAAACTGTTAGGTTGGTACTTTGTATTCTATCTTGTCAAACTGTACGAAAGTCGAAGTGAAGGGTCGAAGACGGTTATTACAGTTTTTCAAATATCTCTGCGATTTTTAAGTATTTTTAGACGGGAATCAAAAAATTCTTCTAATTGAAGTAATATCTCGAAATGGTTTTCGATTCACCATGGGTTAGCTTTTTTGGACCTTGCCCATTGTTTTGTCCTGATATTGTTGTAAATTGTAGTGTTAGTATGCATGATAGATCTAGTATAACCGGATCTTAGTAAAGTTAGCTTTGTTCAATTAGCCGCAAAATTCTTGGTCAAAATTAACTGAATCTGTCGTCGTATACCTACATAGTTTGGAAGCTTTCAAACTTTAAGTTTAACCGTTGTTTTTGTAGGTTTTACCTACTATGAGCTCCAGAGCTCTTTATTTATGAAAAAGTGAGTAATTAACCTCAAATAAATCCTTTTTTAATAGTAAATACATATACGCGAAGCTCTGACCCAGGGTCATCTTTCAGCCCTAGACCCAGTGTAAGATAGGAGCCACGTCATAAAGAATATCATTAAATTTATAATTTTGCTATTTTACTGCTTGTTGTGCTGTTTTTTGTTGTACTTTTGGGAACTTTGGGGGCCCCT